>JAHTLZ010000010.1:69541059-69594086 GCA_023846285.1 Phrynocephalus versicolor
AATAATAATAATAATAATAATAATAATAATAATAATAATAATAATAAATTGCTCAGACTGATTACAAACTTGCTCCAGCCGTCTGAGTTCTGCTCTCACTCCCACCCACTCCATTTGCCAAGGCCAGGGAACCTCTGCTCATATTGCCAAAATGAGACGGCAATGTTTGTTGGTTGTTGGTGTCTTCACATGCTCAGCCTCATCCATGATGCTCAGGGAAATCCCAGCAGCAAAACAGAATTTGGAAAAAACCTTCCTACAGACAATTTCATTCACAATTCTTGCCAGATTAAATAGATGTACATAGTTTCCATGCATTGTAATACATTGTTCACCTGTTCCCCATTGACTCACAAACATTATGAACATTTTTTTTCAACCGCATACTGCTTCTTTTTTAAAAAAAAATACATGCAGATCAGGTTTACATGCATGAGAAGCAAACTTCAATATCAGTGGAGTTAAGCATCAGTGGTAAGGGAATTCCAGAACAGATGGAGAGCTGCCAGTGCATACTTGTCTCACAACTTTGGACTCATCTGATTTCCTAAGCTAAGAATGATCATGCAGTAGGACCCCTATATCCGCTGGTTCAGTATCTGCAGTTTCACTTATCCACGGTCTGAAAATATTACACACAGCATGGTGTAATACGCACTTGCTACCTCTAGTAGTCAGTTCTAAGAATGCATTTCCCACCTTTGCTTTACTGTACATTTAGCATTTCCTATTATCCACCAATTTCAGTATCCATGGGTACAGGGATCCTACTGTACATGGTTAGTACTTCGATGAGAAACCATCAGGGACCTGATGATCTCCAGATAAAGGGAAGAAAGAATTCTGTCTGAAATTCTGGAAAGCCACTGCCAGAATTCATGTGGACAATACAGGGTTGAAAAGAGTACAACTGTGACTTAGCATAGGGCAACTTTATGTGTTCCTTCTTTGAGGACAGGAAGTAGAGCATGACAGCAGTCAATAACCAGCTGTAATTCTTTCAACTCATTCTGGAAATTTACCAGTACTGACCATGGTGCACAGTTTAAGCTCCTTACAAATCAAGATCAGAGGGAAATCATGAGCATGTTGGGTGCCAACAGCGAGAAACACATACAGTGTACAAGTTCTAAAAAGCTCAACAGGAGAAATAAATGGTGCCAAGTAATTTCCTGAGAATACAAGGCAAGTCAGCACAGCTCGTGTCCCGTTTGGTGCCAAACTAGCTGTTTAAACACTAAGGCTGGGTGAGGTGGTGAACTGTCTCTAGATTTCAGGAGGAATGGAGCAATTTATCTCCGAATTGCTGAAGAACATTCACCTGTGGGAAATATGTAATGTGTGCCCCTCCACCTCTCCCTCTGCCGGGGAATTTGCTTGCAACATTATTTGCTGGTACTTTTCCAGATGAATAGGAGCAAAAATCATTTCTATTAGCTGGGCAGAGTCATGCGAAAGAATCTGCTGCGAGGGAGATTTGGCACAGCATTCACAACTCAACCCACTCATCCTTCTCTCTGCACCTCCAAGGAAATGCAGCCCTTTTCACAGGCACAAAACAGTCGCCAAAGGATGCAGGAAACAGTAAAATGGTAACCAGAGAATAATACCCCCCCCCCAAAAAATAAAATAAAATCCAGTGTTGCAAGATGCATCCACACCTTTTCTGTCTAGGGTTGTTTAGGATTTCCAGTAGAAAGGGGGCTGGGCAGAGCTACGCCCAAAAATAAAACCTTAGATGGAAGCAAAGGTTTCTCCTCATCGATGCTCCCAGTGAAAGGCCAGTGTTGACTGTCATGCAGTTGCTGTCTCCCCAGCTGACTGGAGGGAAGGAACATGCTACTTTTGCCCTTACCAAAGTTCAGATGAAAATTGGTTCCGGATCAAACCAGCAATGCCTAAGACTCTCATTTCCAAGGGAATTTTTAAAGTATTGCCACTAGTAAAAAAAAGAACTGTACGTTATGTACTTACAAAAGAACACAGTGCAAGAACACTGAAGGATAGGTTTTGTAGTACAAATCCCCCATTTATTGCAGGGGTTAGTACAATTTCATTCACTACCTGCTCCGACCCGTGACAAAGGATGCTGATTCAGGTCTGAGGCGTCCTGTACTTACCCCAGGCCTGGCGCTGCCCTGAACCGGCCTCCGATGGGATTCCTGGGCCTGTCAGAAGCCCCCAAAAGGGTTTTGGGCAATCTTGAAGGCACTTCCGTTTCTTCGGAAGTGACTTCCAGATCGCCAGAAACCACGTCTGGGGCCTCTGACAGGTCTATGAAACCAGTAGAAGGCCCGCTTGGGGCAGCACCAGGCCTGGGGTAAGTGCAGGAGGCCTCAAACAGGCCCACACAGCTTGCCCCAGGGGCCCTCGCCTTCATATACTGCAGTCCCATAATATACTGGGATCACAGTATATGAACCGTGAAATGGTGGGGGACAACTTTATACCATACACCAAGGAGCTGGAAACAGGAGTGGGTATGGACCAGGATGGGGGAACACCTCATCCCATAATCTTTAGAGTTGGGAGATTCTGGGAGTTTCAGTCCAACTAGGAAATGTCCTGAGTTCTGGAAAGAGTAATCTAGGCACACTGAAATATGGGAGATGTGTTTCTTGAATGTGAAAACATCCCCAAACGAGACCTAATACAAGATGCAGGCATGGGCTGTTAAAGGCATTCCCCTCAACTTGCCAGTCATCACATTTTGGGTGGGTCCTTCACATCTGGCAGGCCCTGGACAGCACCAATTTCCATCAGGGAGGTGGTGGAAAGTTCACCCTTACCGCTGGCTGGCACAGTTTTGTTTTGCTTTGTGCATTCAGGTACCTGCAGCGTAACAGCTTAGCTTCAGCCTCTCTCTTTTTCCCAGACAGATGTCAGGCAGACCTGATGGGAGGCAATTACTAGCCGGAGACAGGATGTCACATTTGGGATCTCGGCATTCCTGGTGTGCCTCAGGTTATTTTAAAGACCCACAGCCTTCCTCCCAGGGGGGCACTTATCTATCGCTACTCCCGGACCTGTACTTTAAGCTTTTCAGGAAATGTTCAGTATTCATGAGGCGTTGCAAGGCAGTTTGAAGGCCCAAATTTATGTTTTGTTCAAAAAATATTAATAATAAATTTCACAGAGTCTGACATGAAGAGACAGCATTTCCGTGACTAGCTTCCCAAATGCCGGTGAAAACAGTTTTCTTAGAATTTTGCTTTCACACTAGGCATTTTCTCAATTCTCTCAGTTTCGTTTAAAAAGCGGAGGGGCTGTCAACGTTTTTCAGCAAAACATCCAACCAAGCACTGTTTTCCCAGAATGCATTGCTTCATTTCACTAGCTGACCACAATGCTATCGAATTAATGTTCTTGACTTCTGCCAAATAGTCAGGCAGCTGATTCAGTAGAATAATAAAGCCAGTGGAAGACACACACGGCCTCCTTGTGCTTATGACTCTACAGGGCAGTGGTGGTGAAGCTTCTGCACTCCAGACGTTTTGGACCACAACTCCCAGAATTCTGAGTCTGGATTGCCAGTGAAAAAGGACTGTGGGAGTTGTGGTCCAAAACATCTGGAGTGCCCAAAGTTGGCTACCACTGTTATAGGGGAAAGCTGGGGGGCAACAGACTACAAGCTCCATAGATGCTGTAAGGGGAACAGCAGAGCTAGGGGATGGACAACCTTTGAGGTGTTGCTGTTGTTGATCAGTTGCAATGTATGTCCAGTGAATAGATAGAGGATGATGGGAATTGGAGTCCTCAAAAAATGCTCTCCCACCCTAGGTGACAGGATTCAAACAAAGATACAGCTCCTCTGTCCTTAGTGGCATCAATCGGTAATGAGTTGTGCTTGAGGCTCCCTCTGACTAAAGAGTGTCAGCTGGCAGGGCAAAGGGCCTCCATTGCACAGAACAATGTTTCCCCATTGCAGCGGCTGCTTCTCGCCACTGTACTCTGAGCCACCTGTCAAGGAGTGAGATTTGGTTTGGATATTATCAGTTCCAAGACATCCTTTGATTTTGGGCAAAAGGAGGACTCTCAGTAAGTCAAGTTTTTCCACCCCTGCATGACAACAAATTATGAATTAGGCCACTCTGGAATGTATGTATTTTAAAAAACAAACACAGGGATGCTTTTCCTTTTCCTAGCTTTGGAAGCAGCATACCAAGATGAAAGCATGAATGCAGTCCCCCTCACTACCACAAATTCTGCAGTTGAGTTTCCCTCGTTTGGGCTAATTTCAGGGGTCAGCAAACCCGGAGTGCTATGTAAGAGCCTCACCCTGGGAAATCCCCCTTCGTCATCATGGTATCTCCCCTGCTAGGTAAGACACATCTAGATTCTTTATCAGCTACCTACCTCACCTGTGGACTGGAGCAGGGATGGGCAACTGGTGACCCTATGGGTGTTGTCAGACAGCATCTCCCATGAACTCTCATCGCTGACTATGCTGGCAAATGAGGTGAATAGAGTTGTGGCCCAACTTCTAGGGGTCCAGAAGGTATCTAGACCCTAGTCCAGGTCAGGATCTTGCTACAGAGAAGAAGGAGCAGAAACAAATAACCTAGAAACTCATCTTGCTTTTAAAATAACAAACTGTACAGTCTTCAAAGAAGCAGTTCCATATTTTGATGGTAGGCAGTTGATTGATTGAATGGAAATTTTATGGTAAATTGTCAACTGAATGATTTATTTCAGGGTTAAAACCTACAGACTCAAGGCCATGGTTCATCTGTTGAGTCATCTTCTTTTCCTACAGTCTTTCCCAGCATCGCCTCTGTTCAGTCATTTTTGCTACTAGAGAGAATCCACTTATCTCTCTTTCAGGTGGCCCATGGCATCCATCACGTTCTCCTCCAACCCTCCTCCTCCTCAACAACACCTATTATTACTTAGCCTATTTGAGTCAGCACAGCACTAGTCAATACATAGCAATTTTTCATCAACACTTCTTAAACAATGATATTGCCAATTAAGATGAGCATGATATATGATTTGCAAATTATAAATCATATAAGCCATTAGCTGATTAGGAGAATAACCTATAGCTTAGGCCGAACAAGAAAATGAGATATCTGATGTGCACACTTTATATGGGTAGTGCAGAGTGTTATACCAGAGAAATTGAACTAAAAATGCCATTTTAGGTTTTTGAAATATTGGGAGTCATGCATTTTACTGAAACTATTAGTAAGAGCATGTGATTTCCCCCTATTGGACAAGCTAAGCATTCATCTTGGTCAATGTTGTGAATAATAACAGAAGTCTAATGTTCTCATGTCTTTCTTGTGGGCCGCTTGCTTGCATCTGGTTCTCTCTTGTGGGAGAGAGGTAAAATCCTGGACCAGATAGGCTGTTAGTCTGATTCACCAGGCTCTTCTTATTGTCCTAGTTAGTGACCGTTTTGAATCCAACATTGTATATGCATCAATAAACTTCAAACTTGACCAGAACCAACTTTTTCTAGGCAGATGGCCCAGTTATGTCCCTACTAAAAAGAAAGATTTCTGAAGACATTGATCCATATATTGATAATCTTGAGCATTAAACACTGCACTGCTCTTCTGTGGGGATTCTCTCCAAGACGGTATGGAAGCTTCAACTGATCCTGAATGGAGAAGTCAGGTTAATTCAGTGGTTCTCAACCTGTGGGTCCCCAGATGTTCCTGGACTGCAACTCCCAGAAGTCTTCATCACTAGCTGAGCTGTCCAGGATTTCTGGGATTTGCAGTCCAGGAACATCTGGTGACCCACAGGTTGAGAACCATTGGGTTAATTGTTTAGGATAAGGAGATCGGATCCTACCACCCCTACCCTGGCTCACCTTCTCTGGCTGCCTGTCATCTCCCATGCCAGATTTAAGGTGTTAGTTATGACTTAACAAAGCCCTGAATAGTTTGGGATTCTACTTGTCCAAGTGCCTCTCCAGAAAAATATCTGCCCAGCCAAACTGTTCACCTTAGGCCTCTTGACTGAGGGCACCTACCCTGAGGGAAGTACAGAAAACCACCACGAGGAATCTGGTGTTTTCATTGTTGGCACCCTTGTTGTGGAACAAAGTCCCTTTAGAGATTAGACAGGCCCCCCTCTTGAGAAGTCTTTCAGAAGATGTATAAATATGGAATTGTTTGGGGAGGTCTATGGCAACATTAAATGTTAATTTTTATGACTAATATTTGCAGTATGGATTTTATAATTTGCTACATTATTTGAATTTATGAGAAATTCTGTCCAGTTATGGTTCACTAATTTGATTCTAGTCAATGACTGGGGTCAGCTGTGGGCCATTGTTTTTGTTTTTCTCTCTGTTCTTCTCTTTGTTAATATTGTTTGATTAGGTTACTGGGGCCATTTTCTTTGAATATTTTTAAAAGGTTTGTTTTATGTTATGTAAACCACCCCAAGTAATGATATCAGTACACTGGATGGTCCATAAGCCTTATAAATAAAATAAATAGATAAACTAGGTTTATTTATTATCATTTGAAGTTACTGCAGGCTGGGCAGCTTACTGAGCTGGAGCCCATAGCTGTACAGCCTAGGGTTAGGAAAGTGAACTATAAAATGGAGGAGTTGCAACTAGCTTTCCTCAGACTGACAAACCTGTTTGGATAAGTATTGAAACGTTTCATTCTCTCAAGAAAAGAAGTCTAGTTGCCATGACTCAACCTCCAGAAAAACGCACCTGGATGACTAAGAATCTTCACAGACATAGGGTTAGGAGCTCCAATGTGGCAGCTGGGAGAAGAGCCAGCCTGTGTGGGCTTGACTAAGCTACATGATCCCAGGGCAACCACAGAAGAAAGCAAAGCACTTGTGAGTATATATATTATTTATTTACAATCCTTAGACCAGTTACACATAAATATAAAACCATGGATTAAAAATAGAATTAAAACACATTAGCATACATTCTGAGTAATTTATATCTAGAAAACCCTGAGAAGAATTGCCTTGTCAGAACAAACTCAATGGCACACCACTGAAGTGACTAGATATGCATGCAGTCAGTCCAACTGGAATACAACAGAAGAATTTTTTGTGGGAGAATTTAGCAGAAGGTTTGAGAAATGATCCCAGTAAGATTCCAGCATTCACTTTCATGTTCTCCAAGTCCAGGATTCACTTCTAAACGAAGGGGACAGGTTTGAATTATATGCCCTACAGGCCAGCCACTCTTAAACTGAGGGTTTAATGGACATGAGGTGATGTTTACTTGATTTCCTTGGCCAGTATGAATTCCCTAGACAATATTTCTCCACTGGTTGGAGCCTAGACATGTGATGCATTTTTCAAAGGCATTCCTCCAGATTCACACATAGCAGTTGCCTCTGCTATACCTTCAGACAGTGTCTTGCAGCACAGATGGACATTGCCCTATGGATGCTGTCAAAGACCCAGTAGTTCAGTGCTGAGGAATTGTGGGACTTGTGTTCAAAATGGACACTTGTAGATACCTCATCTATTTAACCCACATAAATGGCCAGTTAAAGAGTGGGGAAATGACAATTCTCCAACCAGTATTGAGCACGTAACGGAGAAAGGATTCTAATTGTCTTTATAAAATAGGAAGGAGTTCTCAAAGATTAATCAGATCACGGGGAAGATGCGCTCCATACATATATCCCTTGAAGAGGCATATGTAGAGAAGGGTTCAGGGGAAAGGGTAACTATTTTCCCGACAAAACTGCTTTGTCCTCTTCTCTTCTAACAAATCCTGTGCCGTGGCTGGATCAGTACACTCAACATCCTTCTTCTTGCAATGCTGCCCATCATTTTAAGTGGTTTCCCTCCCCTGAAACAAGAAACTGTCTTCCTCATACTTTTAGTTTGCATTTTTCCAGTTCCGGTGAAGTTGAGCTCCCTAGGTAACTAACAGCAGTGTGGTGTGCTCCAATCTGCTGAGTAAATGGAGTCCTCAGGCTTTCTGTGGAAGCTCCCTTAATAGGAGGCTCACGCACCTGAGCTGCAAGCAGGATGATAAGAGGGGGAAGAAGCCATCCAACATTGCAAGCCCTGCTGCATTGGAATGAAAATGAGTTAAGGAGAGCTGAGAATTTAATACTGCAACGAGGTCGGTAGGCATCTAAGGCAGACAGCATGGCGCATAGAGCTCTGCATTCCATCACCCTACAGCATTTCCCACATAAGCCAGCTATCTTATTTTTCTTTACAGAAGGCTCCAAGGTTTTCTGGGTTGAAATCCTCAGGTTGAAGCTGCCAAGTGTTCTTGCCTGGCCCGTTCTTTCTAAGGAAACAGACAGCCTCCCTTAGAGAGGACCTCCACAGCAAAACTGCCCTAGCCCTTCAGTCTTCTCTATACCTCCGGCAGGAGAAGCATTCCAGTTGTGAGAAACAAAATAGAAATAAATAGGGAGAAATAAATAGGGAGGGAAAATTGTGCTTTCCCTTCCTATTTATTTATTTATATAGCTTGTATGCCGTCCACTATCCAAAGGTCTCTGGACGGCTCACAATCAAAATAAACAATTCAAACAATTAAAATTTTAAAACTGCAATAAAACAAAAACGATAAAAACATTTAAGTGCAATAAATACAATTAGAGATGGGCATGAAACAAACTTTTGGTTCATTTCATTATTCGTTATTCATTTTGAACAGAAACGAACCAGAAAATGAACCAAACCAAAACGAATCGCCATTTTTTCGGTTTGTGCCAATAGCTAATGCAAATGTTCTGCTCCCTGCCTTGCTTAAAATTGCATGATGGGCCCAAGTGGAGGCACCTTCTGACTGTCTTCCCAACCTCTTCCCCTCACTCCTGGCTTTTTTATATGCCCACATGGTACCATTGTAGAGTTTTGAATATTTGACTAAAATTCGTTTGGCTGTGAATTTGGCTCCCATACATACATACATACTGTGACAAGGAAGCCGGCCTCCTCTCCAGAGAAAACGCCTGGGCAAGAAAGCACAAAGGTCCAACCCAGACAAGAGGAAGGGGAAGGGGAAGCCACAGAGGTGGGAGACACAGGGGACGAACCCCAAGAGGTGGCGTTAGGAGGATGGGCAGGTGAAGAAAGGAAGGAGAAAGAAGAATTGGTGGAGGTTGTAAAAAAGGATCCCTGGACGGAGGAGCGGGTGATTTTTCACTCCCATGATAAGTGGCAGAATGGGAGTGGTGGGAGAAAAAGGCAACAAGGGGAGGGATAAGAAGGGGGCAACCCTCACACATACATACAGAGGAGTGCGCTCCCGCTGTTAACCCCCGGCTCCTGCCAACCTAGCAGTTTGAAAGCGTGTAAATGCAAGTAGATAAATAGGTACCACCATTAAAAAGCGGGAAGGTAAAACAGTGTTTCTTTGCAGCCATGCCAGCCATGTGGCCATGGACTTGCACAACCCTGGCTCTTTGGCTTGAATACAGAGATGAGCACAGCCCCTAGAGACAGACACAACTAGCATGCATGTGTGTGTGTGGGGGGGGGACCTTTACCCTTATACATTGCAAGAAACTCTTCTTTCAAACGCTCCAGGGTCGTTAAATTGAGTGTGGGATTTTCTTGCCTATAAATCGGTGGGAGCAAGGAAGAAGGCTAGACAAGTGAACAGGCCAGTATCTGTTGTTGTTGCTGTTGTTGTTGTTGAATGGGGGGGGAACCAACCACAAAGCACCTGAACTGTTTACAGATCTAGAGCATTAATGGTCCTGGATATGGCATGGAATGATAATAGGCCAAACCGTGCTCTTGTGTTTTCCTTGTCAATTCTCCTCTAATAGCATTATGCTGATTTGGCCGTGGGTTGCGGTGAAGTGTAACCTTTTCTGTTTGGGAATTACAGAACATTATTACCCTTGACAGATGTGACAGGCTGAGTGACTGCCCAGGAAAATCAGACAAACCTGAGAGATGCAAGGAACCGCTACCGATTCTTTGTAAATTACAAACCGAGTAGACAATCACCTCTTTCTCAGGATGGAGTAGATAAGGAGTCTTCTAAGCCATGGGGTATCATGATGGCTTTCATGCACAGGTTAAGACATGGAGGAAAGAGCCACATGGTAAGGGGTTGGTGCTACTTAAGTGCATTAGAACTTGTGGGTGGGTGAACTGCATCTGCTAAGAAAAATAATGGTTGATAACTTTGGAAGTCATGCCATGCCCAACTGTGGTAGGAAGAAAGGACAATTGGATGTACCTTAAGCCATTGGCCAGAAGAAGAAAATGTTTATCAAGGACATGCCTTGTATTCTGGGATCGAAGTCCTCCTCTTTGAAGACTGATGCTATGGGTTAGGAAGAGTGGGAGAGGGAATGGGTTCCTTGGCATATCCTGGTCCTCCCCTGGAATTTCCACAGAAGCCAGAGCACAAGGAAAATGTTTTGTTAGTGTTACTTGGACCCCAAGATCATCATATTGCTGTTCTTTGCTGGTGAGGCCAGGAATCACAGAGGGACCATCCCATGTGGTCAGGAATAGAGGGCTGTTAAAGGGGGCAAGTGCCTTGTACATGGAAGAAGCTCCTTTCTCCAGAGGTTCAGCTAGCCACCCAGTTTTGAGCTGCAATTTAAGAGTTAGACAACCTTTAGCCATACAGATGGTTGGGCCTAAAATCGCCATCACCCCAGCAAAGCCAAAAGCAAAGGCTCGTGGAAGTTGTAAGTGAAAAAGGCCAGAGGTGAAAGATTTAAGTGTAAGGCAGCCCAATGTGAAAGGAACATTTCTGCCTTTCTCCTCGGGGTTCCACGCATGGCAAGAGACTCGCTTGCTCCATTATGCGGCATCACAAATAAAATGCACTTGTCCTTCGTATTGTCATGAAAGGGTTAATATTATGAGCTAGCTAGTCAGCTAGGTCATCAGTAGTGTTGCTGATGACTCACTTGGATCAGAGATCAAATCAAGCCTGAGCTATCTCAGCTATCTGAGTTTTTTAAGCAAAGGCTGCATGGCCATCTGTCGGAGATACTGTGATGGGGGTTCCTGCATGGCAGGGGGTTGGACTAGATGGCCCTTGAGGTCTCTTCCAACTCTATGATTCTATGATTCTATCTGTAGGGGTTAAAAGAATTGATGAATGCCGTACTTCAGACACATCATGAGATGGCAAGATTCTCCAGAAAAGACAATAATATTGGGGAAAGTAGAAGGCAGCAGGAGAAAAGGAAGACCAAAAAAATGAGATGCATTGTCTCTGTAAAAGGAAGCCACAGGATTGAGTTTACAAGGGCTTTTGAGGATAAGACAGATCTCTCAATCACTGGGTCACCATATGTTGCAAGTGGCTTGACGGCACATCACAATAACAACAGCAATGATTGTATCAACGGCTATGTGATGGCCATCTGTTTTGTTTTGTTTTGTTGCTATGATAGTTACTGAGAAATCGACATCAACGGAGGCACGACAAGACTGCAACCACTAGGTAACTTATTTCCTTTTTATTTGAAACAATTGGCAACACCTAGTGGGATTTCCTAAATTTTATCTCAGGCCCCAAATGAAATGCATGAGTCTTCTGCACCAACCCTCCCACCCACCCCTTCTGGCCAGCAAGGGGTTATTGACCTCAACATGCCACATATAGAGGAAAGGGGAGTGAAAGTGGGGACGTGCTCTGATGCACGCTGTCTGAAGGACTGAGACAGAAAACAACCCACCCACAATCCAAAGGCAGCTTCATTACATCCCATACCCGGGCCGCATACTTGGCATTCTTTTCCATCTTGCCAAGGACATCTAAGAACTTACTCCTGACATCTCCATCTTTTGTCATGTTTGAACTTTGGTACAGCTCTGAGGAAGATGGTGTCACCCTTGAAATATTAGCAACTTTTTTGTTATTTTACTGGTAGCCTGAAGGTATCATCTGGTCTATATTTGAGAAAATTTTGTGCATGTTTATTTATTTACAGTCTGCCTAGGAAGAAGCCTTGTGCTATTCCTCTGCTTTCAGGTAGTCCCAACCTACCCAGAACCTTTTCTGCCCTCTACTTATAACAGAAATATCCTTGGTCAGCAAAGAAAAAGGAAGCCTGTTGGGTTGAGGTTTTTGTTTATTGCGTCTACCATTCATAGACTATGGCCTTCTCAAATTTTCTTTTCCTTGTTGTCTTTAAAACGTACTTACATTACTAGGACACAGTTTGCCAACAAAAGGCCTACGTTTTTACATGGATTCTGGGTGGCCACTGTGGGACACACATGCCTGTCTTTCTCCCCCATGTCTTTGGTTCACTCTCTTTTTGCTGGGGTTGGGATCTCACTGCCAAAGTTCATGCAAGCTGCCCCCTCCTTTTCTTTGTTTATTGTGTTCTCCAGGGTAAAGTTGGGCACGTAACTCTGACAGAAGCAATGCTGGTGGCTCTATATACCCATAGCTCTCATTCTTTCACCACCACCCCCAGGCCACTGCTATTTTGCATTTCCCTGAGATCCAGAAACACAGGTATAACACCAGAAACTTAGAGAAGGCTCGGGAACAGAGTAGGCAGGGTACCGCCGGGTGGTGGCGGCAAGTAGAGATGGGCACGAAACGAACATTTTTTTTGTTTCCGTTATTCATTATTCGTTCCGTTACATAACAAAACGAATAATGAAAATTGTGATGAAAAAGAAACGAAGCTAACAGAACCATGAAAATTGGGTTCGTTACTTTTTGTTTTCGTTAATGGCGATGAAATGAGCAGTTTTAAATGTTAAAAAACGCCCTGGGCATCCATAAAAACCCAGCAATAATTATTTATACTGTCTGATAATACCTACCGGGGGGGTTGGGGTCCTTAAAACGTGCATTTATGTCTTTTCTCAGATCGCTGTATTTTTTTCCTTTAAGGGGAGTTAGGGGACATCGACCAGAATGACTCCCAGATGCCTAATATTGATTTCTTGCGTATTAAAATGCCTTGGACATCCATAAAAAAGCAGCAATAATGCAATAATTATTTGAAATTATTACCTACCAGGGGGTAGGGGTCCTTAAAACATTTGTTTTTGTCTTCTCCCATTGCGATGTATTTTTCTTTTCCCTTTAAGGATGACAAAATGGATGTCGCCACCACAAAATGGAGGCAAGCCATGTGATGGGATCATGTTCAACCAATAGCATGCCCAGGTTGCAGACTGGGCAGGTCTGGCAGCCACAGAGGGCATAAAAAGCTCTGGCAGGCCCCGTCCTCCTTGCAGTCTCCGGTGGGAGTTAGGGTGGGATTGCTGTCTCTGCGACTCTAGCTTCAGTCCTGCAGCCTCCCTGTGTGTGTGCGTGCTGCGTACCTCTTGGTGAGTACCCTCCCCTGCCCCGCAGTGCAGTCACTCTGCGTCTGCCTTGCACCCTGGGCAACGCCTGCCACTGCCTTTGCAGCCTTCCTGCATACCTAGTCTATACTGTGTCTCTGCCAGCACCCATTTTTTTAGTGTTTTCCCTCTGGTCTCGGGTGTTGGGGGACGCCCGCGCACAGAAATGCTTTCAAATTGTGCAAAAAGCGGGTAGAAACAAAAAATGAAAAAGCAAAAAACAAAAACAAAAATTTTCCAAAAATTCACGAAAAATAGAAACGAACCGAAACGGACCTCTCAACGAAAAATGAAAAACCAAAACGCCAGTTTTTTGATTCGTGCCCATCTCTAGCGGCAAGGTACAGCTATAATTACGTAGCTGGCAGCTTTTATGCTTTGTAAATCTTAGGGGAAATGGCAGTTTTGGAATGGAAACAGTATCACCAGGGGGCAGTGCTTTTCTGTGTTCAGAGAAGGCTGCCAAAAATCTGTTTGATTAAAACATTCACTGAACAAAACGAAGCACAGCCTTGAAATAACGGTGAAGCTGAGCCTTGGTCAAAAAAGTGATTGAAACAGCAATGCATCCACAGAAGAAGATTTAGGTGCAATGCTGAGAGGAGAGGAGTATTAACTAATTTTTAGTTTTATCAAACTGTCTCTAATGGCTATCCATCAGAACATGTTCAGGATATCAATAGTAATATTATACCATCAAATCTATTCTGAGGCATGACAGTCCTTTCCCAGTATTTTCTAGGTATTGAGTAGACATAAGGGGGTCTACTGATCCCTTCTTCTGGGGATTCCCTGGGACTGTGCTGCTTGCCCAAGGCCACACGAGCTGGCTCTACTCCCAGGAAGCACAGTGAGGAATCAAACTCCCAACCTCTTTCTCCACAGCTAGATATCTAACCAATGAGCTATCCAGCCACCAGAGATGACACAGAGACCACCTTTCAGGATTCCTGGGGACTGAACAATCAATAATGTTTTTCTTCCCAAGAACCATGCATTTCCTTACACGCAAACAGCAACATGTCTGTGGACAAAGATTATGTGTTCCTTTAGGTGTAAATCAATTGGTGCTTTAAAAAAACCATCACCAATAAGGTCTAAGAAGGCTAGACCTGTGCTTGCCAACAGAGAACTAAAGGCTTGGGTAAGGCAGCTTACTCCCAGCTGGCTTCTTTCAAGAAACAGTGGCTATTCATCTCGACCTCCCAACAATCTGATTTGCAGGATCATTCAGAAGTCCCTCTTATGTTATTGCAATAAGTACAGTACTACCTTGGTTTACGAGCATAATTATAATCATGCTTGTAAACCAAAACACTCTTATAACATATTTCCCCATAAGAAATAATGGAAACTCAAATGATTCATTCTGGGGTCCCACAGACAACATACTGTACACATAAAATGACAAATCTCACAAAAGAAGTTGGCTAGAAGTTCAAATCCACACCATGGTTTAGGTATCTGGCTGCAGAACCTGTTCTGCTTTGGGACGAATGACTGGATTTTGCTCTGTGTTTTTAATGTGACAATAATTATCACACAAATAATAATTGTCACATGAATAGGTTTGTGCTGTTTGTAGCCCTATGCATACTTAACTAGTTGCCTCATGACTAGAAATAGTTTGAAAAAAATAAGGAAGGATATTGAAAACAAATTAAAGAAAAATATAAAGAAAAATAAAATCCTAACCTGCACAGTCCTGGTTGGTGCAAGGAAGATCTCTATTTCTCTCTTCTCCCTGTGCTTTTGAGGCTTGCTTGAGATGGAACACTCCAGACAATCCTCCACAATCCAGCAGGGAGGGAGAGAGAGAGAGAGAGAGAGAGAGAGAGAATTGGCTCACTTGTGATCATGTGACCTGCTCCAGTGCTCCAATTGCAAAACATTGCTGGTTGATCAAGACAAAATTGATGAGAAATGGTTGCTGGTCTTGGAAATCACTGTAAGCCAAGGCATTCTTAAACCAAGGCATTACTGTATTAGGATCACTATAGCACACCACAGCTTTGCAAAGTCCACTATGCTGACTAGCCTACCAACTCCCTCCCCAAAAGGATGTTAGCTTATTTGCCTTGACAAATATTTTTACTTATTTTAATTTGACTTTTATTTATAGGCCCCCTTTCTTCCAATAAAAGAGATATGGTAGTTCACTGGAGTATCTTGACAAAGTCTTCCTAGTCCAGTTAGTTGAATGCAAATCTGAGTTGACCAAGTGAGTGATGATTTATAAATTGAGTCAAGGGGATTAGAGGCAAGGCTTTTTGAGATGCATTCCTCAAAACAAGATGTCAGCTCATTTATTTCAAGCTAATGCTTTTAGAAAAGAAAAAAGAAAAACAGGCAAGTCAACAGAATACTCCAAAGCATTTCCTCTCATTGTCTTTATATCATGCTGTGTGATGGGAGTCGTCTTGTGATCTCACACACCTCTCAGTAGGACAGAAGCACAAATTTCTTCTTCCTCTTCATGAGATTCTGGAGAACTCATTAGTTTCCTCAGGTTTCTTCTCCCTGTGTTGCAATATGCGGAACTGGAGACATCCTTGGTTACCTTTAGAGCAGGGGTGCCCAAACTTTTTGTAAGGAGGGCCAGATTTGGTGGCTGAGAATGTGTCAGGGGCCGGTTGCTCCCCAACCCTGCCACCCCACTGCAAACCCCACCCACTTTCTTTAAAAAAAACATGGGATGAAGGAGGGGGAGGGAGGGGCAGGCCAGCCAGCCGCGGGCCACTCAGAATGGCCTGACGGGCCGGATTTGCCCCCCCCCCGGGCCGGACTTTGGGCAGGCCTGCTTTAGAGTCTAAAGCTTCTCTTTCACTTAGTACAAACAGTTTTGGACAAACTTGCTTTTCTAGACCAGGGATGGCGAATCTATGGCATGTGTGCCCAGTG
Organism: Phrynocephalus versicolor; assembly: GCA_023846285.1. Lineage (NCBI taxonomy): Eukaryota > Metazoa > Chordata > Lepidosauria > Squamata > Agamidae > Phrynocephalus > Phrynocephalus versicolor. The sequence continues at coordinate 69,557,215 of JAHTLZ010000010.1, forward strand.
TGACATGCGGAGTGCTTTCGGGTGGCACGCGACAGCCCCCTGGGAGTCAGCACTTCCCCATCCTCTTTAGTAGCCAGAAGGACTTGTATGGAAGAAGCCAAGTCAGCTAACCAGCAGTAAGACAGAGAGGAGGGGGAGGAGGAGGGAGGAGGGATATTTAGGTTTCCTTTCTTTGACTTGCATGGAAGAAGCAGGGAGGGAAAGAAGCCAAGTCAGCTAACCAGCAGTAAGACAGAGGGGGGGAGGGGATGTTTAGGTTTCCTTTCTTTGAGTTTTACCTGGAAAGACAGGTAGCCTCATTGACTCAGTGGGATTTACATAAGTTGATTTATTTCATCAATTGATTCATTCATAGTGGAATTTAGTATTAGGATGCTGGCCATTATTTTCAACTCAATAGTGTAAAATCCAGAAAATTTATTCACTACTGTTGAGCATGTTAACAGAAATGTACAGTTTATATGAAGTTAACCTTTTGTGCAAACCATAATCTTTTGCTTTGATGTATTACAAAATCATGTTATAAAGGACCAAATATGGCTGACATAAAAATTAAACAAGCACTTAATAATGAGGGTACAATATTAAAAGGATCAATTAATACCATGCCAAGAAACATATGTAGCATTACATTCTTTCTGGAAATTTTCATTCCCACATTAAGATCAGTGTTTTTAGGTTTAGAACATACGGGCATAAGAAGAGCCATGCTGGATCGGGCCAAAGGCCCATCTAGTCCAGCTTTCTGTATCTCACAGTGTCCCGACCAGATGCATCTGGGAGCGCACGAGACTAGATATCTGTCTCCTGATACCACTCCCCTGCATCTGGCCCTTGAAGTACCCCGGTTTTAAGCCTGGAGATGATACATCTCCATCATGGTTTGTAACCTGTGATGGACTTTTCCTCCAGGAATCTGTCTCAATTCCTTTTGAAGGCACCCAGGCCAGATGCCATCACCACATCCTGTGGCAGGGAGTTCCACAGACTAACAACGTGCTGCGTGAAAAAAATTTTTCTTTTGTCTGTTCTTACTTTGTTTAAATGTGTCTTCTAATGATGGGTCTCATGCAGAGTTTCACATAGCTGTGCTGTAAGTGTTCATGTAATACAGCCACTACAAAGGACAGTGCTGGGGTGTGAAGGACCAGTTACTCCCCCTTGTTCAATAAAAGTTGAACACCCACATACCCAGTATGCAATTAAACTGTTGAACTCCTTGCCACAGGTGGTCAGTGAAACATTGGCCCCTTGTGCATTTTTAACCTTGGGTACCAATGAATTCAGGCTAAATTTCCATATTGGCACTCGGCGAAAAATAAGTGGGTTTTCAGTTGCAGTTTGGGCACTTGGCCTCAAAAAGGTTCACCATCCCTGTTCTAGACTATAATCCCAAGGATGTCCCAGTTAGTGCCCATGATGAAAGTGATTCTGGGAATTCCAGTCCCAAAAGCAAACTATGGACAATGGACAATGATAGCACCCATGTATGTATGTCTCCCAGAACATAAGAGAAGATAAGGAACTCAGCTTCCTAGGGATCCTAGGTTATCCTTAACCGAGGCCAAGAAGAGTTCTGCGAGCATCAAGCCCTCTCACTTGTGGCAGCATCCTTGTGTAAGGGGCTCCCCTTTGTGCTTCCCCAGGCTCCCTTTCTCCCAACCTTCAAGACGATGCTGAAGACCATGTTTTTCAAATAAGCAGGTAAGAACATCTTCCCCTGAGCTTGCATGTATTTGTGTGTTCTACGTCTAGATAGGTCTTGATGTTTGGTTATTTTTTTTAAACTTGTTCTGTTCAATGTTGTCTCTATGGTGTTGGATTTGTTGGGATACATTCCTTTTTACCGTCAACGGCCCGAAGCATGCATATGTGTGTGTGTGTGTGTGTGTGTGTGTGTGTATAAGCTGGTTTCTTGTCCTTTGAAAGGCCTGAAGGAAAGTGCATATAGCCAAGGCTGTGTCAACACTGATGTATCACGAGCAAATGAGAGCAGGTCCAATAAGCACTGGTTAAGAAGGCCCAACAGAGACTATATCTGCTGAGACTTCTCAGGAGGGAACAACTGTCTAAGAAACTGTTGGTAAACTTCTACCAGGGCTTTATAGAAAGCACTATCACTTACTGCCTCTGTGTCTGGTTCGCCAATTGCACAGTGGCAGATAGAAGGGAGCTCCAGAGGGTTATAAACACTGCTGAGAGGATAGTGGGCTGTCCTCTTCCTCGAACTATACAACTCCAGATGCTTGAGGAAGACATCTAGAATTCTGAGAGACCCTTCGCATCCTGGCCACCATTTTTTGAACTGTTGCTGTCTGGCAGGAGATATAGGACTCTTAGGTCAAGGACAAATAGACTAAAGAACAGTTTTTATCCCAGAGCGGTATCCAAGTTAAACGCGACAGTTTTAGCACCATCCTAATCAGTTTTTAAGTAGTGTTTTGAATTTTGTAAGCGATTTTAAGAGTTTTTAATATCTTGTATGGTGTTTTATGTGTTTTGTATGGTTCCTTGTTTAGAGTGTGTTGTGGAACAGCACTCTAATTTCGTTGTGCATATCTTGCATATGCATAATGACAATAAAAACTCTATTCTATTCTATTCTAACAATAAATGTTGCACTGATTCAAAACTGCCGTGCTTAGAATAAGCCTGTACTGTACTGTACTTGTAACTGCTATAAATCATAGAATTGCAGAGTTGGGAGGAACCCTATGAATACGCAAGCCCAGCTTATGCCACTGTTATCAGGTGTTCATCCTCCAGTTTGATCCATGTCTTCCATTATCTATTTATTTATTTATTTATTAGATTTTTATACCACACCATCTAGCCCAAAGGCTACTCTGGGTGTTTTGCAACGGAAAAACTATAAACGATAAACAATAACAAATGAAATACAAAGTTAATCCAAAAGGATATCAGCATACAACCATAAAAAGATAACTACAATCAAATACAATATTGACCCCAAAAAGATTGTAGTACCAAAGTAAACTTTAAAAAAAAAATCAAATTAGAGGAGTTGTTGTTGTACCAAAAAACAAAAAACAAAAACAATATAAATGGGACCATACATGTTTTCAAAATTTATACAGGTCATGGAAACTAGCTTTTCTTGGGATGTACTTTCAAGTAATAACAATAATAATATCACAACTTTGAGTCAACCAAAAGTTCTGGCAATCCTTTCCAGCCTTTTCTATTTATAAAGTACTCAGAATTTGTTTACCAGTTCCTTCTTCCAGGGGCCCTTTGGGACCAAGTACCTTGCCTGCATGAAGAATTAATTAACTAACTAATTAACTTATTTTAGCATACACAGCCTTTAGGATGCATTAATTTGTAGACATCATTCTGCACTCTATATCTACTGTTTTGCCTTTTTTGATACAGTACTGACATATTTTAATGCACTTCTATCGACATTGTTTTTTTGTAATAAACTGCCTCAGGCAAGGAAAGGCAAGATGGCTTTTTAAAAAATTAATAATAAAGACTGAGAGAGGGACCGTTTGGTCCTTCTCCTTCCCACTCTGTCTCTCTCTCTCTCCCTCTCTTTCCTTCCTATGAACTGATAAAGGCAGCATTCCAAAGAGAGACTGTTTGTTATTGTGCCGGCATCCAACCATCATCCCCTTGATATCCCTATGGGCATCCTTTACTTTCCAGGTGCATTGTCTCTATGTTCCATCCCCAAAACATTTCATTTGGAAAGAGGTCCCCACCCACTCACCTCTCTCTCCATCCCCTCCTATCAGGCCCTGTGGTTATTATAAGCTCATCTGCCTAATGGGATGGGCTGATTTATCTCGTTTTTGCTCTCTTGATACAGACCCAATTGCAAAAGCTTCCAGCTGCCAAGATAATATTTAAATAGCTTCTTTCATACTCACCACTTGCTTTAGGAATTTGATGCACTATTTCTCTTTCTCCCTCTCTCACCCCTCCCTCCCCTCCCTCTCCCCCTCCCCCCAGCGACGCAGTCTTGACTGCTATCAGCCTCCTGCTGGGATTCACATTTCGCTATGGGGGGAAAATCTTTCTCTGCCAAGATGAGAGACATGCTACAAAGCACGGTATTTTCAGGAGTTATAAGGTACTCTCATACCCAGGGGTCATTTTCTATCATCTGTTAAAGAGTTTGTCAACAGTGGTTAGACAAGGTGGCTAGGACATATGCTGTGACGTTTCAGCACGTTAAGCCCCTTGTACAATCCTTTGAATACCTGGGAGAATGGCCCACTTTTCTTCCAGCGAAACTTGCTCTTGTCCCAGGTAAACTAGAAATATAGCAACAAGGAACTGGGTTTTCTCTGTAATAGCCCCCAGTTTGTGGAACACATGGCCATTTGAGGTGCACGAGGCTCCATCCCTGTGGTTCAAGGAATTTTTTCAAGACAGAACTATATAAAGCAAGGATTGAAAAATCAAGATCAGTTGTTTGTATGCAGTCATGCAATACAGGCTGGCAGGGCTGGCACTTCCATTAAGGCGAACTAGGCAGTTGCCTAGGGCGCCAAAATGGAGAGAGGGCGCTGGACAGTCTGCCGTCCCCCCGCCGCTGGCCACCGCCATCCATCCCCCCACCCGCCAGCCGCCCGTCGCCATCCGCCCATCGCTGCCCGCCGCCCCCGCCCCGCCATCCTCCGCCATCCTCCGCCCCCTGCCCCCTGCCCACCCACCCCCCACCCCCCCCCGCCCACCTACCGGCCTGCCCCATCCCCTGCCCTGCCGGCCCGCCACCCCACCCCGCCCACCGCCAACGCCCCAACCCCGCCCCCGCCCACCACCACCCCACCGCCCCGCCACCTGCCCCACCCGCCGCCTGCCCCACCCCAACCCCCGCCCCTCGCCTAGGGTGCAAAAAAACCTAGTACCAGCCCTGCAGGCGGGCCTCCCACCCTGGGAGATGGTCGCAGGGTTGATAGGTTGAGAGACATTAGTTGGTGACAAGCAGAGTTCAGAGCTGTACAGAAAGGCTGCTTGGTATTTACTCAACCTAGCATTAGACAACAATCACGTACTTTTTTTTGTTCAAGCATTGTGGCCACCGCATGTGGAATATGAACTGTGATATGTAAACCCAGGGTATACTGATCTGCTTCCTTAAAGGGTGATACAGTGGCTACCATGACCTGAAGGCATGTGAGTCAGCTCCTTGTTACTTTGTTCAATTGTTTTGACAAATAGATAACCAGTCTCTGCCAGCTTCCAGTTGGTTGGGTCAGGACCCCTACAGCAAAGCCATGCCTCTCGTGCAGGAAGAATTCATACGGGTGTTCTGGATCTGGTAGTTTTGCGGGTTTTCTGCAGATTGCTGCATTCAAGTCAGTTATAGCAGCATTTTGATTCTAGGAATGAAGTAGGTGGTGGTAATGGGAGCTGGCTTGTTGTAAACCACCCAGAAAAGTAAGAATTCACTAACTGGACAAATGGTTGCAGCTTCAGAATTCCCAAAGTTGGAAAGAAAACTAATAGCAACACGTAGAGACCAAGGATAGGTAAATGCCATGCATTTTATTTTTTTAGACAAACCTTTTCAGATGATGCAAATTTCTCCATAAAACTTGATGTGAAACAGACAGAAAGTAGAACAGAAACACCCACCCAGGAAGACTTTCAGTGCTCCTAATGCTTAAAAGCCTGGGCTTGAATTTCTGTGTATTCTCGTGGCACATTGGTTTAATGCCTGTACTGCAGTTAAAACTGTGCTCATGACCTGGGGTCCAATCCGAGGTAGCAGGCTCATGGCAGACTCAGCCTTCCATCCTTCCAAGGTCGGTTAAATGAGTACCCAGCTTGCAGGGAGGTGGGGCAATGTGTAGCCTGCATACTGTAACTAAACTATAAACTGTCCAGAGACTACTTGAAGTGGTATGGGGCGGTAAATAAGCAGAACACTGTGCTTTGGTGGTAGGGAGGTGATGGCTCAGATTTGCTGCCCTAACATTTGTACCAAAACCCCACACCCAAAACTGTACCTCAAGAACCACAGAAACATAGTTACCTAGCTTTATGAGTCACCTTTGGTGTTTTGATTCAGGAATTCTGAGCTTTTTTCTGGAAGTGCGGGAGAGAATAAGACTCAGTGGGGCATAGTAGATACTGACAGCCAGTGTGTTGTGTTCTGTAGAGTATCAGGCATAGACTCTGGAGCTCTGGGTTCAAAGCCCCACTTAGCCATCACAATTCTGGGTGGTGATGAGGAAATGGCAAACTCCTCCTTGAACAGTTCATGTACCCCAGAAATTCTATTAGGGTCACATGAAGTAGAAAGCAGTATGATGGCAAATGATGATGACAACGATGGCTACTACTGCTACTTGAAGTTCTGGATATCACACTTAAAGAAGGATGATGACAAACTGGAACTAATTTGGAGGAAGGCAACAAGGATGATTAGGGGCTGGAAACCAAGTCTTACAAGGATAGGCTGAAAAAAACTGGGCATGCCTACCTTGAGGGGAAAAAAAAAGACTGAGGAGATATGATAACCCTTACAAATACTTGAAAGGTTGCGATACAGAGCAGGCGGAGCCTCTCAATCAACTTTGAGTGCAAGACACATAATAATGGGCTAAGCTACAGGAAGCCAAATTTCAGTTGAATATCAGGGAAAACTTAACTGTTAGAGCAGTACAGTGATGGCATAAATTACAGTGGTACCTTGACTTACGAATTTAATCTGTTCCGAATGCATGCTCTTAAGTCGAACTACTCTTAAGTCGGGGTACCTATCTAAAAATTGAGAAAATAAGTTTAAAAAAATTTAAAAAATGGAAAACAATATTTGTAAGTCAAGCAGACCATATCTAAAATTTGTAAGGTGGCGGTTAAAATGACAACAGTTTTCCGCTCTTAAGTCGAATTGCTCTTAAGCAATTTAACAACTAGTTTCATGGTGTACTCAAAATAATCTTGAATTAAACACATGCAAAATGGTGATGGATTTTAGGAGGACTCACTCTATACAACCACCTCTTATAATATCAAATAACTTAGTGTCAATAGTGGAGTCCTTTAAGTTTTTAGGCAGTATTATATCTCAAGATTTAAAATGGTCATCTAATATTAAAAGTATTATTTAGAAAGCACAACAAAGAATGTTTTTTCTGTGTCAACTTAGGAAGTTCAGACTGCCAAAAGAACTGTTGATTCAATTTTATAGAGGTGTTATTGAATCTATCATCTGTTCCTCTATAACTGTCTGGTTTAGTTTTGCGACTAAGCAGGACAGATATAGACTTCAACGGATAACTGGAACTGCAGAAAAAATTATTGCTACTAAAAGGGAGAGATGTAGTACTAATGGAAGATTTTAACTATCTTGATATATGCTGGCAATCCTACTCAGTTAGGAATGCAAGGTCTAACAAATTCCTTACTGCCCTTGCAGACAATTTCATGGTCCAGAAGGTAGAGGAGGCAACAAGAGGCAAAACCATTTTAGGTCTGGTCTTAACCGATAAGGAGGACCTTGTAAATGGGGTCGAGGTGGTGGGATCATTAGGTAAAAGTGACCATGCCCTTTTGGAATTTGTTATACAGTTGGAAGATGAAGTTAAGCATAGTCAGACAAGAATCCTGGACTTTAAGAAAGCCAATTTTTATAAACTTAGGGAATTATTGGCTGTGATCCCATGGACTGAAACACTGAAAGAGAAGGGAGTCCAAGATGGATGGGAGTTCCTTAAAAGCGAGATATTAAAGGCACAATTTTAAAAACTGTTCCAACAAGAAGAAAAAATGGGAGAGGTCTAAAGAAGCCACAATGGTTTACTAAAGTACTTTCAACTCAGCTAACTATAAAGAAAAACAAGTACAAGGAATGGAAAAATGGGAAATGCACCAAAGAGGAATATAAGCAAACAGCTGATATATGCAGGGGGGTGGTAAAAAAAGCTAAAGCGCAAAACGAACTGAGACTTGCCAGAGAGATTAAAGATAGTAAAAAGGGTTTCTTTAGTTATGTCCGCAACAAAAGGAAAAGTAAGGAAATGATAGGCTCTCTGCGTGGCAATGATAACCAGTTACTAAGAGGAGACAAGGAAAAGGCAGAACTACTCAACACCTTCTTTGTCTCCGTTTTCTCCAAAAAGGAAGAAAGAGATCCACTGGGACAAAGAGTAGATGAGGTAGGATAGTAATTGCAACATAGAATAGGTAGAGAGGTAGTACAGGAACACCTGGAAACATTAAATGAATTTAAGTCTCCTGGGCCAGATGAATTACACCCAAGGATATTGAAAGAACTGGCAGAAGTAATTTCAGAACCATTGGCAATAATCTTTGAGAAGTCCTGGAGAACAGGGGAAGTCCCCATTGATTGGACGAGGGCTAATGTTGTCCCCATCTTCAGAAAGGGGGAAAAAGAGCACCCAAATAATTACTGCCCAGTCAGCTTGACTTCAATTCCTGGAAAGATCCTAGAGCCGATTATTAAACAGTCAGTCTGCAATTATTTAACAAACAATGCTATCACTGCAAGAAGTCAACACGGATTTCTTAAAACAAGTCATGCCAGACTAATTTGATCTCTTTCTTTGATAGAATTACAGGCCTGGTGGATGAGGGGAATGCTGTGGATATTGCTTATCTGGACTTTAGTAAGGCATTCGATAAGGTTCCCCATGGTATTCTTGCTAAGAAGTTAATAGAAAGTGGGATAGATAGTGCAACTGTTAGGTGGATTTGTAATTGGTTGACTGATCACACCCAAAGGGTGATCATAAATGGCCTCTCTTCAGCTTGGAGAGACGTGACCAGTGGGGTGGCCCAGGGTTCTGTTCTGGGTCCAGTGCTGTTTAATATCTTCATTAATGACTTGGAGGAAGGAATAGAGAGTATGCTAATTAAATTTGCAGATGATACCAAATTGGGAGGGGTTGCTAAATCCCTAGAGGATAGGATGAAAATCCAAAAGGACCTTGACAGATTAGAATTCTGGGCCAAAGCTAACGGAATGGATTTCAACAGAGGGAAATGTAGGGTGCTACATCTAGGTAAAAAGAATGAATTGCACAGATATAGGATGGGGGACACTTGGCTGGAGAATAGTACCTGTGAAAGGGATCTGGGAGTCTTGGTAGACCACAAATTGAACATGAGTCAGCAGTGTGATGCAGCGGCCAGGAAAGCCAATGCGATTCTTGGTTGCATCAACAGAACCATAGTGTCTAGATCAAGGGAAGTGATAGTACCACTCTATTCTGCTCTGGTCAGACCCCACCTGGAGTACTGTGTCCAGTTCTGTGCCCCTCAGTTTAAAAAGGATGTTGACAACCTCGAGTGGATGCAGAGGAGGATGACCAGGATGGTTGAGGGTCTGGAGGAAATGTCTTATGAGGAACAGCTTAGGGAACTGGGAATGTTTAGCCTCTCTAAAAGAAGGCTGAGGGGGAATATGATAGCTATGTTTCAATATTTGAAAGGATGTCATCTTGAAGAGGGAACAAGTTTGTTTTCCATGGCTTCAGAGACTAGGGCTCGGGGCAATGGTTTCAAACTACAGGAAAAGAGATTCCATTTGAACATCAGGAAGAACTTCATGACAGTTAGAGCTGTTCAGCAGTGGAATATGCTGCCACAAAGGCTGGTGGAGTCTCCTTCTTTGGAGGTTTTAAGCAGAGGCTGGATGGCCATCTGTTGAAAATATTGTGATGGGATTCCTGCATGGCAGGGGGTTGGACTAGATGGCCTTTGAGGTCTCTTCCAACTCTATGATTCTATGATTCTATGATTCTATGATCTATTGTGGAATTATATACCACAGGAGCTAAAAAGAGGGCAATGACGATATATACAGATTCTACAAATCCTGGACATAATCTGTTTCAATTGTTACCCTCAGGGCAATGTTTTAGGGCATTGCATACTAGGACAACTAGATATAAAGATAGTTTTTTTCCAAGTGCTATCAAACTGTTGAATAATTAATTTTTTCTTCTTTTCTTCCTTTTTTAATAATAGGTTACATTGTGTTGTTGTATTGTGTTTTTATTGTTGAATATATTATTCTTATATTTCCTTCTTATATATGGAAGCCATTTTTACCAAAACAAATTCTGGGTGTGTCCAACCACACTTGGCCAATAAAAGGATTCTGATTCTGATTCTGATTTTGCTCTTAAGTCGGGGTACCACTGTACCTTGAGAGGTAGCGAGTGCTCCAACACTGCAGGCATTCAAGAGAAATTTGGACAACAAGCTGGCAGATATCCTTTGATTTATATTCCTGCATTCAGCAAGGGGTTGGATTCAGTGGCCTTACAAGTCCCTTCCTACTACATCAGTGGTTCTCAACCTGAGGGTCCCCAGATGTTCTTGAACTGCAACTCCCAGAAATCCCTTCCAGCACAGCGAGTGGTGGAGGCTTCTGGGAGTTGCAGTCCAGGAACATCTAGGGACCCACAGGTTGAGAACCACTGTACTACATGATTCCATGATTCTATGAATAACAGCAACAGAGACCAATTCTCCATATTCTACACTGCTCCTGACTATTGGGTGTTGTGCTACACACTTTTCAAGCTTTCCCTCTGAACAGACATCGCTTTCTTTCTTTTTTCATATAAGTGTGTGAAAAGGTCACATTTTCCATTATGATAATTCCTGACAAGTTTCATGCAGATCAACTGGGGGCTGTGCTAGCAATCTTTAACATTTGCTTTGATGTGTTTAATACTGACTACTGTGGGGGCAAGTTTTCTGCTGCCTGATAATGTATGTGCCGTACTTCTCTGCTAAGGCTTCCTTTGTAAAAGAAGAAACGTACTAAGCAAGAAAGACTTAAATCAAGCATAACCTTTAAGAGAGAAAACACTGAAGTGGAAGGCAAAACACTGCCCAATAAAAGCAATTATCAATGTGACTTTGTCAATTCCACCTTATCGCTCCCCCTTCTAGGGTTTTCTCGATACCGAGTACTCAGAGGTGCTTTTCCATTCTCTTCTCTTTTTTGGTGCTCTGGGACCGTGCAGCTTGCACAAGGCCACACAGGCTGGCTCTTCTTCTAAAAGGCACAATGGGAACTGAACTGCCCATCTCCAGCGCTCCACCTCTGTGAGCCTATCTAAAATAGCCTCCAGAGTCTCATGCAAAGAATTCACCCAAACAATCAACTAAGGTAAGGAGTAGAGAGGGGCACAAAATGGAAAAAATAGCATTTCGTTTCATTTCATTTCTGGAGTCGTTTTGTTTTGTTTTGTTTGTAACGAAATTATAAAGTAGTTTCGTTATGAAATGAAACAAAATGGAATGAAACACTATGCTCCCCTGGGCCCTAAAGGACCAAAGTGGCAGCGGTACCAGGGTATCAGGACTTAATAGGAGTTAAGCTGGTGGTTAAATTAACTCCGAAATTGCTGGCACACGTGACGCAGACACTCTCAATTAACTACTCTGACCCCCTTTGGAGCTTTATAACTCAGCTCCCTAGCCCCCAAGACTTTCCACATTTTGGGGGCTTACAGGGAAGAGCTTGAGGAAGCTCCCCTGCCATTTTTTGGAACAAATAATATCATTCTAGAGGGAAAATGGTGTTTTGTTTCATTTAAGAACAAAATGTCTGCCATTTCATTTTGTTTTGAAACGTTTTGTAACCTTGCGACACAATGAAACAGTGTGTCGTTTTTCGTTTTGTGCCCATCTCTAGTAAGGAGGAATGAAGGATGGGGGATAGGAATGGAGGATTGAAGATTGGCTACTGTTACATTAAATGAAGCAGAAACACAAGTAATTGTGAGCACAAAACTGTCACTAAACCACAGTGCTGCTCTTTCAAAAACTGTAATCAGAGTTGTGCAAGCTAGAGAGGTGAGGTGGGGGTAAAGACTACATCCTACATCCAAAACAAGCATGTAATGGTTCTTACATGAATAGAACATATTTTGTTTTTCAACCAAGAGTCATTACAACCCATCCACATGAACTTCTCTAAGCAGTGTTTCTCTTGCTTTATTGAATAAAGACACAGTACCCTGGCTTCATGTGCTGTCCTGTGATCGACAGAAAATTGGTCATTCAGTCAAAAGTGTAGCCCTGGATCAATTTATAAATAGAAGATGTCTCCCAGCATTAACAAACACCCCTGCTGTTTCTTCATCCAATTCCTTTTGCAAAGGCTAATGCTTTTTATTATGACACACAATTAGATCAAACCAGAGTGTCTAGACTAGCAAACAACATCTTCATGATGCTTAATTGATCAGAGACGATGAGGTAGCATTTCTTGGGGTGATCTAAGAAAGCATTTTTCAAACATGCTTCCAGCAGGATTTCATGCAAACCCAGCTGCTTCCTACACCCCTGAAACAAGCTGACATAAAAGTGCTATTAAATCAAAGTCTCAATATGATTGATCCTCAAGGGTCTTTCAGCGGCGGACATCCTGCTGTGAAGACATGCTGATTATAAGGGCAATAATCCTAATTAAAACGAAAAGCTTACAAGGCTGCTGGTTTTTATTTGCAGTTGCCTGTTGGAATAAAGAATGTACTATATCAAATATGCATATCCACATACTGAGCTATAAGCATTCAGCGAACCAAGCTAAAAATCAGTTAGCGATCCTAGTTAAAGTACCCAGTATGGTATATTCAACAGAGTGATGGACTAGGACTTAAGGAGACCTGGGTTCAAACACCTGCTCAGCCACAGAAACTCATTAGACATGTGAAAATGATAGAATTCCTACTCAACCACATTACTACTCAAGCCAACTTGGATCCTTTTCCAAGGAGAAATAAATTAATTCCCTCTAAGCTTCCTGAACGCACAGCCATGCAGGACTGCATCAGTGCTGTTCACCCACAGATAGTGTTGCTACCCATTTGGTTCCTGTTATGGCTGGAATCCTGTGCTCATGGGTCCCAGCCCACCACTGGCAGAAAATTGGAATATAAGTCCTTAAATATCTCACTTGCCTTGAAAGCTCTTTTAGGCTAGCTACAAGTCTGTTCTGACTGAGTGGCACATAACTCTGCTCAACAGAAGCATGGATAAGTCTGTTTATATCATTGGGCATGTTGAGCATATACTTTACGATCTCCTGCTGGAATAAACCAGGAGAACTGCTTATACAGGAGAACTGTGTGTGGGTATATAATTTGTATTATATTGTATATAATTTATTTATCTTTTGTTGCCTTAACTATAAATGGTTGGTTTTAATAAGCATTAATAAGAATTGCCAAGAACTCCAAATTTGTTCATGTTCAAAACAGAAATAAAAATGTTTCAAAACTTGAATGTGTAAGAAAACAGAAATTTACATACAAAATCATCTGTCCAAGACCAGGATTTTGAGAGCTTACCTCTTCGAGATCTTGGGTTAAATACCCATGTTTTCCATCATATGAATGCTGAACTAGAGTTGCTGCCACCTCTTTTTTCCAGAAACATTCTTGATCTTAACAGTTTTGTTTGCAGGTTGGCACAGCATGTTTTTTTTCCTGTGCTCCTAATAGCTGTGCCCATTGAATTTTACTGGTACAAGTGGGGATAGAAAATGTTCAATTTTAAAAACATATTTCTAGAACTGGCAAAATTCTTCATATTAGGAACAAAAAGGAGGAGAGGTTTACATTCAAACGTGCAGGGAAGCAAAACCAGCAGATTTTTTTTTCCATAGTTCATTCTGTAACCACTTGAAAGAGTTTTAGTACCTCATTGCAACCCATTCTTAAAGTATATCAGCATCCACCAGGTACTTCTTTTTAGGATATACAAGATAAAACTTTGCATTTTACAGTCATTCGTTTTACTCGCTCAGAAGTGCTAGCATTAGAAACGAGATCTGTAGAATCAGATATTGAGGGCTGCCACTTTTGGAAAAGTCAAGAGAAGTCAGGGAAATGGAAATTGGAGATTATTAGGAAATCAGGGAAAGAAGTCGAGGAAATGGAGATTCTGATTCAGACATGCGGACATGCCAGATTAAATTTTATCTGACCATGAAAGAGGATGGCCTATTCTCAGCACCTGTTCAGTTGGTGCTGAGAAGCAGCAGAATACAGGTAAAAATTAATTATGGCCTTCCTCTGCTCCACCTGTTGCCCTAGAAACCAGCCTACTGTGTTTTACCACTGAGCTTTGCACCTCCATGATTTACAATATCAGTTTTTACAAAGCAAAGCTAGTTTAAATGTTGAAACCAACACTTGTTTAGCTTACATGTCAAGATAAATATGTATTGGGGTCACGCTTGGTTATGGAATGGAGATTTTGTCTCCTGAAGGATCCAGAATTGAGTTACAAATGAGTTTTGTTGCTGTTGGTTTTCATCACAATCTAGCACTTTCCACCAAAGTAAAGTCTGTGAGTGAGATTGTTCATTCCTGTGGGAGCTTACCGAGAATCTCTTTCATGCCTAAAGCTTGCAGATGAGCAGGGCTAGGAGGGGGCGGATGAGCGGGGCATATGCCCCAGGTGCCACACTTGGGGGAGGCACCAAAATGACAAAACAGTATTTGCACTTTGTACTATTCTAGTCCCTCCCCCTCGGAGGAGATGGGGGAATCCATGTTTGCGCCAGGTGACAAGGGACTGCACATAAGGGCATTATACTTCTTTCAAATCAGTGATTTATAACCTTGGCTAACACAGATGTTCTGAAACTGCAGCTCCCAGAAACCCTGGCCAACACAGGACTATAATTCTGGGAATTATAGTCCAAGAGCAAAATTGTTCCTAAGGCTGGGAACCACTGTTCTCAACCATTTTTTCATAGCGATTGAGAGCTTTTTTTTTAAACAAATGGATTGTCATGCTCTGTTGTTTTTAAATGTGGATTTAGTATTGATTTTATTCACTGTTTTTAACTTATTATTTAGAATCCTACAGTAGAATCATAGAATTATAGAGTTGGAAGAGACCTGAAGGGCTATCCAGTCCAACCCCCTGCCATGCAGGAACCCCCATCAAAGTACCCCCAGCACATGGCCATCCAGCTTCTGCTTAAAAATTTCCAAAGAAGGAGACTCTACCACCTTCCATGGCAACATATTCCACTGCTGAACAGCTCTAACCATCAGGAAGTTCTTGCTAATGTTCAAATGGAATATCTTTTCCTATAGTTTGAAACCATTGTCCTGAGTCCTAGCCTCTGAAACCATGGAAAACAAGCCAGCCCCCTCTTCAAATATTTAAACATGGCTATCATATCCACTCTCAAATTTCTTTTTGTAAGCTTTTTAATATTGTCGTTTAATTGTCATAAGATGCCTTGAATCATTTTGAGGAGAAAATTAGGGCAAAATACTTATGATGAATAAATAAATCTTCTTCTTCCAGTACCATTTCCTTGTAGAATGTTGAAGAACATTAGCATTATTGTTTATGTTTTTAATATAAGGCTATTCTAAATAGATAAGCTGTGCCCACTACGAACTATTGGCTTAAATTCTTAAGCCGTTATGTTCTTCTACACCCTGCTTCCCATCTGTTTTTCCTTGAAGGATAACCCACAACAGATGGCATTTTTTGTTACGCATTATGTGACTGAAATATTACAATTTTCTTCTCTTTACGGTATTGTGAATTTCTAGCTTTTTGTTCATATGCTGTAATACGGACACATTAGCGACTCTGGCTGCCCAAGGTATTTTTAGCATGACTGGAATGAATGAATTAATGAATGAATAAATAAATAAATAAATAAATAAAAGGCCTGTGAGCATTGAAACTCCACCTTCTTCCTTGCTTCTGAGTCTTATGTTTTCTGGAACCCAGAAAGTTAGTTCTGGCTTTGGAACTTGCCAGACAAAACTTGCCAGTTGCTTCTGTGCAAGGCTGTGACATGGCATTTAAGGGGACAACTTTTAATATTCAGTGACTGAATATCAAATGTCACACTGACTTTGTTCCGTGGCTATTACCAGTTCCTGGAGTCAATGGGAAAGGTTCTTGTCAAGTGTGCTACAAAACCTTTGAATTAAGTAGTATGGAGATTAGGGCTGTGAGGTCTCATGTACAACAACCATTACATCGGGTGAACTTAAAAATTAAATCATGCCCACAGTCTGTTGCAATATGTTTAGGGTTCAAAGTCAAGTAAAGCAAAGCAGAAGTGAGCAGCTTATACAACACCCTGTAGCACTTAAGGCACTCTCTGGGTGGTTTACAATTCAGTTAGGACCCTCAGCAAGCTAGATACTCAATTCACTGATCTTGGAAGGATGGAAGGCCAAGTCAACCTTGAGCTGGCTACCCAAATCTGCTGGGATGAAACACAGGTCATGAACAGAGTTTTTAACCGCAGTACTGCAGTACAAGTTCAGATAGCAAAAGCAGAGAGGATGAGGACGCCGTCTGGGGGGGGGGGGGAGGAAAGCGTGTACCAAGTGTGGAACATGCCAAAGAACTACCTGCCACTCAAACTAGCAGTGTTTCTTATGTAATCAAGGACTGTGTACCTGTGGGCTTTGCAACCAGTGATGACGATGAGAAGTTGTAACAATATCAGTGAGTTATTCGAGCAAATGTTATCAGACAGTGAAATAATATAATCTTGAAAGAACAAAAGCAATGGAAAAACAAAAGTAGCATTGTCCCCTTTGGCTTGGCACTACACTTCTCTGGTCTTTTATTGAAACAGTGGGAAACATTTTGAAGAAAGGGATTTGAAAGAGATAGATGGGTTCACCATCACAGAATTTCCACATGCAGCCTGGCCACTGTTCATAGAATCATAGAATCATAGAGTTGGAAGAGACCTCGGGGGCTATCCAGTCCAACCCCCTGCCATGCAGGAACTCCCATCACAGTGGTCTCGACAGATGGCCATCCAGCCTTCTGTTTAAAAACCTCCAAGGTAGGAGACTCCACCACCCTCCATGGCAGCATATTCCACTACCGGATGGCTCTAACTGTCATGAAGTTCTTCCTAATGTGTAAATTGTTGTTCTTCAGTCTGTTACTGCTGAATACTTTTTGCTAGAGTGTCAAAATAGTAGGTCTTCCTTTCATGGTTTGAGAACCACTGATGTGTCTCATGGTGATGCTTAAGTTGAACATGGATTTTCAGTTTCTAGAACTGAACTTGCATGAAAAAACTGACATGTATCCGGTTTAGGATACAATCTTAAATTTTGGAGAGTTTTAATACGGATGCATCCACGCACTACTACTCAGAACACTTGGAAGATAAATGCCATAAGAAAGATGAAAGAAGATTAAACTTGGGGGAGAAATTAGACACCTTGGAAATACTTTTTAAAAGACTGGGTAAAGAAACCAGAAGGTATGAAGAAACAATTGATCAGAAATAAAAAGAACTGCAAAAGGCAAATGAGAAAACTTTTCAAGAAAGAGCTTTATATCTTAAATTCTTATGTCAGAAAACCAATACTGCTACACCAATTTCTAGCTTGAGTTTTGTTGCCATTTCAAAACTATGAATTTTGTAATATGGTCTTAGTTTCCGTTTTGGGTAGAACATTCATTAAAATTTGTCCTTATATAATTTGTGGTGTATCCATAAAACAAGAACAAAAATCATTTGCCATTTGTTATAGTTCAGAGATTACTTGAATTGAAGTTCTGTCTTGAGGCAATTTTTAGTGCAATTTCAAAACAGATGTTTCTGCAGATAATAATGTTTAAAGGAGCTCATATTAAATCCCTTACCTTGACAAATGTGTTTTCATTTAAGTCGTGTGTAGTTTTAGAGTAAAACATTTCAAAAAGCCTTTAACTAATGCAGTGTAATCTATTGATTTTGTTTTTAAAAAACTGGGATTGTATTTGAATGGTGGTCAGAGAGAGTTAGGGAAATGGAAAATAAAATTTTAGTGGTGCCTGTATATATTGTTACTGAAACGATCACCACAGAGGTACATAAAGTGTTATTAGGTATGATCTACACAGCCACAATCACATATGTGAATGCTGGAAATGCACAGTATGTATGAATGGAAAAGGAAAGTGCACAAAGACATTGATGTTTTGCCAGTACCCATGCACAGTCTACAAACTAGAGAAGGTTTGATAACATCATTCTCATCTGCACTCATGGAAGGAATCACTGGAAAAGTTAATCAGAATTTCAGAATTCTCAGCCTAAACCAATGTATACCCATGCATACTTCCTAGAGTCCACTATGCAACTGCACAAGGGACATACAGTATAAGCACCATCTTACAGCATTTTATAAGACTATATTTTTATCTAAAAATTGTTAGACTAAAAATTTAGGGTCGTCATACACATGGAACTAAGCTGAGGAGAGAACTGTGCAGTTGTGAAACTGTAATTTTGGATTGGAAAAGTGGGGGTTGTCTTATACATGGGGACATCTTATAGACAGAAAAATATGATATATTAAAACCCACTAACCACTACACACACTATATGTTCCTAGCTGCCACATACAGCACACCACAAAATCTATAGGCTACTTCCAAGCTCTCAAACACATACAGTAGGGCACATGGGCACAAAACAGAAAAGTGGTGTTTCGTTTCGTTCCATTCTGTGGCCCATCTCGCTTTGTTTCATTTTTTAAGAAACAAATTTTTATAAAACACTTTGTTTCATTTATCGTTTTGTTTCTTTTTGGGAACGGGTTTCTTCTTCCCCGCGGGGAATGACAGCACCAGGTGCGCTATCATCTCCCGTGGGGAAGATTCCTTTAGAGAAACCCACGTTCCCACCTCCACCTGTGGAGGCGGGAACGGGGTCTCTTCTTCCCTGCGGTGGATGGCGGCGGCAGGCGTGCTGTCATCCCCCACAGGGAAGATCCCTTTAGAGAGGCCCCCGGTCCTGCCTCTGCATGTGGAGGCGCGAACAGGGGTCTCTTCTTCCCCACTGTGGATGACTGCGCCGGGCACGCTCTCATCTGCCGCGGGGAAGATCCCTTTAGAGAGACTCCCGGTCCCGCGGAGACAGGAACAGGATGTCATCCACTCGTGGTGGAGATCCCTTGGGTCGGGAGAGAGCCACAGTCCTGCCTTCACTTGGGGAGGTGAGACCATGGCCCTCTCTGGAATGCCCTCCACCGCACGGGGATGACAGCCAAGCCGGCTGTCATGCACCCGCAGCGGAGATCCCTTGGGAGAGAGCTCCAGTCCCGCCTCTGCATGCGGAGGCGAGAATGGGGCTCTGTCACAGTCCTCCGCCGTGGGCGATGACAGCCAGGCTGTCATCGCCGGCGGGAAAGAATGAAATGAACCTAACCAAACCATTTTTTTTTCAGTTGGGTTTGGTTCATTCTAAAATCACTATGGGCTTCAGTATTCATTTCGTTACCTAACAAAATGATTAACAAATAACAAAATGAGCTAAAAGTTCATTTCATGCCCATCTCTAATATGGACTGCTGGTGTACAAGAAGCCACTAAGATTTGTTTGAAGAGTTAAATGGCTCAGTTTCAAAGTTTATAGAGCAAAAGAAGAAACCGAGAATTAAGCGTAAACCATTGCAAGACGCAAAAGAACGAGGAGGATTTGGTCTTCCAAACTGGACTTTATATTATCAGGCAAGCACTCTAACATAGATAAAGGAATGGATAGTCCCAAGAAATAAAAGATTATTGTACTTAGAGGGGCATGATCTGCAATTAGTTTGGCACGCTTTTTATGGTATGGAAAGACTGAAGCACATAAATATTTTGAAAGAAATGTAATCTGTAATTCTCTTTTAAGAATTTGGGGGAAAGGTTAAACTAAAAATTTATGGCGAAAATACCTAGATGGGTGTCATTGATGGAAGCATTCACTTACCCAAATCTGCTAAGATTTGGGGGGGAAAGTTAACTATAATGAGCTCCTGAACTTGGAGGAAACTTTGAAACTCAATACTTAATCAGAGGACCAAGGATTGTTTTTTTTCATGGTGGCCTCAAATGCAATTACAATCAATTTGTAACCAAGACATGAAGGCACAAGGAGTTTATTTATTTATTTATTTATTTATTTATTTATTTATTTATTTATTTATTTATTTAGAACTCCGGGTGGTTTACAATAATATAGTAAAAATAACCAAATACAATAATATCAAAGCACCATAATAGATACTCAAACAGTGATAAGCATAGTAATAAAAACACATTAATAACAAAAACCAGCAGGCAGTCTTATATTACTGGTCACAATTTTTAAAAAAAAAACTATTAATGGTTGCCATAATACGGCATTTGACAAAATTTTATTAATGACAGAAAAAAAAAAACAAATTCAAAAACTCTATAGTTGTTTATTACAATAGGGATAAACAAGATGAAGTAGTGAAGGATATCATGCTAAAATGGGCCAAAAATTCTGGCGATAATATTGAACTATAAAAATGTCAACAACTATGTACAAAGAATCATAAATTAACATTAGCTACTTCCTATAAGGAAAATCTCTACAAAGATGTTTTATAAGTGGCATAAAACACCAGCGAGGCTTGCTAAAATGTTCCCTAATATGTCAAACAAATGTTGGAAATGTAAAAGTCAAGAAGGGACTTACTATCATGCTTGGTGGACTTTTGATAAAGCAAAGGTCAAAATATATATTAGGATTAAGCAAATATCAAAATTAGAATTACAATTTAAACTGGAACTATTTCTGCTAGGTTTATTGCCAAATACAATGGAATAAGCAAAATACTTATTTAATATGACATCTTTTGACAGAAGCTAGATTGTTATGGGGACAGCTCTGGAAATGTGAAAATCCACCAACTGGCGATATGATTATTAAAAATATTGGCATGTACAGAAATGGACAGATTAACTAAGAGACTAAAGGGACAAGAAGAATCAATTTTTTAACTTGAGCTGGGACCTTTTTTATAATTGTTGGAAGATAAAAGCCTTGTAGTAAAAGGAGGGGGAGGAATAGATAATAAAATGTCAATGATAGAAAGAACTCACCAAATGAGAAAAGTTACATTGCAAACTTGTTTTATGTTTTGTTTTTTTTCTTCTCTCTTTTTCTTTTTCTTTTTTTCTTTTTACTCTTTGTCTTTTAATTAAAATTAAATATTAAAAAAGAAGCCACGGATTTTTTTGACAAGTCTGATATGTTGCATACGCATATATAAGTTAAACAATAATTTTGTACCTTTAAAAAGCACTGCATTTCATTAAAGTCAGAGTGAGTAAGCTGTCAAATACAACATCTGCTTAGATACATTAAACAAAGACTCGGCATCCATGGATTTACAACCAATATTGTTTTAAGGTTCGATGCCTGCTTCATAGGGTGGGGGGGGGAGCATGACCGGTACCTATGGACAACCTGCTACAGGACAGATGTTAAAGGAAGAAGACTTTGCCGTAAATCCAGATGCTAAGTGCCTTGCCACATCTTCTCTGACACTGTCATTATAGGTCCCAACAATGTGACCCATGACAACAAGAGCTCATTTGCTTTCTAATCACAGAATCCCAGTAGGATACTGGCCAGTTATGTTTAAAATGTAATTACTCTTCTAAATAACTATTTGTTTCTAACAGCTAGAAACAATAATCAGTCCAATCTTTATGCTCTTAAGACCTGCAAAATATTGATTTTGTAACTCAGTGGCCATTAGAATATTCAGCCATGTAAATGCAGAAAACAACCTTGTCAGGAACAGCAACCAAGGCCCCTTCCAAATGAGTGCTGAATGACTGCTCTTCCTAATTCCTCTCCACCATGAGAAATGGAAAGGCCAATGCGCCCCCATTAGCACGCTAAAGACTACTAAGAATGATGATTATTGATTTCCTCTTGCAGTTTGTCTGCAGTGTGCATACACATCCCATTGCCACAATCAATAGTAGTAAGAGCCAGACAGTTTCAATGGCTATAATCTTTGCTTTAAGTTCTCACTCCTCACACATACAGACACACCACAAACTGTCTTGGAGGTAAGCATTAACACCCTCCACAGAGAGACGCACTGTCAACAAAGGAAACACTTGAGCCTGTCCTCGAGTTGCGGCAGGATCTTTCCTACCCAGGAAAGATGTGCTATGCACTCCATCTAGCCAGGAGAGGGGTAGAATGGGATGCCAGTGTAAGGGGGCCATTTGTCTTTCATTGCCAAGGATGCTCCTTTATTTGAAGGCTACAACCTAGTCACTACAAAAGTAACTAAAAGTTATTGTGATGTCACAAAGGGAAAGAAGCAGCGATTGGGCGGTGGGATTAGTGGGGCCGAACACACAACTACCACTGTGGAATAAAAGTGGGCATTCTCTTGTTCGATTGCTCACTTTCTCTCTCACACACACATTGCAAGACACCTTCAGGAAGAGTCATAAAGAGGCAGGCAGGCCTTCACACATGCACACATTCAGAGGCCTAAGGCAAGGATGCCAGCAGGAGTGTAAGGGTTGAGGGTAGCTGGAGCTTGTGGTAGGCCAGGGCAGTGTGTTGTGTCGTTACAGTTGTGACTGACTCTTCGTGACCCCATGTCCATGGAGTATCCTTGACAGGAATACTGGAGTGGTTTGCCAGTTCCTACTCCAGGCGCCTACAGCACTTGGTATTCCCTGGTGGTCTCCCATCCAAGTACTAACCAGGACCGACCCTGCTTAGCTTCCGAAATCAGGTGAGATCGGATGTGCTTAGGGCATTTTGGAGTAATACTCCCAGAGGCCTTTGCCATTAGCTGTGTGATTGGGACGTCTGGGAGTTCTAGTCCAAGAACTTCTGGGGACCCAAGATTGGGGACCACTGAGGTAAGACAACAGTTGATTAAGGGAAGGGGGACAGAGCAACCTCCCACTTGCCTTGCAAGACAAGCTGCTGCTGGAATGAACCAGTCCATCATGACAGAACACGGGCGTGCCACAATTACTGAGAGAAAAAGGATTACGAGTAACTACTGTAATTTTTGGTTGGTTGGTTATGTATCTAGCTATTTGTAACCTGTGGGGCAAAGTCATGTCCCAGGAAAGTGCACAGAGACTATTATTAGACCACTCAAAAATTTGAACACACAGTGGGCTTTCATGGGTCAAATCCACTTTTTCAGGCTATGCACTAATATTTTATGGATAGTTTTTAAAAAACACCTGTAAATGAAAGCATCAAAACATCATGGCAGGTCTGCTTCTGAGAGGTGAGATCAAAAACTGGCTTGGGGCCGGAGGGGGGTTGGGTGGGGGTTCTCCAGGCCCACCCCTTGCCACTTTGTCTGCTGCTCTCTCACTCTCGCTTGCTGAAACACAATCACGTAGATTTCTTCCATCAATACTAGCAAAGGAAGTTGCCCGATGCCAGCATGGATAATACACGCTCCTAGCTGCTACTAGCAATCCACCCACTCGCAGCTGATTCAAATGCGGGAAGGAGTAACAGAACTCCTACAGCACACAATTTTGTCGCATACATGTTTCTGTTCGCACTGCGCTAGATTCTCGCAATGTCTTTTGAGACAAAACTCCCTCCTGAGTTTTAACTGCTCTGATCGTTGTGAGGGGGGAGGGGAGGAGAAAAAGGATGTCCCATTTGCCAAACCTTCCTGGCAATCAGGCTGCTAGGATAGCAGAAGCCTAATTACTCTTGGTACAAATTGTGCCTCTCAGTTTGAGGTGGGAGAGAATTAAGAGGGAGAGGCAAGCAGGCAGGGAGGGAGGGAGGGAGGGATACACCTACAAATGTCCTCACTTCACTTTCCATATCACCAGGGGGGCTGCAGCTATCTTTCTGACAAATCTCCATTTTCAAATCCAAGTGGGAATCATTCAGCTATCCCATAAATTGCAAGTACTGCCACTGGAAACAGAAAGGCAAAAAGGCAAAAATCAGAAATCAGACGTTCTTTCCGTCATCTCCCTTCTTCTGCATAGGCCTCTAGTAGGATATGCCTCCCTGCCTGCCCACTCACTTTTTTCCCTAGGTGGTTGAGGATGGGAAGTTCAAGATTTCTGGGGTGGCAGAGAAAAAGGGGTAGGATGGAAATGATTCACCAGTCAGAGGAAATCAGCACACACGTCTGCATGTTTTGGGGACTAGAAGTTCCCCAGAGAGTGGCAAGCATTTAGAAGATTGGTAAAAGTGGTGTGGTGGCAAAGGTTGACAGGTAGGAACCCATCCTGACCGTCCCCATAGATCCTGTCCCAAGGAGAGTGCCAAAATGGCAGCAGTTCTGATAATATCTCCACCCATCCTCACCCTCTCCCTGTGGTCGGTCACATAACTAGGGAGGGGCAAAAGGAGCATCTGCCCCCCTCCCCAGCAGCATCTAGGGGCACAAACAGTACCCTGCCCAGGAGCCATGGGAAGATGCATTGTGGGCTCCCTGGCCACTGTCTGTAAGCATCTCCCGTCCCTTGGCTGGGCTGCTCTGGGAGGCTGGGAAGCCTTGCTGGGGGCGCCAAGTGAGCAAATAGACACCAGCGGCGCCCAGGTATCAGAGGCAGGCGCATGGTAATGTTGGGCATGCTCTTCATTGTGTTGCAGCATGGGGTGGGGGGCAGGAGAATGTCGGAGGTGTCAGCTCGCAGTGTCCCAATCCTTTCCCCTGCTGTGATGCTTGAGCCCTTTCTCAGCCTCAGCTCCCTGCTCGGGGCCCTCCTCCTCCTCCTCTCTCATGCCCCCGGGGAGTTTCTTCCCTTCCGAGCCTGGGTAAAAGGCAGATCTTTGAAAGCAAGAATACATCCTCTTAGCTTCATATGATTTTAGCATGAGATCCTTCTACTGTATTAAATACAGAGCCCTGCGCTGATAGACCCATGATTCCTCGTGTGCAATCTGTGGGCCGAGATGGTGCCTATGATGTGAGAGTGGTTTTAGTATGATCCAATGTAAAAATTATAAGGTGGATCCATACCTTGAATCCATGCTTTTGCACCACTGCGGAGCCATGTGATGATGGACCTATGATTTTTTTGGGTCCAATATGTGTGCAGAGATGGGGCCTATGATGGGAGACTGGTTTGGGGGCAATCCTGGATAAAAATCAGATAGATGTGAGAATCCCTGTCTTGGATCCATGTTTTGCACCACTGTGGAGTCATGCAATCTGTGGATGGAGATGGGGACTATGATGTAACAGTGGTTTTAGTACGATGCAATGTAAAAATCCTATAAAATCAGGTGATCTGTGCCTTGGATCCATGTTTTTGTGCCACTGCACAGCCATGCACTGGAGGACCCATGATTATTAATGTGTAGTATTTGGATGCTAATGAGATGTATGATTTGATGGTGATTGGGGAAGGATCCAGTGCAAAAATCTCATGAAATGAACAGGATCCATAAAAACCTGCCTTCTACTTTCTTCCAGGCTTGCATAGGTTGGTGCCAGGGCTACGTGCGCGCCCCAGCATCCTTGCACATGGCTGGACTTGCCACCGCAGGAGTGCCGGACCTACGCTGACTGCTAGTTCCTCCTCGTGACCCTTTGGGCCAGCGGGAGGGGAGGGTGTGTGTAACCCTTCCGAAAGTTTTCTTCGGCTAAAGTGAGTGGAGGAGAGGGGAGAGTGCGGAAAATAAGCACCTGCCTCTGCGCCTGGCAGAAGTGCAGTTGGCTTCCTTCCTGTTTTCACCCAGATCCTGCTTCCTGGAGAGGCTGGATGGGGCTGGAAAAGGGCGATTTCAAGGAAGCCGAGAAGCCCTCGCCTTCTTTTCCTAAGAGATGATTGTCAGGGAAGAGCACGGCTGGAGGGAAGGGTGCAACCTTTACAGAAGGTATCTTAGAGATGTGTGTGCCAAACCTCGCTTTGTCCCCAAGCACTGAAAACCCAAGCTACACCTCTGTCTGTGATGCTTTTTGTGCATGTGTTTTTGGATGTGTAAGACCAATAATGCAGTTTTTGCTTCCCATTGACTGTTGTTGTGCATGGCCAGTTGTGTGAGTAACTGCACAGTAAGGGAAGGACCAAACTTGGGAAGTCTCTCCTGCTACTTATGTGATGGCTACTACTTGATTGCGTAAAACAATAGGATGTGGCCCGTTATTTTAATATCTATGAAGAAGCTCTGGCAGCTGCCCTCCTTGAACATGCCAATTCTAGGAATATTGCAACTAAGTTTAGAAAGACCAGGGGTGATTGCAAAGGGTGGCAGGTGTTTGCATCATCATTGCTTAGCAAAACATCTCTCCGCCGCCTCTACAATAATACCATCCCAAATCCTTCAAAAGGAACAGCTGAACTTGGAAAAGTGTTTTAAAATGTCTACTAACCACATATTCAGAACCGAAGCATGTTTGTTACAAGCCTGCTCTGAAGTATTGGCCGCTGTAGCTCAAAATTATACAACAGAACTGAAGATCATATCTGAACCCCCTAGTGAGCCTTAGCATTTGTAGCTGCAAATGTGCTATTTAGTATAGTATTCTTCAGCAGCGGTTAATAGCACTCTGTAAATACTCTATAAAACTGAATGTGAGTTTGGAGGAAATGGTATGTAAATACTATGTGTCAAAGAGATATCCACAGCAAAAATCCATCAAAAATTGAGAAGGGAAAAGATATGGAGTCATGATACTTCAATAATAGTTTCAGTCTTCTTTTTTGTTGTCTCTTAAGTTAACATCATCTGCCAAACAGGGAGAGTTCCATAATATATATACTACCAGAAGGTGGCTAGGTTGTGGAGAAGGACCTTTTTCTGATGGTCTATCATACATCACATAAGTCAAATTTAAGCATACAGTGGACCCTTGAATAACAAACAGTTTGTATAACATAAAATTTGTACAACATAAAAAATTCCGGAGATAGGGGAAATTTGCTTAACATAATTGCCTATGGGGCGAATCTGTACAACATAAAAATGGGATCACTCTTGTTTTCAATGCATTCCTATGGGAAATTTGTATAAAGGAAAATTTGCTTAACATAATTTCATTTGGAACGAATTAATTCCTTTATACAAGGTAGGTACCACTGTATAACTATGGAGGAGGTTATATACCAAATCAGTGGCAAGACCACAAGGTTAAAGCATCACTATCTGACCTTACTGTGTTTACCTTGGCTTATTTTCCTATCACCTGCTGAGCAGCTATTACTTTCCATGGAAACAGCTCAATCAACCAGACTAAAGGGAGCAGATATTTACCACTGGTAGCATTGTACTGGATGCTGGGCTCCAGTGAGAAAAAAGAGAAAGATGACATGGAGAAAAAAGATGGATGGGAAAAGGAAAAATTGTTTCAGATAAAAGAGAAGGGAAAACTTCTTGAATGAAATACAGACAGAGAAGAATACTGGGTCATCTCCCATGAAGCCAGGCACATCCTTTTGGATTTTATTTGGCCATGAATAAATATTGAAATGATCATCACAATGGGGAAAGTAGAGGGCTAAAAGGTGCAGTGGTTAAATGCCTGTACTGCAGGTAAAACTGCTCACAACCTGGGATTCAATCCCAGGTAGCAGGCTTACGGTTGACTCAGCCTTCCATCCTTCCGAGGTCAGTAAAATGACTACCCAACTTGCTGGGGGGGGGGCAATGTGTAGCCTGCATTACTGTAATTAAAACGAAACTTGAAGTGGTTGCCCATCTTCCATTGTTGCACAGCTGGAAGGGGAGCATTTGCAGAAATTACCTACTCTTTTAGCTCCGCATTTAGTTATTTAGGACATCCACTGGCTTATTGACAGCACGCACAGAGTGGCTTGAAATTTCTTTTTTAAAAAAATAAGCTGGCATGCTTCTTCACAGCAGGGTTGGTCAGAAAGTAGTTATTTAAAAAAAAAAGAGATATTCCCATTTGTTGTGGCCTGCTGAGGAGAAGGAACATCCAACTGGCCCTGCCAACTTTCTGGAAGTAAGGCTTGCAAACCACAACTGATCTGATCCTGCAGTGATGTGTCTGGAGGAAGACAGAGTGACAGTGGCAGAGAGGGGGGGAGTATGTGATTGGTGCAGGCAGGCAGTAAGGAAGAACATACTATCTTTTTATCACCATCGGGGAAATGATGTAAAGTCTTTCTCCCTCTCATCACTCTATCTTTTTGAGCAATGGGCAATCATCTTTTGCTTCCTGATGACAGGGAAAGGATGGTAAATCCTCTCAAAATATCCAGTCCTTGTGAGTGCTAAGGTTATTTATTGGTATACAGAATTCATATTGCACATTGCATTATTAGATAACGCTCTGAAATTCATTCCTCTCCATTCAGCAGAGGGAGGCAGCAGTGGAAACGTGAACGGAGCAACTTGCAGTGAAATCAAGCTAGATCCTCTCTCAGGGCATTTATCAAAGCAATTGTTCCTGTTTCTGGCAGCTGAATCAGTGACATAACCAGCAAGCAGCGACATTTCATTTGCACATTGAGAGTTTTTAATAAACAAAACCTGTGGTTTTAAAGAAATCAGTGTTGCTCAAATTTGTTCTTGGTTCAAACACTGTGCCTACACTGGGGAAATCTGCAAATAAAGCTCCTGTCGGTTCCGATATAGAAGTCTATGGGAGAGCTAACGTGGATTAATTCAAGCACTTGTGCATTTGCATTCAGGTCTTTGCTGCTTCAACGCTCCCCAGGAATTCTACAATGCAAGCATGTGAACTTACTGCAAGAACACGGTAGATTTTGACAGGCCAACAGTCTGGCCTCCCAATTATGATTCTGCGGATTTTGGTATGACTTGGGAGGGTGGGTGGGGGGAACTGAGTATGGAAAACAGCCTTACACAGAGATGCTTTCACCTAACTATCATCTGCTTAAATTGCCTGGAATACCAAGTGAGAGCCAACATTTAAGAAACATTATATATTAATATACTGCTCAGGTTGGTTGCTAGTCCTGCTATATAGATCCGAAAGGGAAGGCGGGAATCTTTCCACCAAAAATTAAAGATTTCATGGTTTGCAAAAATCTCAATATGTAAAATGAAAATTATTCCCAAACTGATTTTTTGTTTTGTTTTGGATGTTACCTTTAAAATGGGATGAAAGAGAATTAAATGCATTCTTCAACAGCGTGCTGTCTTTCTTGCTAAACTCTGATCATGTTGCTCTTGAGGGAGGTGCCAGTTCAAACATGTAATAATAGCAACCTGTACACAGAAAGGAGGAAGAAACCTTCCTCTTTGTTTTTTATTTATTTATTTAACTTATATGCCCCCCACTACCCAAAGGTCTCTGGGCCGCTTACAAGTGAGTAATGTCGGTAAAGTTGAAATAGCATCACAACGACAGAATCCTGTGGAAATTTGAATGCTGACCACAACTTAAAAGGCCAGATTCCAATAGGGAGTTGTTATCACAGCGTGTTCCAAGGAGATGCAGAAGACATCTCCGTTTGTCTTGGATGTATCACTTTGAAAGGCTTTAATTCAGCACAGAAAAAAGAAAAAAGCCATTTGTAGCTCTGATGGCAGTTCTAGACCACAGGGCTTTAACTGAAGGGTTGGGTCACACCTGACCTACTGCGAACTGCTCCAGCAACTTCACTTGTTATAGTTTTCAAATTTCTAAAAGTGGGAGGGAGGGAGGAGGGAAGGAATAAAGCAGGGAAGCAGAAAAATTAAAATTAAAATACAGAGCAGTGTAATGAGGCCTTTGCAATCCTCTTCACTGAGTGCATGAGAGAGTACCTGCTGACCACACTCCAGTCTTTGTGTATGTGTCCTTGGCCAGAATGATAATAAACTTAATAATATTAATAAACTTTATTTTTATGCCACCTCCCCCCCCCAAGGGGGTCAGGCATACTGATGATAATGGTAATGACACATGATATTCTTTCTCTCAGGAACTAGTGGCAAAGGGAAAAAACTCTAGTGGTGACAGGAAGTAAGGCCAACAAGTATGGTGCCACTACCACTTATTGTATGAAAAATCCTAGATCCAATACTCTGGAATTGTGTGGTCATGTCTCATGTTGTTGGACTGTGCTTCCCCTTGGCCCTTACTAACACAGCATGGATAACAATCGTGAGAGCTATAACCCAACAACATCAGCAAGCCCACGGGTTCCCACTCCCTACAACAGGGCTGTTCAACTTTGAACAGACTGAGGTCTGCTTTTTCCGGCCCAAAATACCTGAGGGCTACTACACTAAAACCTCTAGTTACGAATTTTATCCGTTCCAAGTACATGCTCATAAATAAAAATGTTTGTAAGTAGAGCAGCGGTTTCCCATAGGAATGCACTGAAAACCACTTAATCCATTCTAGAGGGAACAGATTTCAATGCACCATGGCCCTTGAACTGCCCCGCTCGGCTGAGACAGTGAGCTGGCAGACCCAGAACTTTGCTAGGGCAGTGGTGGTCCTTGGGATGGGGGAGGGAGGGGTGGAGAACTTATCTCCTCACTTTTTTTATCGATAGCCAGCAGGCCACTTTTGAACCCTTTGCGGGCTACTGGTAGTCCGTGGTCTACCTGTTGTACAGGCCTGCCCTACACTAAATCAAAAATGCCTTGTCTGACATTCTGCTCAAGGCTGGCAGAACTCCACAACGTAATAAAGGGTTGGCATTGCTCCAGTAATGGGAATTTTGGTCTGCTCCTTTCCTTCAAATTATTAAAGAATGCCAACTTTTTAACTGATGTAACTTGCCCCCCTTTCTGCATCTATTCCTCTGTTGTTAGTAATGTGACTGCCTGCCACATTCAAGCCACTATCAAAAGATTTTTCAAAATCTGTACTTTCAAATATCCTGGAAAGATACCAGATCCTTCCTCTGTGTAAGTTCATTATTTACATCTACCTACACTTAATCTCATGGCACACAAAGATCATAGGAAGCTGTGTTGATCTTATTATGATTCAGTCAGGCAGTACCTTTAGAAAAAGCAAACAGAAACCTAAGCCTCCCCTTCCTCTCCACATATAGACATAATTATTTTCTGCTGATTTCAGAAAATAGTTAGCCCAGCAGAATGGTTTAGAAGCTTTCCTACCCTTTTGGCTGAATGTGAGGCTAGGCTTCTGCCCTTCTCAAAACCACTCAAGGCTGGCAGAACTCCACAACGTAAGTTACAAAAAGCAATGCATCTCAAATGCATTTTTTTTTGGAACTTTGGAGGGTCAGGGTGTTGGAGGACGGGGCCACCTACCCTGCCATAGGTTGGAGAATGTAGATTTTTAAATATACAGTGGTACCTAGTATAAAGGAATTAATTATGTTAAGCACATTTTCCTTTATACATATTTCCCATAGGAATGCCTAGAAAACAGAGTAATCCCTAATCATGACCATTTTTATATTGTACGGATTCGCCCCATAGGCGATTCCGTTAAGCAAATTCCCCCATCTCCAGAATTTTTTATGTTGTACAGATTTTATGTTATACAAACCATTTGTTATACGAGGGTCCACTAGACATGAACAGAGTTTTTGAGATTTATTACCTCTAGAATCAGACACGGTGTTGCTCTCAGTACTACTTGCTAGGGGATATGGGCAGGAAGGTCTATGCTGGAATCCTGCTAGTATTTGTGTAAGGTTCACAAAGCATGCTGCAGCTTTTGACAAAGTGCCAGTGCATCTCCATTGCAGTCTGGTATTTGACTGAGCATAGGACTGAGATGCACCCCTACATCTCATGAGCCAGCCACAGTTAGCTGTAGCAAGCTACCCAAATTCCACGTTCCTATTCCTGTGCTGTTTGTGAAATTCTGGTCAGTCCATGCAGGAACAGCATCCTGCTGCTTTTAGCTGATCCAGCAGTTTTTCTTCTCGTATAAAGGCCTTTCTGTAATTAAAACTATACTTCTAGTGTCAGATGCAGCATGCCCCTGAGTACTAGTTGCTGAGGAACATGAGTACAACAATATAAATAGTGCACAACTGTCATGTTTTTACATTCATGCTTGTCTGCTTATAGTTATAGTTACGTTATAAGGTATAGCAGTAGGATGCTATTTTACCTGCCATGGCTCAATCCTATCAAATCCTACAAGTTATTTGTTCCTGGGGTACTTGAAAAACCCTGCTAGGGAACTCTTGACACAGCAGTAGATCTCTCTAGCAGAGACAAAGAGCCTTTTCACACAACCCCTAAGATCTGCTGGCCACTTAAATTCGGACCAGAGATCTTGGGGGTTTGTCGCTGTTCCTATGTTCCCACCCCCTCCGCACTCCCGGCTGCTGTGTGAGGGGAGGGAGAAAAAAAGGAAGAAAAGAATGCAGGCTCACCTCCTTCTGCCATCTCGCTCTGCTCCCGGCAGCATAGTATCTCTTAAAGGGGCGGGGGGCAAAAAAAAAAAACCAGAAGCGAGGAGAGCCCGGCACTCACTATGTTACATCCGCATCAGGAATTTTTCACGCCCGGAGAGCAGGTACTTGTAAAATGTGCTGGGGCGTGCTTAGGTGGGCGTGGTCGCACTTAATTTTTTGTAAACTCCGGAGCTGGTGGGGAAACAATTTTAAGCTCTGGATCTGGGAGCCATTTGCCACGGATTTTAGGGGTCGTGTGAAAAGGCCCAAAGTGAGCAAGTGAGCTCTGAGTATCTCATTGAACTACAGAACCCAGAATCCCCCCTAGAATTGGAAACCATTACAGTTAAAGTGGTATCAGATTACAGAAGAACCGTTTTAGAGCAGATGCATCTTTAGATTATAAATTCCAGAAGATTCTAGTTAATATGTGGGCTGGGAGTCTACGAGTTGTAGTCCGAAAAGTCACTATCCTAGCTCTGACAGTACATAGGAAGGTTGTTACAGAAACAAGTGGTCCTTCAGTACACCAGGCATTTTTGTGTACATGTCATAATTACATCCTGCCTCCATAGGAGAACCTCTGGGTGGTATATATTGGGCTTCTGTGTTTCATTTTCTTTATTCCATTTCAGCTTCACACTACTCCGCCATGTTAGGCAGGGCTGAGAGATTGTAACTAGCCCACATTCGCTTAATGAGCTTCAGGGCTGAGTAGGATTTGAAACTGGAACTTCCTGTCCTAATATGACAGTGTTTAACCACTCTACCACACTGGATGTTCTCTCACGTTTATTTGTCCATAACTGTGTAGAAGACAACTGCTGAAATGCCAGATGATAAAAGACAGCAGGAAAGGATCTACTGGTGTTTTCATTAAGAAAGGTGTGGCGATTTCAATGCAGATATACAGTAAAACCTTGGTTCACAAGAATAATGTTTGTAATCCAAAGCACTTGTATATCAAAGAGAATTTCCCCATAAGAAATAATGGAAACTCAGATGATTCCTTCTACAGCCCAAAATATTCATATTAATATGACTGCAATACTGTACTATAATATAAAATAATAAGGTACAAAACATAAAGAAAAATAAAGCAATATATTAATAAACACTTGTCATATACTGTATTTAATATAACTGCAAATAAGGCCGTAGAGGAAAGGCCCTATATCTGCAGGCAGCCTGACCTAGAGTTAAGCAAATCATCTCTAAGCTTATTTTTGTGTGGAAAAGCAAAGGACCGCCCATAGGTGCTTTGAAGTGACAAAAAAATAAACTATTGCCAGTTATGGGGATCCTCCAACGTTCTGAAAAATCACTGATATCTGCCAAACACTGAGGCCTGAGACCGAGCATGGGAGACGATCACCCACAAGACCCCACAGAAGTTGAACTTTCCTATGGACAAGCTGGGTCCTTGCATAGCTGCCTGCTAGGTACCAAGATGGCTGAGATATGAGGTAGCTAGTAGAGATGGGCACGACTTAGCGGTATTTTCGTTTTCGTTTCCATTACGTAACAAAACGAAAAACGAAAAACGGCTCAGAACTGGAACGAAAACGGAAACGAAACGACTAATTTCGAGCCAATTTTCGTTTTTCGTTACTGGAAAAACACATAATGGAGCTAAATGGGAAGAAACGAAAAAATTTTCGTTTTCGTTTTCATTTTTTCGTTTTCGTTACGTAACGAAACGAAAACGAAAAATTTTGAAATTAGCTCACGAAAACGGAAACGAGCCGAAACGGACCCCTAGCCGAAAACGAAAACGAAAACGAACATTTTTTCTGAGTCGTGCCCATCTCTAGTAGCTAGCTTAGCTGGCCTAGAAAGTTACCTCCACCTTTGGAGTAACTTATCAAACACAATATTTGGGCAGTGCCTCCTGAATGACTGTAGCATGCTTTTAAATTTCGGAAATATTACAGAATGTTAAGAGTTCATATTCCTCATAGTTACTACAGTGAATTGGGGAATTATCAATTATTTATTGTGAGGCTAAAGCCTTATACTGTAAAATGGATGACACTTTTCATTTTCTTTTCTACTTGCTTATTATTATTTATTATTTATGTATTTATTTTATTTCTATACCGCCCATCTTCCAGTGGAACTCTGGGCGGTTTACAACAAAATTAAAATTAAAATAGACAATACAATACAAAAAACAGATAGGATTAGAACAATGGTAGGGAAAACCCTCAGCAAGAGGCGGCAAGAAGGCGAGGGGGGGGGGGAAACCACAGTAGATTAAATTAAATTGAGGTCGCCATATGCCTCCCTAAAAAGCATGGTTTTAAGCGCTTTTTTGAAGGCGGGCAGGGACAGTGCAAGGCGCAGCTCACTCAGAAGATGGTTCCACAGTGAGGGGCCCACCACAGAGAAGGCGCGGTTACGCGTAAGCAACTTCCGCGCCTCCCTGGGTGTAGCCACTTGGAGTGAGAGCACCTGCGACATTCTAGTGGGCCTGGTCCCAGTTGACCTTTGGGAGATACGCTCCGACAGGTATTCAGGGGCCAGGCCGTGGATGGTTTTGTAAACCAAAACCAGGACCTTGAACCTTATCCGGAGAGCCACGGGCAGCCAATGCAGGCGAGCCAGAAGGGGTGATGTGATTGTATCTATGAGCACCCACCACCAGTCTGGCCGCCGCATTCTGCACCTGTTGGGAGTCTCCGGACAAGGGTCAAGGGCAACCCCACGTAGAGAGCATTGCAGTAATCGATCTTCAAGATCACAAGGACTTGCACAACTATTATTTAATGTTCATCTTCTGTTTTACATTGTTTTGTAAAGCTTGTTCTGTACAACTTATAATTTTTCTCATCTGATTAGCACTGTTATATGTTACTCTGTTATATCTCTGTGAATTTACATTTTAGGTAAACATAATTCAAGCAGCAAAAAAAAACTGTACTCCATTTTTTCTGTTGCCTCTGTTCTCATAACTTAAGCATCACTGTTTACTTGTTCATTGCAAAAACTGGCACTATGAATTGTTTCTGCCGTTATCCTTTCTATGTTCCAAAACAATCTCAGTTTTTTTGGCAAATTGTTCCCCAACTGTAGTTTTTCAACAATTCTTTCACTTTTAGATATCTCTTTGAGGGACCTTTCAATTATAAGGCAACACCTTTGCATCCATTCAATTAATTATATATAATTTTTGTCATATTTCTATTAAAGACATCCATAATTTACAGGGGTAAGGTATTAAATAAAATTGTAAAACTTTGACTTGGCTTTCTGAGCTCAAGTACAAGATGATATTGGACGGCTTATCTTAAACTACAAAGGGAAGATTGCACCTTTACATTCGTGAGAATTTAAGAAACACCAAGAAGATGGCTTGAGGCCTGCTTCTGCTCTCTAAGCAGAATTTGCAAATTTTGTTTATGGTATTTTCAGATTTGAAAGTAGAAGTACTCTTCATGATAGTCGTTATAGACCAGTGTTGGTGAACCTATGGCAAAGGTGGCAAAGGTGGCACTCGGAGCCCTTTCTGTGGGCACCCGACATCGCTCCTTCACAGCCACCTCTATTGAGATTAAATGGCTGTATTGGCACGTTGTGAATAATTGGTGGGTTCTGAATAGTCGTTTGGGCATTCGGTCTCTAAAGGTTCGCCACCACCATTATAGACCAACACTAGCCCAACAATTATAGTCCTAGATTACAGGCAGCTACGCTGGTTCATGCCAACATGGAGCAGAATTTATGTTGAGGAAATCGCTCTTAATTAACAATTCAAGATCAAACATTTTCAGTTATGTTACAACATTTTACAACAAAAATAGCTTGCGACATTGTACTGTTCTTTGGAAAAATCAATTTCCCAATTACAATGAAGATTGCATTTAAACTCAGAGGGAACAAGGTAGCTTGGTGTGTGGGGTTGATGTCACCTTGCTCCAGTACATCACTGCTCGGCATATATTCTACTAGGGGTTGATTTTCAACTTACGGTAATTGGTGTATTCCCTTTTGGACTATTTCACTGATTCCACAGAGTTAAGTAAGGTATAATCTATCACAGGTACAGATAGAAGAACACAGACTTGAACCATCGGAGTTCTGAAACATTTTTTTCTTTCTGAACCTGGGAGAGGTTTCAAGTCAGCTTTACAGAGCAGGCTTTGAACTTCTGAAAAGAGTAACTTGGCAGTTTGCTGGAGAGTCTCCTAATCATGTTTTAGAGCTGTTGACAGATACGGTAATACGTAAGGAAAAACTCTGCATTAGTTCCAAATTATAACCTACATTAACCATGAAGTTGTATTTTATGAAAGTAACATGTGGATCAGTAATAAGTTTAGCTTTGAAGATGATCAGATAGTTAAACAAGAAGCAAAGAGGAAGAAAATACAGACTTCAGTATTTCAGTTCAATAAAATCAGATTTTATATCTACAACAACTGCATTAGGACCAATGTTATCAAACTTGTTCATACATAATCTCGAGTGAGCAGTAAGGTAGCCATGTTTGCCTATGACTCCCAGTTGTTTCAGAAAATGTATTAAGACAAAGCCTCAATTTTACTGATGAAAAATCTAAGCAAAGGCCATCAGAATATAATTCAAAAGTGGACAGGTAAATAATAAAATAGAAAATGAGGCTCAGTAAAGTGGTTCAGGAGCCAGAGGCTGGGAGAAGAGCCAACTGGTGTAACCATCAGTAAGTTGCACAATCCCAGGGCACCCCCAGAAGGGAATGGTAAACTATTTTGGAGTTACCTCTACCTTAAAAAATCCTGGAAATGGTTGCTATAAATCAGCATCAACTGGATGGCACATTATAGTAGTAGTAGTAGTAGTAG
>JAHTLZ010000010.1:69594096-69622082 GCA_023846285.1 Phrynocephalus versicolor
TAGTAGTAGTAGTAGTAGTAGTAGTAGTAGTAGTAGTAGTAGTAGTAGTAGTAGTAGTAGTAGTAGTAAAATGGAACATGATATATAATTGGACAAAACACCATAGGGAAAATATGTTCTGGCTAGTCATAGATGGAAATGGGAGGAAAATCTTCTGGTTTACTCAAGTTACATCTCCTGAAACTGAACATGACGCCAAACACAATGCATGGCTGGAAATCATTATATTTCTAAATTTGTCATGTGATTCACATAACCAGAACATGTTTGGAAGAATTGCAAGCATTTGAAAAATGTACCAAAATATTATTTAGTAAAAGTTTTCATTAGGAAAAAGGGCCAAATTCTATACATCTTCAAAAGTGTGGCCTGAAACATATAGGGCACAATCCTCTTAAGCAAAGATAGGAGTCTAACAACTTTCCAGACCCAGTGCTGTCAGTTTGCTCTGCCAGTCTCTGGCTTGCAATTCTGCAAGCCAGAGATCAACGCACGGACAGACTGCGGCTTTCTGTTTGCTATCCTCATCCCAAAGGGTGAGGCTACGGTGGGGTGGGGGATAAATGGAATGCACCTGCCACCTGAGGCAACCAACTTGATGAAGTTAATGCCAAGGCCGGCTCTGAGTATGCCACAAAATCCCCATTGGTGAGGGTCAATATCAGCAGGAAGGATATTACTTCTGTATCCGACTCAACAGCTTCCTAGAAACACATGGACTGCTGTTCTTGGGAAAAGAATGATAGACTCAATTCACTTTCGGTGGGATCCTAGAGAGCTATTTTGATATACTTTTATCATTTGCTCCTTTTATTGGTTCTGAGGTTTTCGTGGATATCTGTTTCATAACCAACTCTACAACCAAACCCCTGGGATTTAAACACATTGGGAGAAATTACAAGGAAGGAAGGGCAGAGGGCGTCTCTCTCTCTCTCTCTCTCTCTCTCTCTCTCTCTCTCTCTCTCTCTCTCTCAGGCCTTTTTTAGAGGTGGGATAGGAGTGGAAGGATTTTATAAACAGCAAAGAACTTGTCTTTTGCTCCCCAATGAGGAATATTAAAACACAACCTCTGTGCTCTTTGGGTGATGTCAGCATCAGAATGAAGGTGGAAACATGGTAATAAATAAGCGGGTCTGTTTTGTTTGGATGTATTTGTTTTTAATATGATTTGGGCATGTCTGATTTCTTTCAGGAACCCCTTCCTGCTGACAACCTCCTCCACATACTTGGAAGTGCATTACCGGAATGATAAGCGGTTTCTCATAGAGCATTTTCACATGCCAAAGCTAGAGGAACAAAAGAAGCAAGGCCTGTTCCATGGTCTGGATGCTTACTGGCATTTCAGTACTGATGCCAGTATAACTGACAAGGTCCGGCAGAGCAAATATTGTTTCCATGCTCTACCAATCTCTCAGCAGTATTAGAAGGGCAGGGATGTACCATAATTCTGATGGTCTCTGAGCCTGTCATAGGAACATACAATGGGACTGTGGGGAGAAGCGGGGGACCAACTTCCCCATCTCCTCCTTCCCACAGCAGCCTCTTCATCTTGCCTAATATGCTACCCACAGGGGAAGAAGGCCCAGCTGAACAGGCTGAGCTATGTGAAAGGGGGAAGGATCCCTGAACATTTAAGCATTTCAGCTTTCTGTTGAAAACATTGCTAAAGTGACAGGGCCTTCAATGGATGATAAGCCAAACATCTCACCATGTTGATTTCACTATGGAACTCTAGAGTATTAACGGACACTAGACAACCTTTGGATTTGACCACATAATCCAGGCACCGTCACTAAAAAAAGGATTGAGTTTTGTTGAGGGGGCAGTTAATGCATGAGTCCTAATCATAGATCCATCAAACTACTTGGAAGACAATTCACTGAGAGGTTTAGAGCATCTTTGTGTGCTTTCATGTCATTTCAACTAACACCTGAGAGCATCCTTATGGACTGACTACACATGCTGCCTCTCTTGATAACATTTACTGTTTAGTCATGAGAGCTTCTCTCTACAACTGGGAACTCTCTTGAGTTCATGTGGCCTTGCATCTGACATTTAAAAGTCAGATTTTTTTGATGTTCAAAGCCAAGCTCCTTTCTACCCATCCACCTCCTCTTTAAGGTAAGTCCTAGCAATGACAAATACCCAGCCTTTGTATTAAGG
The DNA here is from genome assembly GCA_023846285.1 of Phrynocephalus versicolor. Classification (NCBI taxonomy): domain Eukaryota; kingdom Metazoa; phylum Chordata; class Lepidosauria; order Squamata; family Agamidae; genus Phrynocephalus; species Phrynocephalus versicolor. The sequence goes on from JAHTLZ010000010.1 coordinate 69,596,260, forward strand.
AATCTCAACATAAAATACCACTGTCTCCTACCTGACTGTTCACAATACCATATCCAAAGTGTGTTCCTTAGAACATACATCCACAACTAACAACAGAATCACAGAAGAGATACTGCAGATCCTGGACAAGTTGTTTTGTTTTGAGTACAGCTTCCAGAATCCAACAACTGATCATGCTGGCTGGGAGATTCTGGAAGCCATAGTCTTAACAAGTAGCGAGTCCAGACTCTAGGAATACAAAACTGCTAGTGAGAATTGCAGCACAAGTTTTCTAGAACACATCTGTAATAAAACCGTAACGTATTGATTTAAATTTGACTTTGATGTCTTTCCAGGATGTGATGGCACAGGTACAGCCTGACATGCATATTTCAGTATAAAGTTTGCAATACTCCATGGAAATTGCTTATCAGTGGCCACAGCTGAAAAACTGGCAGAGCATGAAACCGTATTTGCTCTGCTACATCTTGGGTATTATATCAGCAGCAATATTGACGTGCCAATAACTGTCCTAGCACTAGAACTGCACTTGCTTGGCCTACAGTATCTGCATTCTTTACATACACAAAAAGACCCCATTGCATTAAGGCTATAACTGATATAATGCTCCTTATATGTTTCCATTAAATTCCAATTTTATTTGAATGGTGCAACCTCTCCAGGTCTTGTACATATGAGAAACTGTAACATTATTAGTAGACATGAGGTATGCTTTCACTTAGCAATCTTTCCATAACAAATTTGCTCTTCAGATTCTTCCATGCCCAGTTTGGGTTCTTGCCAAAAACCTTATATACTCTAACCTAATCCTTTCACTATTTTTGTTGTGAGCCTCCTCGAGTCTCATCCCTGATAGAAAAGATGGGATATTAGTCAAATAAAGTAAATAAACAAACTTAACTTGGCCATGTTATAAAAATCTGCCATGCCCCTTCTCTGGTGGAACACATCTTGCCAACACACCCAGAGCTTGTGGAATAGACATGTCCCACCAAATAAAAAGGCCTGCTAAGCTTAAAACCTAAAAGTGCCTGCCTAGATGCCCTAAGCACATCAGATCTCGCTTGATTTCGGAAACTAAGCAGGGTCGGCCTTGGTTAGTACATGGATGGGAGACCACCAGGGAATACCAGGTGCTGTAGGCGCCTGGAGTAGGAACTGGCAAGCCACTCCAGTACTCCTGCCAAGAAAACTCCATGGACATGGACACAACACACACACACACACACACACACACACACACACACACAAGCTTAAACTCAGAGGCCCACTGACATTTATCTTTTTCTTATCAACTTCTCTGGGGTAGGAAACAAAAGGGTACGAACAAACTGTGACTAAAAACAAAACAGGCAGCAGACAATTTGTTTCCATTTCTGCTCCAACTCAACTGTTCCTCCCTCCCAAAATGCCCCCCCTTCTTTTGAACAAATGGGGGCATAAATATGTATTTTGCTGAGGACCTACAGGATTTATTATTATTTATACCCTCATTTCGTGAGGAAGCCAACCAGGCCCTCCCCGCAAGCTTTCCCAGCCCCTCCAATTGATGGTCAGGACCTTAAAAGACTTGGAGGAGCCCGGAAGGCACCACCACTCCCAGAGCGGGCATCAGCGACCCGCGGGCGTAGGTGAGCCGGGCAGTGGCTTGGATTGTCAAGTGGGCATCTTTCCAGATGGCAAAGGGACCCGCTTGAACAGTTACCTCCTCCACCGCCACCTCTTCTGTAAAGGCGACATTTCCATTTTGTAAAGGCGGTGGACCTTTTCTAGGGGGATCATGTCTTGTGAAACGAACTCTTGAATACACGCTTGCACGCGGGAAGCGGGGAGGAGAGCCTGTTTCCACGGGAGAGCCGGAGTTTGAACCCTGCCTCCCGCCAGAAAGGGAAAGAGTCACCTAGATTGCCCCCTGGTCCTCAATAGCTCTACTTTCTCCCACGCCCCACAACCCTCACTACCACCATCAAAGCTGCCAACGTTTGCACTACGGGCATTCCTCAACCACGGGGTTCCCCTGGTAGCCAGCGCAGGAAAGCGCTCGCGTGGAGCGCAAGTGTGACTCTCTCTCTCACACTCACACACAGGCACACAGACACACAAACGCCCGCCCGCCCATCACAGAAGCGGCCACACAGCCACCGATCTATCTATCGCCTTTCTCTCCATGGCCAGATCTACTCGCTCTCCAGGAAGGGACGGCTCGCCTCGCGCACCTGAGCGATCGGGGAGGTGGGGGTAGGCAGAGGGAGAGGGAGAAAAGCTGGCGAGCGAGCGAGATTTGGGAGCTGGCCACTTCCTCGCTCTTCTTCTTCACCCAGCGGCGGCGTGCGAGGCGGAAACCATGGTCTGGAGCCCACCGAGGCGGCTACCAACGTATATAGCTTAATGTGCGAGCCTCCCCGCCGGGCGTGAGAGGCGCCTATTTTTAGACACCCCTACAATTCCCCACTCCATCCACCCGCCGCTTCCCTCCCTTCGCAAAGCTTGGAGGGGCAAGCGCTGTGCAAGGAAGGCGAGCCCGAGGCGGCACCAACACCACCAGCAGCGCCGCCGCCGCCGCCGCGATCCCACCCCAGCTTACCTCCCCACCCCACCCCACGGCACGGCCGCCGCCGCCGCCACGACTTTCGCCCCGGCACCTCCTCCACGGCCAAGCGCCCAGGTGGGTACGGCTCTTTTGTTCGGTCGGGGCCCCTTCCTGTCCCTGCCCCCGCCGCCTCCTTCTCTCCGGCCCGCTGCGGCCCACCAACCAACGCCGGCACACGGAGATCGCCCCACCAGCACACGGAGACCCCACCCCATGGGACTGGGCGTGTCCCCCCCTCCTCCGGCACCTCGGCCGTAGCCCCGCTTCCTCCCAGCGCTGTCACCCGTCGTCGTCGCCTCGGGCAAGCGAGAAGACGGGGGTCGCCGTTGGGACGGGAGACCACCCACCCTCCGCGTCTCCCCGCCCAGTCATCGGCCCGCGTATCGGGGCTGCTTTTCCTGCCTCCTGCTACGGCGGGAAATGGCCTAACGCCCCGATCCCTCCTCCTCCTCCTCCTCCTCCTCTTCTTCTTCCTCCTCCTCCTGCTTTCATCCCCTCTCTTTTTGCAGGGATGTGTGTAAGGAGGAAACCGCTCCGGGCTGCGAGACATTTAGGTTTCACGGGCACGCTCGCTTCAGCCTGGAAGCCAAGTCCTGGAAGCTTCGCTGCAAAGCCTCCCATTTCCTCTCCTTTTCCCCTCCCAGCTCCTATTAATAGCAAGAGAGCCTTTGTCTTTTTCTCTGTCCTCCTCCCCCTCCCCCCAGTCTATTTACATCCTTTAATTATTCCCGCGAATGGGATGGGGAAGGGAGGAGGGGGGAAAACAAAACAAAAGGAGAAAGAGGGAAGGGTGGGGGAGAGCAACCTCCTATTCCTTCCTTCCTTCCTTATATAATCAGGGTAATAAAGAGCATCCACAGAGTGATCTGGAGGCAGCCTGGTGGGTCTGGGGTGACAGGATCCCCCCTCATGCATGCACAGGCCCTGAGACTGGAGGGCTGCATGGGGAGTGGGTTGCACTGGACACTGAGGTCAGCAGCAATATTTGGGGCCTTGCTAAGAAATGCAAACACTTCCATTCTTCTTCCTGAAAACAGAAAGTGAAGTGCAAATGCCTTATTGGGATTGAGGATCTGGAAGGGACCAAGTTTCCTCTGAATGTGACCATCGCATTGGCTTTGGCCTAGTTCTTTCATGTTCCTGATAGCAGAACAATGTTATTCCTGCACGTTTGATTTTGAATACGTTTGATGGATTATGTTTGTGCTTTTGGATAATGTGTTATATATCAGTTGGTTCATATCTGAACAGATCTGGTTCACCGTGGTGTGCCCAGCATTGTCATCTTTAGTGCTTCAAGTAAAAGTGTTCTGCTTAAAAGTGTACACTTGCGTTCCACACTCCTTCCCTGACTGATGTGCAGTTTGTGCTGAACTGGTGTATATTGGATGCATTTAGGTGTGCGGTTCCAAACAGCGCTGCATAGCTCAGGACTCAGCAGCAATACAGATCCTGTGCTCATATTATACAGCAGGACACTTGCTACCTTTTCAATCCTGAGTGTGTTGGGAACACTCTTTATAACAGAAGGGTTGTTCTTTCTTTGTTCATGGCAATACAATGGAAAGCAATTGCAGCATCATTTTCCATGGGTCAGTGACCAATTAACCACTCTTTCCTCCAGAAATGGGAATGAAAGTGAGCGTTCCATTGTTGTGCCAAAGGGGGTTGGGAATAATGAGGTTGGGAGGCCAAGCTTTATAGTAATAATTCTTCCCATTTCTTCCAGTTTAATTCTAAAGAAACTTGCGCCTTTAGGATTACAAAGAGCTATCTGATAATTGGGCCAACACCCACCCACCCACCCACACACACACCCACCCACACACACACACACACACACACACAAATACATGCTCTGATTGGTCTTACAGTAAGTAAGATGCAACAGGTTGATTGTGGGCAGCTGCATGTTGTTTTATTTGGCACCTTGTGGAACAGAGGTGGTTGTGTTTGTAGTGTATGTAGTAGCTGGAGCAAATGTAGACTTTATGGCACCCTCCAAATATTTTAGGTTAACATCCTCATTATCCTTTTTTTTAATTGGCCATGCTGGGAACAGGGAGGAGATACCTAGACTACACTATAGCTCCTACCACCATTGATCTAACAGGAATCCACCGTTGTCATTGGAGCCTTTGTTTAATTGGGTAGTTTTTAGTGGTGATTGATATTAAGTGGCTGTGCCAGTTGTGTTGCTCTGTATAAAGAAATGGAAGGAGGCTCAAGGTCCTGCAAAAGGAATGCTAAGAATATATAAGAGCCAGGTTACTGCAATTCTTCCAACCATTTGGGACTCTGCTATAATAGAGGGGAAAGTGGGGGCCAGTTTGATCACTTATCATTGTTGACGTTACAGCTACCTTGGACTCAGACACATAAAAAGAATGCAAGAAAGGAAAGGAAAGGAAAGCCATAGGATTGAGAACAGATAAACCTATGTCTTTATAATAGCCTTTCCCAACAGGTGCATTTCCAGCAAGCAGGTCCTGTAGGTCCTGTGGCTGGCAGTAGGATTGTGGAAGCAGATTTTGAGAACACTGGGAAGAGAGGGCACTCACTGATTACTGGCAAAGGAATACAGTAGACAACTAGTTATTTTTTAGATCTTACATCTCACAATAAATTGAATGGTGCTTGTAAGCTGGCCGTTATGGAAGATGTGTTGGAAAGCCCACTGGTATTTTTTAGAGTAGTGTGTTCTTTGGAGTAATCTCAAGGTCCCAAGTAGAGTAGACTCATTGAAATCAATAGGATTTGTTGGCCACAAGTGAGTTATAGTCATTATTTTCAGCGGGTCTGTTCTGGCGGAGATTAACGAAGTGTTGGTGCTGCCAAAAGAAAACATAATGCTGGAATTCACTAGGAGAAGTTGATCACAGTAAATAAGGTTTTGAATAGTAGTGTGTTGTCCATTCTACAGGTTGCACAGAGGATAATCTGTTGCAAATGCAGAGAAACAGCAAGTACCAGCTGATAATCAGAGGAAAAGGGTAGCTGCTTCACACTGCTATTTTGGCAGGATTCTCATTTTGCACACATACATTTATGTGAATGTGAATTTATTCCAGGTCAGCTGTGTGTGTTTTGGGCTGCTTTTAGATGACCCTTAAAATCCGCTGGCAATTTAAATGCAGCCCCCCCCCCCAACGTGGATTTTGTTCTGCTTCCTGTGTTCCAACCTCTCGCACTCTATTGCTTCTGTCTGCGGTGAGGGGAGAGAGAAAAAAATGCAGGCTCACCTCTGCCTGCTGTCCACAGCAGCTAATTGTTCCAGCCCGTTAGGATGCCTGTCTGTTAAGGGGGGGAACCCAACAAAAACAAACAAAAAGCGGAGGAAGGCCAGGCATGCAATGCTTTAAAACAGCAACAAGGAACAGCAACAAGGATTTTACCTCCTCCAGACCAGGTACTTATAAAATGCGCTGGGGCGCACTTAAGTGGGCATGGTCGTACTTTATTTTTTTAAGGTCCACTGCTGGTGGGAAAACAGTAGTATGCTCCGCATCTGCGAGCATTTTGCAGTGGCTTTTTAGGGGTTGTGTAAAAGCAGCCTTGGTCTTCTAGAAAGCCCCAGAATTCCATGAAACAAAGTCTGAGAGAGAATGTTTTAGTAAAATATGATGCTCTCTCGAAATTAATAAGAAATGGGTTTAGATCTCATTTTGAAGGTTGTACTTTTAAGAAGGATGCCAACAAACATAAGTGTTCAGAGGACTTCTTTGTCGTTTGGAAATAAGTCCTATGATGAAAGACTGAAAGAACTGGACATATTTAGCTATGGGGTTGGGATGGGGGATTCTGAGCGGAGATACAATAGCACTTTCCAAATACTTGAAAGGTAGTCATTCGAGATAGGCATGAACCTCGTTCACAGGTTTGCGTTTTGCTCATTAAGTGTGGCACCACAGGCGTTGAACCTTCCATTCCCCAACCCCACCCCATCTGGCTCCCCAACCCAGCAGCCACCACGTGCGGCTTTTCCCCTCCTCTTTGTAGGATTGTCCAGTCTCAGCAGGAGCATGTGTTTCCCTCCTCTCTGCTTCTTCCAGGTGCCTATTCAAAGGCCGAGCTCCGGGAATCCCTGCCCTGCCTCCTCATCGGAGGGTGCAGCTGGGAGAGGTGGGAAGCACGCACTCTGCCTGCAACTGGATGGTTACGTGAAGAGGAGGGGAAGAGCAGCCTGGGTCAGCTTCTGGATGGGGGAACTGGCTGGGGGTGGGGTGGGGACATGTGCCACCTGTGATGCTGCACCAGCAGATAGACGTGAACCTCCAAACCATGGTTCGTGCCCATCTCTAGTAGCCATACAGAGGAGGGGCAAGATCCATTCTCAAGTATCCCTGACTTCCGGACATTTGATAATGGCCACAAGCTACAGGACATCATATTTATGTGACAATTAGGGGGAAAAAAACATGTTCAACTGTTAGAGCAGGATGGCAATGGAATTAATACTTGGGGAGGTGGTGAGCACTCCAACACTGCATGCATTAAAGAGAAAGCTGGACAGCCACTTGTCAGATATGCTTCAGTTTTGGTTTCCTTCACCACCCTGTTGCAATTATTTTATCATTCTATGATTATGTGCCACTAATCTGTGTTTTAGTGTTGGAACAGAGGTGGTTGAATTATTTGTTCTCAATGGCTTGGTCAGCAACTCCCATCAACTCCACCTGGGAAAGAGGTGGCAGTGAATTAAATTAAGTTGTATGCCAAAACATCAGAAAGGCTAAATTTATTTATTTATTTATTTATTTATATTCACATTTATATACCGCCCTATTTCCCACAAAGAGGACTCAGGGCGGTTTACAGCAATTAAAAAAACACAGCAAATAAAATCAATAAACAGCTAAAACTATAGAATCCAAGAATCAATTGGCGGGTTAAAAAAAAAATCAAAATAAAAAATCAAAATAAAAAAATCAAAAAAAAATAAAAAAAAAATCAAAATTGGGTCCCTAGACGTCGCCGAAGGCGTCCCGAAAGAGAAAGGTCTTAAGATTTTTCTTGAACGCCGCCAGCGAGGGAGCGAGCCGTAATTCGCTGGGGAGCTTGTTCCAGATGGTAGGTGCCACTACCGAGAAGGCCCGGGTGCGAGTGCTCACTTTACGGGCCTCCCTCGGAGTGACAGTCCGCAGCGAGAGGGCCACCGAGGAACAGGTGGGTTGGGCCAGATCTAGTTGTCGGGGGAGACGCTCCACCAAATAAGCAGGGGCCAAGCCATGGAGGGTTTTGTAAACCAAAACCAACACCTTGAACCTTATTCGGGAGGCAACGGGTAACCAGTGCAGGCGGGCCAGGATAGGGGTGGCGCGGTCATAACGGCGCGCGCCCACCACCAACCTGGCCGCCGCATTCTGGACCCGTTGCAGTCGCCGAACAAGGCTCAAGGGGAGCCCCATGTAGAGAGCGTTGCAATAATCTAGCCTCGAGATGACCAGTGCCTGTACCACAGTCCTCAAGGAGCTCTCATCGAGGTACGGGCGAATCTGGGCGATAAGCCTTAGATGGTAAAAGGCCGACCTGACCACGGCTGACACCTGAGATTCCAGGGTCAGATCCGGGTCCAGGACGACGCCCAGATTTCTCACTCTTTGCGCCAGCTGGAGGGCGGACCCGCCCAGACTGGGAAGAGGGCCACAGTACCCCTCCGAGGTGCCCCCGAAGAACATAACCTCGGTCTTGCCAGGGTTGAGCTTGAGTCTGTGAGTCCTGGTCCAGTCCAGAACCGCAGCCAGGCAATGATCAAGGGTCCGAACGGCCTCCACTGCACAGGTGGAAAAGGAGAGATAGAGCTGCGTGTCATCAGCATACTGATGACAGCAGACTCCATAACTCCGGATGATCTCAGCCAGCGGCTTCATATAGATGTTAAAGAGCATTGGGGAGAGTGACGACCCCTGAGGCACCCCACAAGAGAGTGTCCAGGGAGCCGACAGCTCACCCCCCAAGCTCACTCGCTGGGTGCGGCCCTCAAGGAAGGACCGGAGCCAGCACAAGGCCTGGCCCCCAATCCCAACCTCCGAGAGCCGCTCCAGTAGGATACCGTGGTCGACGGTATCAAAAGCCGCTGACAGGTCGAGAAGGACCAGCAGGGTAGAGCAACCCCTGTCAGCCCTCCTCAACAGATCATCGTGCAGCGCGACCAGAGCCGTCTCAGTCCCATGACGCGGCCTGAACCCGGACTGGAAGGGATCCAGGACATGGTTCTCCTCCAGGAATGACTGGAGACGCAGGGCGGCGACTCGCTCAATCACCTTGCCCAAAAAGGGAACATTGGCTATGGGACGATAGTTGGCCAAATCGTCCACAGCCAAGCCGGGTCTTTTAATAATGGGCTTCACCACCGTCTCCTTCAGAAGACTGGGAAAAATCCCGTCTCTGAAGGAGGCTGAGGCGATCAGTGAAGCCCATTTCGGCATGCTCCCCCCTGCGGTCTTGATCAACCAGGAAGGGCAAGGGTCGAACGGAGAAGCCGCAGGCCTGCAGTGTCCCAGCGCCCTGTACCCCATACGAGAACTGTACCCCATACGAGAACTATAGTTTAGTTCCTGGAATATTGGTAGCTGCAGTATTTCTGCCTAGAAGCTGTAAATATTAGAGAAATAAAATAGTATGTTAGAATGTGTTTCCATCACTTTTTTGAATGCGGCAGAGAGTTGGAGTTTTTCCCAGGGCTGTGGGCTCTAACATTAGCATCGCAAGGATTCCAGCAAGGTATAGCTATTAACACATTGCAGAGGTAGATGAGAAATTGAATTCACACCTTACCTCTCGTCCCAGTGTTTCTTTGGAGCACTTTGCACTCAAACTCTCTAAACAGGCCCAACAGAATTGCTCATAGTTTTTCGACATGAGAAAAGAAGACAAGTGACAGATCTTTGGATCATTCCTGTTTGGGTTGCATTACGGTTGCACCTGTAATCCCCAGGGAGCTCGGTAAGGAATGTGCAGAGTAAGAGGAACAGAGAATCATCCTTAAGCAGTTTCTAGGGATGAGTAAGAAAGGTCATTCCTTGTTTGGAGACACACAACAGGATCTCAGACAGAACTAGAAACAAAATCTGTACAGTGGACCCTTGTATAACAAACAGTTTGTATAGTGTAACGTAAAATCTGTACAACATAAAAAATTCCAGAGATAGGGGAAATCTGCTTAACAGAATCGCCTATGGGGCGAATCCGTACAACATAAAAATGGTCACAATTAGGGATCACTCTGTTTTCAATGCATTCCTATGGGAAATTTGTATAAAGGAAAATTTGCTTAACATAATTTCATTTGGAATGAATAAATTCCTATATACAAGGTACCACTGCATTACTTCCAGATCAGATCACTGCTGTCTCTTTACATGCCAATCTTTATGTGTTTAAATATATATTATTTCAGAAACGCTGAAACACAGAGTAGCATCTTAAAAGAGTAGCCAAGAATAAGCATTTTTCTGTCCATGGATTGACGAGCTTTAGCGAAAACCTATTAAAATGAATGGTGGGAGATCTGGACAAATTGAAGACCATTTCTCAGAGAGAAGTTAAACCACAATGGGGTTTTTCTAAATGTGAATAAACTTGGGCCTATTATTTATTTATTTATTTATTTATTTATTTAAAATATTTTTATCTTGTCTTTTTCCTTAAGAAGGACCCAAGGTGGCTGCTATCATTAAAAATTAAAAGACAAAAAATAAAGCAAAAAAACAGTAAATATGTGTATACTAAAAAATATCAGACAGCTACTACTACTAAAATACTGTAAACAAAACCAACACCAAGATACATTCAAAGCAGTAAGGCACAACTATCCATTTAAAAACCTTACTCAGACAATTAGCCATTCAAGGAAAGTGTGTCTGGTTGTAGAAGGATGGCAAAGACAGGGCCAGATGGCTCTCCTGTGGGAGAGAGTTCCCACATTGGTCCATGTGCAGACTACAAGGGGGCTGCCTTAGAAGTTAATGTGGAGGCTCCAGCTAGTGCAGAATTCTGCGTCCAGATTGGTTACGGGGTTGAGATGACACCGACATATCACCCCTACTCTGGTTGCACTGCAGTGGCTGCTGAGCCATTACCGCATTGACTTCAAGGTTTTAATGCGGACATACAAAGCCCTAAACCAGTGGTGGTGAACCTTTGGCCTTCCAGATGTTTTGGACCACAACTCCCAGAATTCTAAGCCTATATTGTGAACAACAAAGGACTAGGAATTGTGGTCTAAAACATCTGGAGTGCCGAAGGTTCGCCACCACTGCCCTAAATGGTTTGGGTCCTTGGTGTTTGTCAGATCGGCTCCTAGCGCAGAATTCTGCCCGCATTACTCGAACCTCTCAGGCAGGTCATTTGAGGGTCCCAACTCCAAGAGAGGCCCGTAAGGTAACACGGAACTGGACATTCTCAGTTGTGGGCCCTCGTTTGTGGAATCAACTGCCACCTGAGATTCACTTGGCCCCTACACTGTCGGTCTTTAAAAAAAAAAACTAAAGACCTGGCTATACAGATCTGCTTTCCCTGGTCATTAATTATTCCTTGATTCATTGACTTTTTAATCTGTTCTATTCCATCTTGCCAACTTTTCCATTGAATATGGTTCTATAATATTATTGTTGAATTAGTTATGATTATGTTGTTTTCTATTTTATTTTTATTGTATATTGTTTATGTTCATATTATGATGTATACTGTAAACTGCCCAGAACAGCCTTGTAGCTAGATGGTGTGGTATACAAATTTAATAAATAAATAAATAAATAAATAAATAAATAAATAAATAAATAAATAAATAAATAAATAAATAATCTAGAATTAGCAGCAGAGAAGGCCCCCAGAGCTATGTGACCACTGTGACCAGCCCTAGTTAGCAATTTGGCAGTTGTGCTTTGGACCCGCTTAACTTTCCAATAACTTTCCAGAGGTACCCCCACATTATAGTAATCCAGACACAATGAAACTAAGGCATGCACCACTGTGGCCAGGTCACCTCTATCCAGGAAGAGTCACAGCTGGTGCACTAGTTTTTATTGTGCAAATGCACTTCTGGCCACAAACCAAAACCTCTGAGCATCAAGCTCAGAGAGGAGTTCTGGAGCACCCCCAGGCTGCAACCCCTGTGTTTTCTGAGGTGTGTAATGCCACCCAGTACAGGCTGAATTCCTATTCCTTGATTTGTCTTTTGTCTAATCAGGAGTGCCTCTATGTCTTTTCTGGATTAAATGACAGTTTATTCACCTTTATCCAGCCCATTACTGACATCTACAAGTGAAATAGCTTCAGTTAGTGGCAACTTCACCCAGCGGTTTCAATAGCACAGAGGACAAAGCAGAGTGCTGAATGACTCCACAAGCCAGGGTGTCAAATAGCATCCCCCAGCCCCACCTTGTGAGTGGCCTAATAAAGGTATCACCCTCTCCTGCATGTGTATTGTGTAAGGACCACACAGCTCTCTTTGTTGTTTGTTTCCCGACTATAATAAGTGTTGCTGGAACAGAGGCTTGGGAGTCTGATAACTTGACTGTGGTGCTGCTAAATGCATGTGACTCAGACTTCCTACAGGGAAAAGTGGAGGAAGATGCAGTGGAGTCTAATTCAGTCACCAAACTCATGGCCCCACTGGCGCCACCATGCTGTTTCCTACCATTGAGAACTGCAGCTCTCTTTTTCAACTCCATCAATGTCTTTTTTTAAATGCACCCTTCCCTCCGTTGGAACAACTCATGCTCCCAAGAGGTTTTCCACTGTCTTTCTGGCTTTTCATCCATGTTGCCATTCTTTTGGCTGAATGCTCCTTCCGTTTTCCTTTCAGAGGTGGGTTGTTTTTAATAAAGCAGCCTTCCCGAGTATGGTGCTCCTAACCTGGTATACTGCACTGTATTGCCCATCAACACCATAGGGAAGATGAATAAATTTGGACATTCTGTTAAAACTTGTATTACTACCAGCTGGATATGAATAGAGAATATGGGTGGAGAAGGCTTAGTTTCCTTCTAGTCAACAAAATGCTAAAACTGAAGCACTCAGAGAGTTTTTTTCCCCTCTGTAGTAAAATGTAGTTACCAGGAACCAGGGATCCTTTTGTAACCAACTAGTGAGGCAAGATCCTTGGCCAACAGAGGAGTCCATAAATTTCCCCTTCTTTAGGTTTCCGGAGGGGGGGCGTTATATACATGCATGGCCATCCTAAGACATTTTGCTGCCTGAAGTAGACTAACCAATGCCCCCCTCCCAAAGGGGTGAGATACATCGTACCCAAAGCCACCCAAGTTATTTTAGCGTAGGAGATAGAAAATTCATCCAGCATCCCTCCCCATCTCCTGGCAGTAAAAACATAATAGCAACATATTAATTAACAGTCTTATGGTCTTTCATGAGACTGCAAATATGCTGTTTAAGCCAGTGGCCCTCTCTCTTAAGAATGGTCGGGCCAATCATCTCCTGCACACATGTTTATCACCTGAGAACTGAAACATGGGGGGGGGGGAATCACTTGGATGATAGCTTACCAGGAGTGAATGTGCCATCCCAGATCCAAGAACACCTCCAACACACTGACATTTTGCCGAGACAGTTCAAACATGGACTATTACTTGGCATGTATAGAGTCTCCTGCATGCATTCATGGCTGGCATCATATAGAGAACCCAAGTATGTGAACTGGTGTCTCTGCAGAGGATTCAACATGCAGCCACTGTGTTTCTGCAAATGTGGCAACTCTTGTTTTATTCTTTTCCCCCCTGAATAGATCCTGTATCTGGACCTTGTTTCCATTCTCATACTGACATTTGGAAACCCAGGGCCCATTATATAGAACGGAATAATTGTTCCTACCAGTTTCCTTCTGAATGCAATGGGTTTGGTGAACCCCAAAACTTGGTAACTGATTAATGTAGTATCCAAGAATAGTCTTCCAAGGTCAAAATGATGGTACAATATTTTCTGACAATAGCTGGAACTTTGTGCATGTCAGGAAGTGTATAAGATGATGAAGTCATTATTGAATGATCCATGCGCTGTCATTCACTCACAGTTGCTGTCAAGGAGATGAAGAGCATCTGGATAATGAGATTGTATTTCCTGAACAATTTGGCTGAGCACCATTGCTGGACTGGCTCTCAGTTTATTTGGATTTTAAAACGTTGAATACATTTTTAAAGCAAGGTATATGCTTTATCTCCATCATAAGCCAAAGCAAATAACTCTATAGACCAAAGGCTATGGAAAATCTTTCAAAATGTAGCAATAAAAAAGACAGAATTTATTCTGATCCTTAGATGGCATGGTTGTCTGCAGCTTCCTAATTTTACAAAACAGCACAGCCAAATAGCATGTGGACATCAGCAAATAAGGAACAGTGCATTTTACCTAGGTTTTCTTACTCTCCCAATCCATGGCATTAGTCAGATTTTCATTTGCCAAACCATCATTACATATGTTTGGAGGCAAATTTACACAACATGCAAACAAAATTATATATGGTATGGCCTATACTTTTTAAATGCCCACTATCTTTGGCCAAATGTTAATGCACCAGATTGAATTAATGGTTTTGATCCTGCTGAATTCAAGCCATTTGGCACTCGATTGACTTGAAATTTACAGGGACAACAATGGCCTGTTTTAGCTAAATTAAATCCCAAACATTTTTAGGATTACTGTAGTTCAAGGCATGAATCTGACCTGACAAGTACAGGCATTTTGTTAAGACATTTCTATGCTACTCCTAGTTTCAAAAATACAAAAGTGGTATGCAATTTTTGCCATCCTCTGAAATTTACGACTAGCATCTCTCAACATACTGAAGGATTGTGGTTTAATTGGTCTTGGTGTTGATAGTTTTGTTATTGTTGGGCTTTTTGAGGAAAATTATAAACTGGAAAGTCATATGTCACTAAAACTGGTGTTGGTAACCTATATCATACTAAGGCGTTTCCATTTAACTGTGCATGTGTCAAAGCTACTTAGAAGGAACACATGCATAGAGATCAGTGTTGTCTGTGTGTAGTGTGCTGAGCACTATGAAGGATCCACCGCATGTTTTCAATTCTGATGTTCCAATCAGTCATTCAGTAGCAAATAATGGCATGCAATATTTTTAAACTTCACAACAAAAATGAAACAACTTATTGAGATGTTTACTCAGTCAGCAGCATTTGCTGGGATCATGCCCATTTTGTATTGAAGAGACGGGGGTTATTGTGGTCATTTTAACGTGGAGTTTGTTGTAAGGAAACAAAGAAAAATAGCAATACTGATAACACATTAATAATGTCTTATGCCTTATGATACTGCCCCCAAATACATCCCTAGATGGATTACTGATCACTAGTATTATTGGTACATGCAGTGATAGTCTTAAAAATGCACTGTACATGGAGCTTTACGTGAAGCTGGTATGGAGGCTTCAGGAAGTTCAAGAAGTCCAAAACACAACAGCCAAGTGCATTGTTGGGGCGAGGGAGTTCACTCATATCACCCCAATTCTTGCATGCTTGGACAGGTTCAAGGTTTTTGTTTTAGCATATAAGACCTTAAATGATTTGGAAACTTATTTGTCTGAACATCTGCTAGTTCTGCTGTCTATTTGACTTGGTTCTTACAAATGTTATGCCTGTGGGTATTTTCATGAAGCTGGGTTTTCTCAACAGTGGCACTGTATTTGTGGAATTCTCTCCCACAGGAGTTACAGCAGGTGTCCTCCCGTCATATCTTTAAAAAAACTCCTAAAACAGAATTGTTTAGGGAAGCTTTTAGAGTGACTCTCCACAATTAATGAGGACAGTGAAAGAGAAGACGAATATGGAACTGCATGTTCTGAAAAGTTTATTTCCCACTATCTTGGTTTGAATTTTAGCTCAATTTCACAAGTTTTGTTTGTTTCTTTGTTGTATGCTTCCCAGAGTAGTGACTTGCTGAAAGAAAGAAAGAAAGAAAGAAAGAAAGAGTACATATACTAATTAGAGATGGGCACGAAATGAATTTTTTTTTGTTCCATTATTCATTATTCGTTTTGTTATGAAACGAATAACAAACCCCAGAGTAATTTATGAATGAAACTAAACAAACCGGGGGGGAAATGGTTCAGTGAGGATCGTTTCGTTCTTCCCCGCTGGCAATAACAGCCCGGCTGTCATTGTCTGCGGGGAGGACTGTCTAGAGAGAGCCCCATTCTCACCTCCGCAAACGGCGGCGGGATCTCCGCCGCAGGTGCAAGACAGCCGGCCCAGCTGTCATGCACTCGTGGCGGAGTGTGGTCGGGAGAGGACCATGGTCTCGCCTCCGCACACGGAGGCGGGATCACGTCTCCTCAAGGGATCTCCACCATGGGTGGATGGGCGGTTGGGAGAGGGCGGTGGTCTTGCTTCTGGATGCACAGGTGGGATCATGGCTCCATCTCAAGGGATCTCCACCGCAGGGGATGACAGCCAGCCCAGCTGTCATCTCCCCCCAGCGGAGGACAGTCGAGAGAAGTCCCCGTTCCCGTCTCCACTTGCAGAGGCGGGAATGGGGCTCCCTTTAAAGGGATCTTCCCCACAGCATGTCATCCACCGTGGGGAAGAAGAAGAGACCCCCATTCCCGAAACAACAAAAAACGGAACAATTTTTTTAAAAAAATCTCTTTCTTTAAAACGAAAACGAAGGGAGATGGGCCACGAAACGGAACAGAAACGAAACACCATTTTTCCGTTTTGTTCCTGTCTCTAATTGCAAAATCTAATCAGCAAGTAATGCATTGTATAAGCCTCTATAGAGCCTATTGCTCTATCTTTGCTCCACAGATTTTAGACTAGAGCAAGTTGTAGGCTTGGCTAGAAGCGCAGAGCTGGACTTCAAGCAGCGAACAGGACCTTGGAGAGCTCTAAGCAGAGTGAGGCAGAGATACAGGCTGGATAGAATCATTTCAAGCAGAACAAACTCAGCCAAGATCTGGAAGAAACACTTTGAAGACTGAACTAAAGTGTCAGTTCAAAACACACACACACACACACACACAAACACACACACACACACACACACACACACACACAAACACACACACACACACACACACACACATGAGAACACAAGGGGGGGAGAGAGTTTTTAAAAGAGGTCCTGCCAGCTTGTCAGATAAGGACTCCACCCCACTTAGAACATAAGAAGAGCCATGCTGGATCAGGCCGAAGGCCCATCTAGTCCAGCTTCCTGTATCTCACAGTGGCCCCACCAAATGCCTCTGGGAGCGCATGAGAATAGATATCTGTCTCCTGATACCACTCCCCTGCATCTGGCCCTTGAAGTACCCTGGTTTTAAGCCTGGAGATTGCACATCTCCATCATGGTGTGTATCCTTCCCCTGCTGCAATTCTAAGTCAGTGGGCTGATCAAACACTTTGATCTTCCATGAAGGCAGTGGCACAGCTAGTTCTCTGGGGTCTTGGGTGACAGGGGAGATGATTCTGTTTATAAATGCATGGTTTTGCTCTATGCTTTATTATTGCTTGACTTCTGTGTATCTGCACCTGACTGCATTTTACGAACCCATAGTGAAGTGCATTAAAGGCCTATTTAACTAGCTAATAGGGAAAACGAGGAAGATGCCTCAGGCAGCAAACGTTAAGAAGACAGAAAGTTGTGATGATGTATTGGGAGACATAGAGTGTTGTCTGTCATGCATCCACTTTGATTCCTTCCAGGTAACTAACTCGTCTTTAAGTGAAATGGAAGGCATTGTCTGCTGCCATTGAAGGAAGGAAACTGGGGTAGTAGTGGATATCTTTTCTTTTATAAGAGGCATTAAAAGGTCATGGGCAGGCCCTTGAAGTTAACTGTACTGTTTTTATGGCATTTTTTTAAAACAAAACAAAGTTAACTGTGAAGATTCTCAGTCATCCAGGTGAGGTTATCTGAAAGTTGAGTCATAGCAACTGGACTTCTTTTCTTCTGAGATCGAAACGTTCAGGCCAGTGTCTACTAAAGGAGCCCATTCAGAACAGAATGATGTGAAATTAAGATGAATTATAAAATGAAGGACTCACCACTAATTTTCCTCAGACTGACAAAGCTGCTTGGATGGGCAGCGAAATGTTTCAATCTCACAAGAAAAGTCCAGAAAACAAAACTTGAGAAAGAAGAAAAACAGATTTATAGGACTGCTGCTGTAATGAACTGTGAGGTTTTGTGTATTTTCATGTGTTTTCTATGTTCCAGAGCTGCAAAATCTCCAGATCACTATTAGGGGTCAAGTTCAGGTAGCTGTTTAGAGTGTTGACTGCTGTGAAAAATAAGAGTAAGAGAGACTATCTGGAAGCACATTCATCATGTTTTCATTAGATGGACAATTCTGCACTAGGTTATGACAAGAGATTTTCAACTTTCTAATTTTTTTAAAATTTAAGAAGTTGTTTCTTTCTTTCTTTCTTTTCACTCTCACTCTCTTGCTATCCCCCCGTTTTGAAATTAAACTACGACAACAATAATAATTATGTGCATCAAATCAGTTTTGACTTCTGACTACACTTTCCAGGGTTTTCCAGTTAGTGAATACTCAGGTGTGGTTTACATTTCCTTCTAGGACAGGAGTCCTCAAACTTTCTAAACAGGAGGCCAGTTCACTGTCCCCCTGACACTGTTGAGGGGCGGAACTATACAGTGGTACCTCGACTTACAGTTACTTCAACAACCAAATTATTTGACTTAGGAACGCTGCTCTCCACTCCCCATGACAGATGACTTTGACAGGTTGGACCTGTCAAAGTCAGCTGTTTTGTGGAGTGGAGAGCAGTGTTTACTGCCCATTGCCACCTCCTCCTTCTTGGTTGTTTCAATCTCAGAGATTGAAACAACCAAGAAGAAGGAGGAGGTGGCCATCATGCTCTTTCTTCTTCTACTACTACCAGAAGGAGCCAGGGGGTATAGTGGCACCCTGCAAGGTTTGCTGCACAGGATGGGTGGGGTTTTCTCCTGGCAAGAGGGGGCAATTTTGGCTGGCTGCTCACCATGTGGGCCCGGCCTTAGCCACAATTCCCCCACAGTGGTGGTTGACCCACAACTGCGTTTGCCCCCACCTAGTGGCCAGCAGTACCATGGTCATCATGGGCTGTTTCCTGCCCAACCCACAAACTCCTAGCTCTGGCCTTCTCCTACCTCCATGTGACCTTTGGCAACCCCAGCGGCACGGCTGACCCTCCACCCCACCTGCCGGAGCTTCAGGCAACTCCCCCCCAGCCCAGGTCTGTGGTGGGGCTGCACACCTTCGTGATTGTCCCCTTCACCCCTCCCACCTCTGATTGGGTTGATAACCCAGCGGGTGGAGGGAGGGAGCAGTGGCTGCATCCAACACATGCCACTTGGGACCAGCTGGGTGGGCCTCAGGCCTAGCCATGGGTCCCCCAGAGCGGTGGCTGGACCACACTGCCTTCCCCCCAGGTCTCTCTCTCTCTCTCTCTCTCTCTCTCTCACACACACACACACACACACACACACACACACACACACACACACACACACACACACACCAGCCAACAGCACCGCGGTGAGCTCGGGCTGTGTCTGGCCCAACCCACGGATGCCTGGCTCTGTTCCCTCCCACCAGCGCAGAGCTTTGCTTCTTGCTGTGGCAACGGCCTGCTCTCTTGGGCCCCGCCTGGCACTGTGGCAGGCCCACATGCCGGGCGGTCTTTCAGATTGCCCCTGCCAACCCTCCAACTTCCAATTGGGTTGATAACCCAACAGGTGGAGGGAGTGGTGTGACCTGCCACAGCTGCTTCTGACACAGCCCACAAGGCAGCTCTGGATCCTTCCTTCCCCCTCCCATCCACCTCTCTTCTCTCCCCTCCCACTTTTCCTTCCTTCCTCCCTCCCTCCCCGCTCATCCTCACCTGCTGCCTCAGGCTATTTCACCTCCACCCGGAGGAGGTGATGAGGGGCCTGGCGGTGGGGTGGCGGCGGCAGGGGGGCAGTGCTGACTCCATCGCCAGTGGGCTGGATTCAGGACCCTGGAGGGCCGGATCTACCTTGCATGTCAGCGTTTGAGGGCCCCTGTTCTAGGGGTTGCCTTGGGACCATGTAAGTAGCCCATGGCTATGTAGGCTGGTTCTACTCATAAGAGGTACAGTGGGTAATTAAACTTTCAACCCCTGGTTCCACAGCCAGATGCCTACTTATATAGCAATATACAGTGGAACCTCATATAACAAACAGTTTGTAAAACATAAAATCTGTACAACATAAAAATGATAGGGGAAATTTGCTTAACAGAATCGCTTATAGGGTGAATCCGTACAACATAAAAATGGTCGCCATTAGGGATTACTCTGTTTTCAGTGCATTCCTATGGGAAATTTGTATAAAGGAAAATTTGCTTAACATAATTTCACTTGGAACAAATTAATTCCTTTATACAAGGTACCACTGTCTTTCATAACAAAACTGGGGAAAAGCCAAACTCACCCTCTTAAAAAACCATGATCTTTTTTTGAAAGATACACCAGTGCATATCTCTAGATATTTTCCAAGCTAAAGGAGTTTGCTACTAAGCTAAGCCCAATTAGTTAAATGAAATTTACAGAGGAGTTGACTCATCAAATCCCCATTGATTCAATGGGCTTACTCCAGTGCAATACACTACACTAACCAACAGAACTTTGGCCATCAATAGCTTTATCCACCTGTCTATCTCTTTGGTGGTAGAGCTGGTGGGAACAGTGTATGATGTCCCTTGCCCTTTGAAGCGTTGTCAGGAATGTCAGGTGGACCCAGGAGATGAATGCTTGAAGCCAGAGAGTGGCTGGAGTAGGAATGGAATCAGAATGTTGTGAAAACGTTTCTCTCATGTAATGGTGGGACTGCCAGACATTCTCGTTTAAGGCAGACTCAATATGAACAGCTCTGAAAATTCCATTAATTTGGGAAAGAGATGTGAATTGAGGAGAAAAAATGTTATTCTTGGGGAAACAGTATAGATTTCAAACAGATAACTATAACTCTTCATTGCCAGGGTACATTCCCAACGTGGCTGGACACTTTGGGTTGATCCACTTGACAGAGAGCAGCTGGAATGGAGCCCACTTATGGTGAAAGGAAGATTAACATGCAAAGAAGAGCACAGAGAATGGAAATAGAAGCTGAAAGAACCAGAGAGAGAGAGAGAGAGAGAGGTCTGGGGATGAAACTGGTTATCATGGCTGGACTTCCAGAAATGTCATTTTTTTGAGTCTGAAAACAGTGAAAGCCAGTTTGGTTAGAGGTTAAAATGGAATCATTCAAAGATTCAGGATTTAATCCCCATTGAATAGTGAAACTGACCTTGGGGGACTTTGGGACAGTTGCTAGGAATGTGCCGGGGGGGGGGGGTGTTAGTTTTTCCTTTGTTTGGGGGGGGGTTCTTTCAATGGGCTCCTTTTTCAATTACAGGCCCTTTCAGTAAACCCCAACATACTGAATGGTTACATGTTCGTTCATTTAAGATTTCCCATTTTGGTTTCTGTTGCTAGACCTAATTAAATCCTCAACATTTGTCCAATGAAACAAAATAAAACAGGAACAAGGTAATAGATCCACCACAAGTGGATAATAACAATGGTACTAGTAATACCTGAAAGTTCACATTTATCATCCTATTGTCACCCTCATGAGTTCATGATCATAGTCAAAATAAAACATACATACACACTCACTAAGGGTTATCAAACGCTCTCTAAACCCCAAACTCTAGAATATGGGGAATGGGGGAGCGAACTCTCCATTCTGTCACTTTGATAGCTTCAGTCCAGCAGTGCAGCCAGTAGATAAAGAACAGGCAGCAAAGGCTTTGTAAGCAATGATAAATGCAGAAAAATCCCTACACACACACACAAGCAGACTAATACATAAAATGAAATATAAAAGAAATTGTAATTTTCATTAATTTCTCTTTTGGAAAGTAGAATTGTTGATATTTCAGAGCCTCTCTATCATAGAGCCACAGAAGATTCTGAAAATGAAAGAAATGTCCTCTTTTGTATCTTTTCCAATGTGGATTGGGGAGCCAGAAAGCCATGTAGAGTGGCTTGGCTTCTTTGCTGGAAAGGCAGGCCATCAGTAATAAGTAAGCAGGCAAACAATTAAGATGGAAAGAATCTTGAGTTGGATATGGACTTCAGGGGCTGTGGATGCTCTGTCTATACAGTGGTAGGCTGACTTATGAGCACCTCGACAAGAGCAATTCAACTTAAGAGCAGAAAACTGTTGGCATTTTAACTGCTGCCTTACAAATTTTAGACATGGTCTGCTTGACTTACAAATATTTTTTCCATTTTTTAATTTTTTAAATTTATTTATTTTTCAATTTTTTAGATAGGGTTAAGACTTACTTAAGAGTAGTTCGACTTAAGAGCATGCATTTGGAACGGATTAAATTCGTAGGTCGAGGTACCACTGTATTTTCTTTTCTTTTCTTTACCTTCTGGGACACATAGCAACTTGAGACAAGGAAAGGGACAGAAAAACTAAATGTCCCACTATAGCGCAGCTATCCTCAATGGCAACCATTCTGGACTCCTGGGCCCCTGGAACCCGAGAAGTCTTCCTCAAAGGGCTGTGGCCCAAAATAGGGTGGAGAACATCTGCTCTAGAGCCCCCACCCCACCCAGTGATTTGAAATCAGAACAACATATTTTGGAGGAGTGGCCATGGAGCATGCGGCTTGGCCCTTCAGGCATTGCTTCAGGACGGGAAATAACACTTGGAGAATAATGAGCTGCTGCCCAAAGGGAGGCATTGCTAAGCAGGCATGCATATGACGTACTTCCTTATCCCTCCCTGCCAGCCCTTTGCTCAGAGTGGAAGTTGTTGGTTACGGTACAAGTGACCGGCTCTTCTTGTGGTTGTGGTACAGGTGATGCTCTGTTAAGCAAAGCTATATCACAACTATGGAGGACCAAGAGTGTCACAAAAAGGAAGTGTGAAAGAATGCAAGTCCAAGCTTTGTTGTACACTCTTTTGTGTTTTGTTTCTCTCTAGGGTGTGCACTGCCTTTGACATGCCCTGCCTGACTGAAGAACGCTAGAGTTAGTTACCCAAAGGAACAGCTGTCTGGAGAGGCACAGAGAAAGGTAAGTGCATTTCTCTTTCTCTCTCAGGTTTATCATGGGAACCCTTTACTACAGGCATGGCTTTGGGTGCCAAAGGAAAAGCATTTTCTCCACCCCCTTTGTCTCCGGTTGTTGAAGACGAAAAGGTGCAGATCATTGTCTGTTGCCCGTGCTGTTGAGAGAGCAGATTTGGTTGCAGACAGAAATGAGGGCTACAGGTATGAGACAGCCAACAGTCGGCTTTTGTGCTTGTAACTTATTTCTCTTACTCTTTATTCAGTCATGCTGGCCTTTCGCAGACAGTTGAAAACCTTGCTTTTCCGCGAGGCCTTTGGTGACCTCGTTTAGTTTTTCCCCCCCCCGCCATCCGCTTACTAGCCCGATCAGTGAGGCGCTTCGTTGTCGAGCCTCATATGTTTTTATGCCAAGGGTGCCTTATATCTTATATTTTATTATATATGTTATATTTGTTTGGTCTTGTCCTTGTTGCTTGTTTGTACTTTAGTTGAACTTAGCCTATTGTAAGCCGCCCAGAGTTCCCTTGGGAAGATGGGCGGGGTAGAAATTCAATAATAAATAAATAAATAAATAAATGAGGACTCAAGAGTAGAATAGAGCAGTGATGGCGAACCTATGGCACGGGTGCCAAAGGTGGCACTCGGAGCCCTTTCTGTGGGCACCCGACATCGCCCCTTCATAACCACCTGTATACAGGTTAAATTGCTGTATTGGCAGTTTGCAAAAAAATAGTGGGTTTTGAATTGCAATTGGGGCACTTGGTCTCTAAAAGGTTCACCATCACTGGAATAGAGCAACCTCTACCTAATGTGTTTTTGCAGCATTTTGGGGAGGCAGGGTAACTGTGTTAATCTGTTGTGGCAAAAGCAAGAAAAACTCCTTTGTTCTGCACAAAATGAAACCTATTAGCCATTAAGGAGCCGCAGGACGTTTCCTTGTTTCTCATGTATCCCTCTGGATGTGGCCCCTGGTGCACCGAGACCGAGTGTCTTTAGAGTGTTGAGACTTAGAATGGAGCAAAGATAGAAGCACTGAGAAAGTAGAACCCAGTACTAAGGAAGGAGGAAGAGATGTGTATATGTTATTTCCGTATTTTGTTTGTGTGTTTGTTTCAAATGGATTGGCATTTGACCATCATGGGCACGAGGGTGATTTGCAGTTATACCCAAGTTATTCCTGTTTATGGCGTCCTGTGTTAGAAACCATAAACAAGTGGAGATGTTTGGCCTGAGGAACTGCAAGTCCATAAGTGAATTAACATGTATGGCCAGTTACCATATTCATAAATACTCTCAGAAATCATATACTGTAGTCCAATATACTGGTTATGGTGCCACTCGTGACAAGCAGACATCAAGATTAAAACACCTAACACAGAACAGTCCATCAACTTCTATGACAGCCTGCTCCACTGCTGAATAGGGTTACCTAGATTCGCAGTTGTTGGTTTTTTGGCTACTGCATCACACTGCTGATCTGTGTTTCACCTATGGTCCACTAAAGATGCTAAATTGTTTTTACACAATGTCATTCATTGCCACAGAGGAGTGGGTGTATTCTTCCTGCAGATTTCGCCATGATACTTGGATGAAGCAAATATGTTGATAGGAGCAATTATTACTATTTTGTTGTATACAGTGACCCTCCGCTTATCGCAGGGGTTAGGGACACGATCTGACCCGTGATAATTGAAAATCCGCAATATGCAGATGCAGGTTGGGTTTGGCCTGGGGGGTTTAGCTGGGGGTTCTTGTACTTACACCCAGCCCGTTCGGTGTAGGCGCTGCACCGAACGGGCCTACAAGGGCCTTCCCACGCCTCTTGGAAGACAAAGCATGGCTAGGAAACTCGGAATGTGTTCAGGAAGAGATCTTTGTAAGGACTGGACTCATCTTAGATCTGTAGCTCTGAAGCAGGGCTAGAGAAGTTGTGGCCTTTCATATGTTATTAGACTACAACTCCAATCAGCCTTAGCCAAAAGGGCCAACAGTCAGGGATCATGGCACAATAACCCATTAACACTTTGCAGGATACCTATTCTTCAGCTGTTTTGCAAAACAATGCTACATCTCCCAAAGGCCCTTCTATTTATTTATTGTTTTTAATATATGAAAACCAGATATGGGAGCTCAAGACTGTTCTCAAAGGATGAGAGAAACTAGCCAGCCTCTTATCTACCTGAAGAACTATGTCCTGAATTCATGGAGGCTGTCTTTTGTATCAAAAGGCAATTACATGTAGCATTTTTATTTTATTTTATTTTATTTTTACAACTAAAAATAAACCTTTCACTACTTTTAACAAATAAGAAAGTAGAGAGTTGGTTTTAAAGGTAGTCCACAGTAGTAATCATAAATCACTTTTGGAACCTTTGAATTTTATCTCTAACGTTTGAAAAAACAACTTCCCAAACTCCCAGCATTGCCCATCCCTGCATTAGTTGAAAATATTGTCTCAACCCGATGCACATTGCTTACTGCAGATAGACACATCTTTTCTCCCACAATAAAGAATTCAGATCTGTTTCTTTATCTCAGTGCTTTCTCCCAGGTTCTGGTTGCTTACAGATTTTTGTTTAAGATATTGCCTACTTGTTTTGATGGACTGAGGCAATATCTTTCACACACCTCTTGCTTGGAACAAGGAAGTTAATGGTGCAATGACTGCTCAAGGCTAACACTGAAGATTTTCCTTTGACTGCTTTTTAATATTTATTTAGTGGTGAGAATGTGTATTAGATATTGTGCAGAAGTGGTGCAGCCTCTCTCGGGAGGACTGAGATGCTGTAGCTTTGGGTTAAACCACCATTACAACATCATCATCATCATCATCATCATCATCACACAGCAGACACGATAACTACGCTGGATTTTGTATTACAAATCATTAGTCAAACGCTTCCTAAGCGTTTAGGACTACGTGATGTATTGGCAAATTATGCAAGCCGATCCCAGTAAGGTGGCTTTCTGCAGCTGACTGATGGTGACTTTGTCAACTCCAATTTCTTCTAAATACTTGCTTAATTCTTTAGGCACCACACCCAGCGTGCCGATTACCACTGGGACCACCTGTACCAGTTTATGCCAGAGTCTCTGAAGTTCAAGTTCAATCTTCAGATTGTTGTTGTTGTTGTTGTTGTTGTTGTTGTTGTTGTTGTTGTTGTT
>JAHTLZ010000010.1:69638048-69682165 GCA_023846285.1 Phrynocephalus versicolor
AAAGAAAGAAAGAAAGAAAGAAAGAAAGAAAGAAAGAAAGAAAGAAATTTTGTATGTAATTTGTCCTTGGATGTTACTGACTTGGAGACGAGTTCCATGAGCGAGGGAGGGCTTCTTTCTGTTTTCTTGGCAGGTTCCCCGACAGCATTTTGTGGGACAGATAATTCCAAAGGACATTATTACTTCATTAGAGCATCAGCCAGGGTGTCTGTGATCATGTTCACCTTCACTGGTATGGGAAGATTCTGCCTCAGCTGGCCGATGTGGAATCCTTTTCCTGCCACAGTGTCTAAGAAGAGGACTATGGAAGGATCTTGTGAAAATAAGGGGGCCAAGAGCATAATCACCCTTGTCTTCATCACCATCATCACCATCATTATTATTAACATTTATAATGCTTTTCTGCTAAAGGATCACTGTTGAGGTGGTTTACACATGCCTTTGAAACAATTAGAAACAGCTATAATCACATTTAATTAAATAAAATAATAAACGTCAAATAAGCCAAACCCATCTCAAAACCATTAAAATTTGGTTAATGCATTAAAATGTTAAGCTCATGAAAGGCAAAAGATGCATGGATATTTAGAAATAAGGCGTTGGTGCCCTATAATGTATTTTTCAGTACAATTCTGTGCACAGAGTCAGTACAGCGGCATTCCTACCATGACCTTAGCAAACATTTGGGAGTCATTGTAGCATTTGTAATCCTTGCTCCAAAGTAGCAATGAGTCTGGCCCTGAATTATACATGGGGGCGCTTCTCTCTGTGTGCTTTCTCTGAAACAGCCTCCCAAGCTATAAATATAAATGCTTATTGCTAGATCTTATCCCTGCAAGGCAATATCCTACTATTTAATGCAGTGGTGCCTGTTTCCCTTGTCTGGACTGCTTCTCGAATCTGAGCACACAAACAGGTGCAATCAGACTTCTTTATTCCCTGGGTCTTTTATCTCCCTCTTGCCATGCTGTCTCAGGGATTCTGGGAGTAGAGTCTTTAAAAACGGTTAACACGTCCAAACTCTGTCCTGTCTTCTTGTCATGTCTTGGTTAATCTCAATTCTTGCATCCGACTGCAAGGCTGTTTTAGTGTTTGTTCAATTAGCGGGCAACAAATGTAGAAAGAGGAGCCAAGCAGGCCAGAGGAATGTAAAAAATAAGTTGCTGATTTTTATCCGAGTCCTTGATTACAGGTTCTTCTGTTGTGCCAGTGGAAATCCCAGAAGGGTGTCCAGTGCCAGATAGCTTTTTTGGAGAAACGGAAGGCTGTGCTTTCAGTTTAGTGCAGAAGGTATGAGCAGCAGTTATGGTCTCTGTCGCTTTTTCAAAGGCTAGTCTAGTCCTTCCGAACATGTACAATCAAATTTAATGTTTCCTTGTAGCAGGAACAAGCAAGCTAAAGTTATAGAATCACAGAATTATAGAGTTGGAAGAGACCTCAAGGGCCATCTGGTCCAACCCCCTGCCATGCAGGGACCATTTCCCCACCAGCACTGGTCCCTTCCATTTTCAGCCAAGTAACCCACCAACCAACAAAAACTTTTCAAAACTAGGGAATGAGAACCTGGATTTTCCAATGAAATAAAATTTGGGGGCAACTTGTATATTTAGCTAGAAATTTAGCTGCAAAATAACTTTGAGGTAGCATACAGCCTGCCATAATCTCTATGATCCCTACCTCTCTTTTACATAGAAATACTACTCTGTGTTCCAGAAGGTTTTAATCAATAATTCATCAATCATTAGTTGAAGACATCTGTGCATGCTGCAGTTTTCTATATTCAAATTCAACATTTCTTCCTGCCAGGGAATCAAAGATTACAGAATTGGAATCTAAAAGCAAATTCAGGTACTGCTTGTACCTGAATTTAGGAGTTGAGCTATAGCAAAATGTTTCTTCAGAGAAGAAGAGATCAAAGCACAGAGAGAACTCCTAGTTCCCTGAGCTCCTTGTCCTCAGAAGATGCCATCCACAGAGTCTGGCAAAGCGTCAGGAAGAAAAATTTCCAGAACATGGCCAAACAGCCTGAAAAACTCATAACAACTATCAGATCCTGGCCGTGAAAGCCTTCAAAAATATATTGAAAAGGAACAGTTTCTTGATCATCCCCATTTGAGACTAGATGCTTATGAAATGATCTCTTTTCCAGTGTGGTATTTCTCCTTTAACAATGGTACCTGATCCAAGATTAGGCTGTCTTATCTTGTATTTATCCACAAAGAGAGGGCTGCTGTTCCAGCTGATACTGGTACAGTTCCTGCCCCAAATCTTATGAAGTTTGCCTTTAGAAACAGAATAAGTGAGTTCGTCTAGCAGTTTCCAGCGGACTAGTAGTGGGGAGACACGTTTTTTGTGGGAGATGTTTTAGTGTAGCTTCATAGCATTGCAGCTGCAGACAAACACCATCCAAGGAGAAGTTCCTTCCACTTTTAACATTTATTGCCCACTCTGTGCCATTCAAATTATTCACTGCAACTGACAGCCCAGCAGAGCAAGGAAATGAGGATCATTGTAACTATCTGTGTAACATATTTCCAAAGAAACCTTTCTGCCATAATCCGTTACTACACACCGAAACCAAACAAATTCAGTCTCCTAAAGCATCTGAATAATACTTGTAGTAATTTGTCATTTGATATTTGATATGCAACTGAAGAAGGTGAACACTTACAGTATTTACAGTATACACTACAGTGGTCCCCTGCCCTTTCATGGTTCATATACTGCGGTCTCGCTATTTCACGGGACTGCAGTATATGAAAAAAGGCCCTCTGGGGTAACGGAGGGAGGCCTATTTCAGGCCTCCCGTACTTACCCCGGGACTGGCGCTGCCCCAAGGGGCCTGCGAAGGCCTTCCCGGGCCTTCTGGCGGCCCCAAAAGGTCCTCCCTGCAAACCGGAAGTGACTTCCGGATTGCCAAAAATCATTTCTGAGGCCTCTGAGGGCCTTTCTAGGGTGGTTACAGAGGGATTATGTGATCCATTT
Organism: Phrynocephalus versicolor; assembly: GCA_023846285.1. NCBI lineage: Eukaryota > Metazoa > Chordata > Lepidosauria > Squamata > Agamidae > Phrynocephalus > Phrynocephalus versicolor. The sequence continues at coordinate 69,641,034 of JAHTLZ010000010.1, forward strand.
TACTAGCCCAAGTTAACTGCCTGGCAGTGGCATTTTAAACCCACTGGAATGAAACTGAAACCATAGCAGTTGCTTCAGTTGCTAAGGAGCAGTTTGTTGCCTGTCTAACAGCACCAAAAAAAAAAAAAAAAGCTCACACCATCCTCCCACTTTAGACTGCCTTATTACCTGTTAGCTGGCAATTACCCCGACTTTTGGTCTGTTTTCACAGACACATATGAATTATGTGCCCGCACAGATGTGCAACTGGGCAGACACACAGTCGCATGTACACAGCAGGAGAAGGACAGAGGTGGAGTCCTGAGTCTCTGCCTCTAGTGAGGAGGCGTGGGGTAAGGGTCATACTTGTCCCCGGGGGAGCATGCTGAACTGGTGAGACAACAGGATGAGGAGGGAAGTCTTCTGAGGATGGGTGAAGCATATGCTGGGTAGGAGTTTAGAAACAAAGGTCACTCTGAAGTTGCTGCCCTTCAACCTGACCCTGAGGGGAAAGGCTTGGAAAATAAAGGCCTAACACAGTGCTAAAAAGGCAGGTGCTTGAACTGTTACATTATGAATCCAGTTCTCTTATGCCATCTCTTCAGTGGCTCCATCCTTCCCTGTTTACATCTCTCTCTAAAGCAGCTGCTTGTTAGCTGCTATTTTTCCTTTCTATCTTTGCGCCTCGATTTTCTGTTTTCCTCTTCTCACTATTTTATTTTCATTGTCTTATTCATCTCTTGATGCCCCACCACAACGGCAGAGCTCTCATTCATGCTAGAAACAGTGATTGCCTTTATTGAGTCAATTCATCTCATATTCATCATCCTCTTTTACTGCTTTTCACTTTTCCTAGCATTTTTCCTGATTTCTTAGCTCCACTTTCTGTTTGGATTCATGGTTGATCCAATGTAAAGAAATATTATAATATAGTTTTCTTTATTGTCAACATAAAATGTATGCAGCTCTACTGCAGTTATGATTTTCATTGTCTTTTCATATGTAATTTGGGTTTGGGTTTTTTATTTGTTTGGTTTTTTTGCTCTGTTTCTTTGGATTGGAATATACTGTACTTTTTGCCCTATAAGACACACCAGGCCATAAGACCCACATAGTTTTTAAAGGAGAAAAATAAGAAAAAATGTTTAACCTAAGATTTTATGGTGGGGAAAGGGGAGGCTTGCAAAGAGGTAATTGGAGCTGTGGGATCCAAGCTGCAAAAAGAGAGGTTTGCAAACAAGGTAATTGGGGCTGTGGGATCCAAGCTACAAAAGGGGAGCTGGGAGTTGAGTCATGGCTACTGGACTTCTTTTTTGAGAGATAGAAACGTTTCGCTGTTCATCCAAACAGCTTCATCGGTCTGAATACAGCTAGTGCAAGAGACCTTCTTATAGTCAGATGAACAATAGCCTGAATAGGCTTGTTAGGGAGACATTAGTGTCCATGACTATAAGAAGGTCTCTTGCACTAGCTGTATTCAGACCGATGAAGCTGTTTGGATGAACAGCGAAACGTTTCTATCTCTCAAAAAAGAAGTCCAGTAGCCATGACTCAACTCCCAGTTAAACGCACCTGGATGACTGAGAATCTTCACAGATACAAAAGGGGAGGTTTGCAAATGAGGTAATTGGGGCTATGGAATCCAAGCTGCAAAAGGGGAGGTTTGCAAACGAGGTAATTGGAGCTGTGGAATTCAAGCTGCAAAAGGGGAGGTTTGCAAATGAGGTAATGGGGCTGTGGAATCCAGGCTTCAGAAAGAGAGGGCAGAGGCTCCATGGAGACCTCTTTGCAAACAAGGTGATTTTTTACTGGAGAATCTTGGCTGCAGAAGGGGAGGGGTGGGGAGAGGCTCCCTGGAGGAAGTCTGTTTGCAAACCGGGTGATTGGAACTGCGGAATCCCGGCTGCAGCAGGAGATGGGAGAGGCTCCATGAAGGTATCTTATCTCTAAATTCAAATCTGTGATATATATGTAGCGGGACTGCTGCATTCAACTTATAAGATGCACAGACATGTGCCCTTCCTTTTGAGGGCAGGAAAAGTGCATCCTATAGGGCAAAAATACGGTAAATTGAACGTTTCAAATCTGTAGCTTGTTTTTCACTTTTGTTGGAATACTCTTGATAGGATGTTGATTGTGTCAGTCTTTATAACTTGAAATGTATCAGTTGTTATCCTGTCTACTCCTGGTGATTTCTCCCCATGCTTTGACAGCAGTTTCACACCACTTTCTAAAACTGTATATATTGGTTGTAAGATTTTTCGTTGAGGAATTCTGTCATCCTTGCATCTCTTCTATATAGTTGTTCAGCATATTGTTTCTATCATTCTTGAATCCTGCTGAAATAAACAATCCCCTTTCAGTATCTTTAATCTTGATTTAAATTTTCCTTAGGTTTCTTGGATCTTATGCAAGAGATATTTTGTTTTTCCCTTTGTTTCTTGCCCTCCCCTATTTCTTTGCAATATTCTGTTTGTGTAAGTCACTGAATTTTTTGGAATTCTGGTTCTGTTTCTGTCATCTTTAACTTTTTTTGCTTCTCATTAACATCTGTAACATTTTTATCACCTACCTATACGGACTTTTATTTTAACTATAAGAATAGACTTTTTTGCATTTTCCCTTGGTCATGTTTCTAATTTCAGTCCATAGTTCTTCCGGTTCATAGTCAATTGAACTCAGCAATGAAAATCTGTTATTTATATGGTCTCTGGATTCTTCAGGAATATCATGTATCTTAGATTTTGTCACAATACTTACGCTATTATTATTATTCAGCTTACTCAAATTTGTCATATTTAGACATTGTAGTCGATAATGCAATTGCCCCTAGTCTTGCTTCTCATAAGACAGAGCTTCTCCATCTACTGCTTCCAGCTATAGTCTGTTTGATTTCTGTGTAGGCCATCTAGAGTTGTACACTGATAGATTGGTTTACAAGCATAATCCATTCTGGAAACATGCTTGTAAACCAAAACACTCTTATATCAAAGCAAATTTCCCCATAAGCAATAATGGAAACTCAGATTATTCATTCTGGAGTCCCATAGACCACATACTGTACACGCAAAATGCCAAATCTCACAAAAGAAGTTGCCTAGAAGTCCACGTCCACAACATGGATGTGGAATCTGCTCTGCTTGGGACCAACAACTGGATTTTACTCTGTGTTTTTAATGTTACAATGATAAAATGTAGTTTGTAGCCATATACACACTTGGACTAGCTACCACGTCACTAGAAATGGTTTGAAAAAATAAGAATGATGTTGTAAACAAATTAAATAAAAATATAAATATAAAGAAAAATAAAACCCTAACCTGCACTCCTCTTTGAAAACATTCCTGGCTGGTGAAAGGGAGACCTCCATTCCTTTCTGCTCCCTCTGCTTTGGAGACTTGCCTGAGATGGAAGATTTCAGACAGACCCCCACAATCCAGCAGGGGGAGGGAGAGAGAGCCACCATTGGCTCACTTGTGATCATGTGACCTGCTCCAGTGCTTATATTGCAAGACATTGCCCATTGATCAAGGCAAAATTTAGAAGAAATGTTTGCAATATAAATAAATAAATAAATAAATGCAAGAGCATGTGTTTACAATAGAGATTATTGCCTTCACAGAACTCTCTGAGTTTTTCTTCTGCTTCAAATCTAACTCCCATGCCTAATCCATCAATGATATTAGTCTTATTAGATCCTAGTTCTATGTTCCAATCATCTGTGACTATCAATATATCCCATTTTTGTGCATAATCAGTTTCTTCCTAGACACTAACATAAAGTCTTCTTCTTCTTCTTCTTCTTCTTCTTCTTCTTCTTCTTCTTCTTCTGCTGCTGCTGCTGCTGCTGCTGCTGCTGCTGCTGCTGCTGTAGCTGAAGCATAAACTTAACTGATGGTTATGATAAAAGAGTTTCCAAGAAGACAGATTGATATCAATTGGTCATATTTTGATTATAACTATTTATGCTGCATCACCCCTCATGTCCCTTTCTCTATTCCATTTCCACTCAATTCCTGGAACAGGAATAGAACTTTCATTGTAGCAGCTCTTGTAAATATGTAGAAAAATCCTTGCTAAAGGCTGTCTAGTGCATCTCCGTATTTCCACCAGGGAGCCTTCTACTGAAGCATACTAGTTACATATTGATTTCTAGCTAGTGACAGTTTATTTTATTTTATTTTATTTTATGATATTGTATTTTGTATTTTACACTGTAGATTTTAATGATTTGTTGTGTTCAGAACTGCCTGTATAGTGTTCATGCCACAGGATGGTTGAAATAAATAAATAATGCCTAATAATAAAACCTGCCATTCTATAGACTTCTATGTGTCCAGTTACCTTCACCTTCCATTTAAGCCTGTAATTCTTTGATTCTCCCCAAAACTAGTTATTTTGCCAAGCTTTTCTGTAGCTCAGCCCATCCCTATTTTGTCAATAAAGGTTTAACTCAGAACAACTGGTTTGGGGCCTGTGGCCATAGAGGGGCCACTAGTTCCCAACCCAGGTGACCACAACTCTGCTAACAACCATTCCTTTACTTCCATCCCAATACTACATGCTGGTGATCACCCTCACACTCCGACTACTTTAGGGAACTAGCAGCTATACATAAGATAGTTGGCATATTAGTGTGGGGCGGGCACACATATAGCAATGCATCGACAAAGATTAAGTTACACATCTGGAATCTAGTGTATTTTGACAACCACTCTTCCAAGAACTCGAGTTTTGAGAAATATATCAGAGTATGTGTTTCTGTGGGGTTATTTTGTAGGGGGGGGAGAGAAATAATTGTTCATTAACAGTAGAGATGGGCACAAAATGGAAAAATAGCATTTTATTTTGTTTCTTTAGTAGTTTTGTTTGTTACACATTTTTAAAGTAGTTTTGTTATGAAATGAAACACTGTGCTCCCCTGGGTCCTAAAGGACCAAAAATGGCAGGGGAGCTTCTGCAAGCTCTTCCCTGTAAGCACCTGAAATTTGGAAAGGTTTGGAGTTCAGGGAGCTGAGTTATGAAGCTCCAAAGGGGGTGCCCCTAGGAAAAAAATCTTTCTATTGGAATTGGAACTTTGGAAGCCAAGCCGTGGGTGAGCGTAGTGCTGTTGTAGCTTGGCTTCCAATTCCAATTGAAAGATTTTTTTCCTAGGGGCATCCCCTTTGGAACTTAATAACTCAGCTCCCTAACCCCTAAATCTTTCCAAATTTCAGGGGCTTACAGGGAAATGCTTGAGGAAGCTCCCTTGCCATTTCCTCTAGGATGAATCATTTCGTTCTAGAGGGGGAAATGGTATTTCATTATGAAACAAAACCTGTCCTACCACTTCATTATCTAATGAGGCAATTTATTACTTAATGAAATGACAAAACAGTGTTTCATTTTTCATTTGTGCCCATCTCTAATTAGCAATAATGCTTAGAAATTGCCATATTGCCAAACTCCTTCCACCCCAGAATAATGCAGAACAACACCATTAGCTTTGCTTTTGAAATGGACCAAGAGGTATGAGAACAAGTACACCATGACATAAGTGGAACATATTCTGGAGGTCAGCAAATTTTACATAAAGACTGACGTACAATTCAAGGCAGATGAAATGTTACCTCTGGTAAGCCTTAAGATGTTTACAGCTGCCATGGTCTTAAATCTCTGCCCATCTTTCTGCATGTGATCAAATAGAGTGCTAGAGAACGGCCCCAGTGGGACTATGTTCAGTAAGTCTGTGAAGATTCTCAGTTATCCGGGTGAGTTTATCTGGAAGTTGAGTTTATCTTGAGAGAAAAGAAGTCCAGTTGCCATGACTCAACTTCCAGATATGTTTGGTAAGATTCACTGGACGCCTGCCTTAGCAGCTCACCTACCCCAGCAGAGCGAATAAAGAATCTGCAGAAATTTTGCCTCTAAGCAAGCTAGAGAAATGGCATTGGGAGAAACATGTGTCTGTCCCCTAAACCGAAAATCAGTTTTCGGGCACAGTCAGGAGAATGCTAGTACTGGTTGGAGTGACTCATCCTTATCAGTTCAGCGATGCTATTTAGCAGGATTTGCTGTATCACCGTTTCAGACCGTGGAATAAATGTGCCAATTTCCCCGTGGGGTGACATCATCAGGAATGCATTTGCCAGGAAGGTCCATAGGATGTGATTCATTTCATTTGGAACACGGCTCGGAGTATCTGAGTGCCTTCATGGGACTCCTGTTGTTGCAGAGACTCCCTCTGATAGACTTATAGATTTGTGTCTTATACACGTCTGACGAATTTAACTGTGGTCACAGAATAATTTGTACCTTGCTTTAACATCCGTTCAATTCTTCCTTTCTAGATATCCTTCAATTTTTTTGACTTAAAAACTCAAAAATGAATTCTATTATTCTTTAAATGATTTATTTAGCAAGCAATTAAATGGTGTAAATAAGAGCCAAAAATGCAAAATACACTTAAAAATTAAATGAGTATTCATTGTAAATTCCACAGTCTTCTAATCCAAAAAAATCTCTAGTTCATATACATAGATATCATTTTAATCTATAAAAATGTAGGATTTACTAGAAGAGATTCCATTCAAGTGGCATAGAACTTAATTTTAGTACTTCAAACAATACAATAAAAAGCCTGTTGTCTTAACAAAAAGGCAACACCCATAAATTCTCATACAAGAGTCACTTTAAAAATTCAAGACAAATTGCAAGACATATTATTTGCAGAAATACAAATAGCAATTAAGTGATGTGTAGTTTGCATAATTAACTTGCAAACTGCTGAGGGAGAGTTTTAAACGCTGTGGCGTGGTAGATAAGCAGCAAGTTTTAGTACATTTTAAATAAGGTCCATCACATATTTGGTCCATTATCAACTCCATACCCCACTATCTACTGTATAACCTCTTTTGAAAAACAATGCAAGAATCATCCAATGAATTCCAGTGTGGTAGCATATTTCTTTAGCAACAGGGCTGACTCTCTAGCATCATCATTGGACAGAATGCAGTGGGTACCTTTGAGCAGCAGATTTAGGACAGCATAAAAAGGCATCTGATTTGTAATTACTGACTGTGGTGTTCCTGCATTTTTATTCCCATCGACAAGTACTGTGGGATTTTCTAACACAATTATCAAAATCGGTAACAGTGAAAAGGGCTATCCGGATCATAAACTCCTCTTCACAGGAGAGATATATCCTCTCTTGCTTGAAGGAAAACAATGATCTGTCCCATTCTTTGAAAGATAAATTTGGCAATGGGAAATTTAAACAACATTCATCCCGTCACCAACATACCATTCATGGGAAAACTGATTGAGAGAGGAGTGGCTGGCCAATTGCAGACACCGATAGTCTTTATCCATCTATCTACTTCACAGGACCAAAACAGTTCTGGCTGTTCAGCTTGTTGAAGGAGGCTGATGGGGGTGGTGATATAACCCTGTTGGTTCCCCTGGTTCTCTTAGCACCTCTGATACGGTTATCCACATTACCTTCCTGGCCCTGCTGTTAAGGGTGACAATTAAGGAGTTAGCATTATGCTGCTCAGATTCTTCCCTGATGGCTGGCTCAGCTTGAGGAGGTTATTTTGACACTGTGGATATTTCAATGTGGGGTCCCACAGGGGTTGATCATCTCCCTAATGCTGTTTAACATCTATATGAGGCCACTGGAGGAGGTTACCTAGCATTGTCATCAATATGCTGATGTCACACCGCTGGATCTTTCCTCTTCTTCCTCAGCAGGAGAAGCTGTACAGACCCTAGAGCACTGCCTGGCCTTGGTTATGGACTGAATGAGGGCTGAGCTTGAATCGTGACAAGATGGAGACCTGGTTGTTAGCTGGGGGACCCTGACCATCTGGGAGGTCTTTGGCCTGCTCTAGATAGGGCTACACTCCTCCTGAAAGACCTGGTCCACCAGGAGCATACTTTTTGATGGAGAAGCAGATCTTGTCCATCATCAGGTCTGCCTTTTCAAATTTAAGGAAGATTATATACCTGACACCCTACCTAAACAGGAGGTCCCTGATAACAATAGAGCATGGATTGTAAAACCAAGGGTTGAGTACTGCAATGCTGTCTACATGGGGCTGCCCGTGAAGGCAGTACAGAATATGTAGCCAGTACAAAATGCGGTAGCTAGGTTAACTGCAGGAATTTATTTATTATTGACTTCAGCTCTCACCAGTGACCGCATTAGCAAGGGGTGATGGGGAAAACAGCTCAGGAACATCTGTACACAGACCAGTTGAGGTGCTCTGGGGGTTCAAGCAGGGCTTTCCTGGCCTTACTGAGGATAGCAGGATTAAATCGTAAGACTTTTTGCATTTAGAACATGTGATCTACCACTAGACCTTCCATAAGTATGGAAAAATGAGTAAAAAATGAGTATATCCTCCACCACCACTACCCCTTGGCTTAGCACTTGTGATGCTTCATTTAGAAAATGTCCAGTTCTTGGCCTTTTCAGGGAACCTCACAAATTCTCCCACTTATGAATGAAGTGGAATCCTAGGGTAGCATGGGACCACACTTGTGCTAGCTCACATGGTTATGAATCTCAAAAGAACTAGACTTGCAATGAACATGGTGCATCCTTGCACAATACAACATTCTCTTGAGACACCAAGTGTTGGGTTTTTTGGACCGCAGTTCCTAGAATTCCATAGGCACAAAGCAGTATTTCCTTATCTTTGTTTTCTCTATATGACATTATGGAAGTAAAGCCCAAATTGGATAGACTAGCAGTTTAAAAAAATGGCACAGAAGAGACTCTATTGTAGTCTGCCTTTGTGATGGAGATTATGTAAACAAAAAAGAGGGAATGGTGAAATTCCGCTATTACTTTGCAAGGGACTGGGAGGGAGGGAGGGAGGGAGGGAGTAAGTGAGGCTAGACCTCACGCATGGCTAGGTACCAAGATTAGCTTGCTGTAATGATTCCCTCCTACAGCAAGCAGCAAGCGCTGCCTACACAGAGCACAGAGGTCATTTGAAGAGCAAGGGTGATGCCACAGATTTCTTTTTTTCCTGAAGCTGTGCGAAACAGCAAGGGAACGGAGGGTACAAGCGTAATTGTTTGCAATACGAACAGTCATGGACGGCATTCAGAGAGTAAATGGAGAACAATTTTCACTCTACTATAGAAGTGCTGTTTTCCCAAAAACCTTGCAATTGCAATAGAAAACTACCCCCACCCTGAACTTACTTTGTCACGTTCAGTACCACCACTGAGAGTAGCTTTCAGATATTCCCTGTTGCCTGTGAGAATATTATGAGGGAGGAACAGAGAGCCCACAGAGCCTGCAATCTCTTGTTTCTCTACTTGCTATTAGACATTTGAAGTGGAAAATACACATCCTCCCCTCCCAAGGTGTAACACATTTCCCCCAGGTAGAGATACCATTGGCGAACCTATGGCACGGGTGCCAAAGGTGGCCCTTGGAGCCCTTTCTGTGGACACCTGACATTGCCCCTTCACAGCCACCTGTATTCAGGTTAAATGGTTGTATTGGCACTTTGCAAAAAAAAAAAAAAGTGGGTTTTGAATCACAGTGGGTTTGGTCTCTAAAAGGTTCGCCATCACTGCCATCGGAGGTATAGGGGTGATCAGTTGCTGCAGGCAAAGCAAAGGTTTTGAGAAGTTCAATTATTCCCACCCAGCCACAAGCACCGGTAATGAGTTCACACAATAGAACAGCTAAGGACACCCATGAACTACAGAAAAGGATTGCTGCTACCCCTGATTGCAGTGAAACATCTTAGTCCCTCCATCACAATACAATGACTAACACCTATTCTCCTACATAGGACAAGTTTCCTCTTTCCCACAACTTTAAAACCACACAGTCTCACTCACTCTATACCCCAGAGCACAGAGAGAACTCCTGGTTCCCTGAGCTCCTTGCCCTCTGATGATGCCAGCTACAGAGTCTGGTGAAATGTCAGGAAGAAAAACTTACAGAACACGGCCAGACAGCCTGAAAAAAACTCAGAACACCTGTTTTGAGAAGAGCTTTTCCCCTTTTCCTTGGCATAGGAAGCTAATTGGAGCCAACTGTCTTCCAATGATTTCCTGCTTTCCATCCACAATCTCAGTCTGACTTCTTGAATTTTAAATATAGTCAGGTTTTGCTTTTGAAACCTAAAAACAGGATGTTAAACCCAGAGCCTCAACTCTTACTCATGAATATTTAGGCACTAATTGTTAGTGCCAGCATGCCAGATCCAATATTATTATCACAGTTTAACAGAGGGGAGAAAAGAGTGGGAGAGGAACCCTGAACCCAAAAGTACTGTACACATAATTGAGAATGGTATGGTATGTAATAATACATTAAACTGCAAGCGAGTTGGAATTAGTAGAATTGGCTTGAGATCATTTCCTCAAATTGGTTTTGACTCTACTTAATGCACTGATTAAAGCAAGTCAATTACTGAAAACCATTAATGAGTTGACAACCCTGCTCTCTTTCGTGAATGCACCTTTTATCATTTTGTCCCTTTGTTCCTCAACTTCTGACACCTCCCAGTTCCCTGAAGAGCTGAAAGTATATAGATGAGGCCCTCAGCTACTACTCAAAGGGGGAGGAGATCTGTAAACAGTTCAAGCGAAGCCAGATTATTCCCCCCCCCCGCCACCAACTGTGCAGCTCTTTCATGAAGTTCAGCAAATCCTAGTGGTTTTCTAACCTTACATTAATAATGATTGTCTAGCATGCACACAATGCCCTCCATTTAGTGCAACATACATGCTTTCAAAGTGTTTATATTCCTTTGGCAAAAAAAAAAAAAATCAAACCAAACAATGTGGGAAGTTGGAACACATCCTTCATCAATTGCTTTTTTACGATAACATAGCAAACAATAAGTTGGAAGGGAAACACCTCCATTCACTTGGGCTAGAGAATGACTAATGTGGCAGGGGGAGACGTTCCATAAATATGATACACACCATCTATGTATTTAGTTGAACAGGTCTCAGCTTTCGACATGAAATATCCCTGCCTTCTAGAAATGGTCATGTCAGGTGTACCAGAAATTTTTGGTCCATGTACTTGGAGATGAGAGCTGCCGGGGTGCCCTAAGCACATCCAATCTCGCTTGATTTTGGAAGCTAAGCAGGGTCGGCCCTGGTTAGTAGTTGGATGGGAGACCACCAGGGAATAGCAGGTGCTGTAGGCGCCTGGAGTAAGAACTGGCAAACCACTCCAGTATTCTTGCCAAGAAAACCCCATGGACATGGGGTCACAAAGAGTTGGTCACGACTGTAATAACACAACACGCACACACTTGGAGATGAGGGGCCTCTGTTTGGTCCATAGGTTGCCACTGGTCTGGAGAGAGGCCAGTAATACTAAAAGATTACTTATTTATCTGTTACTAGTTTTGAAGGACTATAATGTTAATAGTCCTTCAAAATTAGTAACAGGTAAATAAGGACTATAATGTTGAAGGACTATAATGTTTAAGGGGTCATGGTGGCTCAGTGGACTAAGGCTTCCACAAACTGTTGGCTGCAAAATCGGCAGTTCAGCTGTTCAAATCCCGGGTACCATGCAACGGAGCAAGCTCCCACTGATAACCCCAGCTTCTGCCAACCTAGCAGTTCGAACGCATGTAAATGCAAGTAGATAAATAGGTACCACCATAAAAAGCGGGAAGATAAAAACAGTGTTTCCTTGCAGCCATGCCGGCCACATGACCATGGACTTGCACAACACTGGGTCTTCGGCTTGAATACTGAGAAGAACACTGCCCCTAGAGTCGGACACAATGAGCACACATGTGCAGGGGGAACCTTTACCTTTCTATAATGTTTAAACATACTTCAGACACAACCTAAGAAGGATCAACATTCCTTTATTTGTACAACGAATAACATTTTCTATTTATTTTCAGTGTTATTAAAGGTCTCTTTCTGGCTCTTTGGATTCATTTGGAATTTTATAAGCTTATTGGCAATGACAAGGTAGCAGATTCATATTTTGTGTTTTTCTAAGTATTTTCAAAATGTGATCTCAGAACTGGCCACTAAAGAGAAACCAAGGACATTCCCCAGTGTTTTTCTTACATGCTGCCAAACAATTATGGTGCGAAAGTGTTACTTACCCACAATTTTGTGTCTGGGACTGTAGTAATGGGAGCAGCTAACTGACCGCCTCAAAGCAACAATGAAAAGTTAACAGGACTCTCTTTAAAAGCAGCCTATCAAGCATGGTATGCACTTTACTTTGGTCTTGCTCACTGAAGTTTGCAAAATGAGCACCTCAAGCCGTCGCCATTTTTAGCAAACGTTTCCAGGTTTTCCCAGGATGTGAATCCAGAAGGACTGGACTTGTCCTGTAATCCTTTCACATCCTGACAAAGTTAAACCACCTCTCTGTGGTTTCTACAAATCTAAAAGCTGAACAGGAAGAGGAGAATCTCACCCCTCCTGTTTTCAAGCTGGCAGCCTCCCTAGGTTTTCCATGCTTAACGAGTCATAATTAAGCAGATACAGTAGCAGTATCCAAAACAAAGGCAGAACTGGTAGACATAGATAAAACCACAATGGTTGCAGGCGAAATTGCCGGAATTTGCTGGAATTCCAAATTAAAGAGTGGTCTTAAATGGATATGTCCCATTTAATGGATATGTCTCAGTATTTTAATCCCCTACATCAAAGGGAAGGGAACATCCAGCCTGTGGGCCTTTTCTGAGCATTGAAAAGCCCAGGACCTCCTGCCCGCTCCTAGCTGCATAGGGGAAAACTCGACTATCACCACTAACTGATGAGAGGTACTGTATTGGGAACTCCCTTGTTTTCAGCTTGTACCCCATCCTTTCCCTGTACAAGGAACAGAGCATGGAACAAAGCAGTGGATTCTCAGGTGATGCTTCTAGGGCTTGGAATTCTCACTTGGAGTCCCTAGCCCAATTCCCAACCAAAACCACACAAGTGGCTTGTGACCAGAAAAGTGGAGGGCTACCTCTGAAATTTGGGGTGAGATCTCTTCCTTTGCTCAGTCCACATGCCACCTTCGCAAGGAGCTGCATGAGAGACACCATGACGGGAGACCATGTGGCTTATGCTGATCAAGCATCTGGTTTCCTGGGTTCCTTCACTGCTATCTTGGTGGTGTGAAAAAGCAAGGACCACACCAGTGGATGTTCCTGGAAGTTCCTGAATGCTGTCAAGGAATGTGTGGCGTTTACCTGTTATAATGAATAATGCATGAGAGGTGTCTGTGCTGATTGATGGGTTTGTAAATCAATGTGAGAGTCTGGGCAGTGGCCTGAGAGGATTTAAGGCACTGCTCAGCATTGTTTTAGCAGATAGGGCAAGATAGGGTTAGATAGGGACCTGTAGAAAGACCTACACTTGCAGAAAATGGATCTGACAGAGTCTGAGAGATTCAGATTGGGTCTGGCACCATCTAAGAGAAAGACAGACAGGGCTAAAGAAGAAATATGTAGGATTATTAGTGTCTGTGAAGAAAGCTAAGTGTTTACAGTTTGTAAACTTAGGACCTGGATGTGCATGTATTCAGCTTTATTAGTGATCAAACTTAAGAGGGTTTGAGCTATCTTCTTTTTGTTTATATTTCAACATGTTACCATTAATGATTTTGATTCAACTTTTTACTCGATAAACTTCTTTTGTTTTTTTATTCAACTTGAAAACAGTCTGAAGGCTTTAACTTGCTAGCTAAGCTAGTTGGGGCCAGGGATAGAGAAAAATGAGAAGTGGTGTTTGTCAATAGCCTGTGAAAGAGGGGGGGACAGGGGCTATAGAAGGCTTCCCTCACAAATGCAAACAGCACCTTTGCTGGTGGGATTATTGAGAGGGGAAGGATTAACCTCTTCCTTCCCATTCCCTGCCGTCCCACCTATCAGCTGTTATTTAAAAACAGTGGTGTGTCTTGTTTGGCTTTTCTGTGGCTTTTCCCTGTGAGTTGCTGCACTATTTAGCTTTACCTATGGGCAAGACGCAACCTGTTGTTGTCATGCTCTGTTTTCAGCGGCCCGAGCCTTCCGCCTTAAAGGATGACTGCTGAGAAGCAGGCCAAGGAGCTCATCTAGATGCAGATGGTTGTGTTTATCCTCCTCTCCCTTTTCAGCAGTTTGTTGCTTTGGTTAAAAGGCTGAGTTACGCATTGTAAATAGGCACCTCCCTAAACCCAATTACCTCCCGAAGGCAACTTGATAAAAAAAACTGCATAAGTGGCAGTGTGAAAATCTCCTTGTGCAGCCTCTGAGGGGGAACCGGCACAACAAAAGCCTTGGAAAATTGAGTTAGCCAGCTTTAATCCTTTAGGAAGATGAGAGGCTTTGATAATTATTTTCTGCAGAGGTCAGCAAGGGAGGGGAGGGAGAAGGAAATAAATGCATGGTCTTACACTAATGGGTATTCCGATGACCTATAAGGTTACCAGTTCTCTGGGTTTTAATTATTTTCTATTTCACATCACCTCCTGCTTCTTATCTCTCCATTGGTGGGGGATCAAACTTAAGAGGTTAGCTGTGCACTCTAGCTTGGTGCCCTCCAGCTGTCTATGACTATGATGGCCACCATCCCCAGCCCACAAGTGGAACAAGGAGCACTATCTCCCACCCACTCAAGAGAGAGAATGAGAGTGAGAGAGAGAAGCAAAGAACATATTTGTGTTGTCAATAAAAGTGAAGGGGACCTGAAAATGTTGGCATTTCTTTTTCCAGCCAGTAGAGTCACTTCTGGAATATGGGCCACGATGCCCAAATTCCAACATGAAATGGCCACAAACCACTGGTTCAGCATTTCATGCTGGTTTGGCAGAGGGCCGAACAAGTGTTCCATGGTTTGGGGACCCTGTGACGACACCTCCCTTTTAGACGTGTAATTGTGATGAAAATGTGAAGTGTAAAGAATCAAGTTATTAATCTTCACAGGATCCTCCTGGTAATGCTGCCACCTTTTAAATCGACGCCTTATGAACTGGGACAGACTCAGATGTATAATATAATAATAATAATGATGTTTATTGAGAAAACAAATAAATACAACAATGACTGAAGTTGGTATGCATTGCCTTAAACATAAAATAGATTAAATCAAATCTTCAAGCCTCCCTGTCTTTAATAAACAGTAAATAGTAAAGCCCTCACACCTAACCTGCCTGACTGAACTTTAACAGAGCTGTGCTCTCTCAGCTCTCTCAGCTCTCAACTCTCTACTCCCAGACCAGGCTCCACCCTTTTTATACCATACAATCCCCCGCCCTCCTGCTGGGATTGGCTGATAATTTACATACAGTATGTATTTTTCCTGAATCCAGGGTGTTGTCACAATTCCTCCCCCCTTATAAAGAAATTTTAAGGGAGTAAACTTACCTCGGTTTGCTCACTTAAAATTTTCTTCTGGAGCCTGTTTAACTAATGCATTACATCCTTCTGTTTATCAGATTCAACTACACATATTTATAAACTGTTTTTATAACATGTTCAACCTTATTACTATATGATACCATTAAATGCAATAATTCTTTCTATAACATTACATTTTAAATAGATTATACTCTTATAACATTGGTTAAAATCATAAATTCAAATACCTGTAAAGACCTTATCAATCATCCTAGAATCAATCAAAGTTAAGATGCATAAGTACATATATTTGGTTTACATTTTAAGCATTAGTCATCAATCGGATTTCTCGAAAGGGTATCCGCTACCAAATTTTTCACTCCCTTTTGTCAGTTCAAATGTATAGTCCTGTAATAACAAAGCCCATCTCATAAGTTTACTATTGTGACTCTTCATGTTGTTCAACCAGATCAAAGGGGAATGATCAGTACATAGTATAAACCTTCTGCCCCATATATAAGGTTTACAGACCAGATAATAGCTAAACATTCTTTTTCTATCATGGAGAGATGACATTCGCCAAGCTGAGGTTTTTTTTATTTTTTTATTTTATTTTTTTGCTGATGACTACCACCGGTTTTAAAAGCCCTGGTTGCTCTTCCTGGCATAACACCGTCCCTAGTCCAATACCAGATGCATCAGTGTAGATCCAAAATTCTCGGTCATAGTCTGGAGCCGTTAAGATGGGCTTTAATGTTAAAGCTTGTTTTAGTCTCTCAAATGCAGCTTGGCATTCAGGTGACCACTGTATGACATTCAGATGCTTCTTTTTTGTCAGTTCCGTCAGTGGTGCTGCAATGGTGCTAAAATGTGGAATAAACCTCCTGTAATAGCCCGCAAGTCCCAAAAAATATCTCACCTTCTTTTTGGTGGTCGGTCTTGGCCACGCGTCGATCTTCTTCTGCAGGGGTTTGATCACACCTCGTCCCACGACATGTCCCAGGTAGTTGATTTCTGGATTTCCTAGTTGGCACTTGGATGCTCTTTCCGGCTTCTTGGATTCGCTGGAGTACGATGCTCACATGCTGTAGGTGTCCCCCCGCCCCCCAGGTTTTACTGAACACTGCAATGTCATCCAGGTAGGCTACTGCAAAGTTACTTAGTCCATGCAGCATTTGATTGATGAGTCTCTGAAAGGTGGCTGGAGCATTTCTGAGGCCAAAATTCATGACTCGGAATTCGAAGAGGCTGATGGGGCTGCAGAATGCGTTTTTCCCCCTGATCTTTTGGGTCCATCCTGATCTGCCAATAGCCCCGGCTCAGATCTTAGCAGCTGTTGTAGTTAGATCTTCCAACCTTTTCAATCAAGTCATCTAGCCTTGGCATGGGATAAGCATCTGGCTTGGTCACGCTATTCAGCTTTCTATAGTCCACGCAAAACCGTACCGTGCCATCTGGTTTATCTACCAGTACTATTGGTGCACCCCAGCAACTTTTTGAGGGAACTATTATCCCCGCTTGCAACATTTCTTCAATTTCATGTTTAACTTTCTCCACATAGGCCCTTGTAATCCTATATGATCGGATAGCAATGGGAGCAGCATTTCCAGTATCAATCTTATGCTTCACCCCTTTAGCTCTTCCTGGATTAGCTGTGAATAACTGTTTGTTTTGTTGTAGAAGGGCTTGCATCTCTGACTTTTTTTCCATGGTTAAGTTTTTCCATGGTTAAGTTTGTGCACTGCGTCTAGGTCATAATCTTCTGTTCTTCTTTTTTTCCAATATAACAACTCAGGATTTTGTTCTTGCACCTCTTTCATAGCATACATAATAGACTTGGTGTCATTATTGGTATAATAAGGCTTTAAAACATTGATGTGCACTAAGCGTGTTTTATACCATACAATCCCCCGCCCTCCTGCTGGGATTGGCTGATAATTTACGTATGTATTTCTCCTGAATCCAGGGTGTTGTCACAGACCCCACCACCTCTTAACCCAGTTAAGAGTTAGGAGGAGGCAGGGAAGGAAAGCCAGGATGCTGCTTCTGAGTGGGTGCCCATCATAGAGGACAGGGCGCTGAAATGCAGAACATCTGTTTGGCCATGCCTAAAGTGGCACAAAATGTGGAACCAGTGGTTCATGCCCATCTCGAATTGCAACCCTGGTAGCAAAAACAAAAATCATCATCGTCATCTTGTGAGAACAAGATGAAGGGACCCAATGGATTAATGAGTCCAGCCCTAAGACCAATCTGTAGTCAAACACTGGTCCTAATTTTGGGGAGGGGGGGACTACTGTATCCCGTCCTGAAGAATGACTTGTGAGATTTGAGAAGGGCAGAATGCTTTCCCCCTTTTTTGATCCGCTACTGAACTTTTCACATATTGCTGATTGAGAGTGGGGGAAAGACAGGGCAATAATTTCCCTCCTGCACCATAGAGGGGTTCCACGTTAGTCCGAGAATTTCTCCTTTCCTTTATCTTTATAGAAAGAGATTGGTTTTTGTTTTGTTTTTTGATGTTTCTGTGGTTTTTGTTTTGATTGTTTGCAAAAGATTGCTCTTTGCAGCCAAATGCAGGAGTGGTATATAAATGAGGGGAGGGGCTGGGGGAGAGGCATTCAGGCTGCATTTCACATATCCCTGCAGCTTATAGCTGGAGAAATTACCCTGAGCTCCCCAGAGCCCTCTGAAACACATTAGGATCCTGTGTAGACGGTCTGTGCATCCCAATCTATTCATTTTTAACTCCAACCTGGAGTAACCGAATAGAAGCAATCTGTGGCCTTCTCCTTCCCAACTTGAAGGCAGTTGCTCCTACCTTTACATCAGTTATTTTGACGCAATAATGGGGGGCCAAGAGGCAGGATTGTAGCATCTCCTGGAGGAAAGATGACAAGGATCTGGCTAGCCACGAATTTTGGGTTCACCCCTCTCTATGAATTTTGAGATTTTCCAAAGCTATACCTCTTTTGAAGTTTTGAAAGCAGCTTCATGTCATGAGAGCTCAACACATACCATGCAAAGGAGGTAGATTCCACACCCAACAGCATGCTCTGCCCATAGATACACGACCCTCTGACAGTGGCCTCAACATGTTCACTCTTGATGCTAAAGATGTAACACCACCATAAGGGAGTGAGTAATAGCAGGGCTTTCTATAAAAAAGAAAGTGGGAAGGAGGTGACAAAAATGTGAGGATGGGGCACCCACAGTGACAGAAAAAGAAAGCTGAAGAGGAAAAGAGGTCAAAGGAGAAGCAGCTCAGACCTTAAAGCTTAGAATAAGCCATGGTAGTTAATTAAATGTAGAGCAGGGCAGATCTAGGAGCAAAACATGACCCCAGGCTGAGTCCCACAGCTGAACAAGTCACGAGTCCACGACGAAAGAAATATGTAATCAGAAATGTAAGATGGCATTTTCTTATAAAATCCAACTATCAAGGCAGAAGGTTGGAAGTTCCCTTGAGTTATACTGTTGATAGTTGTAGTTAACATGGGGTGGTGAGCATCATGGTCACTTTTTGAAATGGCTGTCAACGCGGTGATAGTATTATCTGTGCAGGACTTACAGAGTATTTCACTTGAATTTATACATGTACGTTTTCTCTCTTGGACACACTTTGTACCCTTTCCCGTTTGAGGAAAATCGGATTGTGGTATACAAACAAACAAACAAACAAATAAATAAATAAATAAATAAATAAAAGGCAAATCTAATCTCGCTTTTGCTCTTTGATGTATATGTCCTCACTTGCGCAGGCACACACACATTCATATGTGGCATATGTTCATGTGTGACTTACATTTATGGAAGGGCCCTGAAGCCCATGAAAGCATGAATGAAAATATTCTAGAAGGATGAAGAAAGGGTTACTGTGTACTAAGCTACACTTTAAGTACAAGAATGGGACCCTGATTTATCCACACACAATTGGATTCCTGAGGGACTCCTGCCTTTCCTCTCTACAATACCCCCTCTCACTCACAAACACACACACACTGTGTTGCATGAAAAGTCAGTGGATCTGATACTTGGGGTGATGGGGGTACGGAAGCAATGCTTAAAAATGGAGTAGAAAGCTTTTCTGCATGCGAAGCCCTACTGTCAGAGTGTTAAATATCCTGGATCCTATCCTGGGTGTTTCTCAAAAAGCACCTGACATCGCCCCTTCACAGCAACCTGTATTCAGGTTAAAAATTAGTGGGTTTTGAATTGCAGTTTGGGCACTCGGTCTCTAAAAGGTTTGCCAACACTGTCCTAGTCCTAGCAGGCATTTAGAAACCACACCAAACCACACACACACATGCACCCCAAAAATAGCACTTTAAAATGGATTCCTATGGGCACCCCCTTTGGAGTTGAATAACTTGGCCCCCTGTACCCCAAATCTCTCCAAATTGTGGATGCTTAAAGGGAAGAGCTTGGGGAAGCTCCACTGTAATTTCTGTGCTACTAGCTGCCTGGGATCACTATTTTCAAGCACATAACTTTGCAATTAGAAATGTTTTTCTGGGGGCACGCCTTTGAACTTGAATAAAATGGTCCCCTGAACCCCAAACCTCTACAACCCAGGGGAGCCATTTTACAGCAAAATGAATTGGTTTGTTTTAAATTAAAAACACCATTTTGTTTCATTACTAATGAAACACTGTTTCCCCATTTCATTTTGTTTCGTTAGACAAAACAGCATTTCATTTTTTGTTTCGTGACCATCTCTAGTGGCTACTGTGTGGTAAAAGTTTGTGATTTTCTAATCTCCGTTCTGTATGTAGGAGTAAGCTTTTGGTAAAACACGGCTGATCTTGAAATGTATTTCCAGAGGGGAAGTTCTGAGTAGTGCACCCACTTAAACATCAACTCCTCTTCTGGGCGAGTGGGTATAGTTTTTGTTAGGACTCAGGCTGAACTGCCTTTGATAAGTTGGTCTGCTTTCTGAAGCAAGTCTGACATTTAATGTTGCTGTTGACTGTCTGTGTGGTTACTTGCATAGTGACTTAAGCCAAAAAAAAAGTGTTTACCTTAAGCTGTTCTGTGAAAGTGTTTGCTTTCTTTCCAACACTGATGTTTCAAAAAAAAGAAAGAAAGAAAAAAGCAAAGAAGTTATCAAAAGAAAAATAAAAGCTTAAAGTTTAAAAATAAAAGCAGTCCAAAAATAAAGATATTCATGCCAGAGATCAACTCCTGTCATGCAAAATATGCATGGTTATTATGCTAAAAAGTGAGATCCTGAGGGAAAGTCAGTCAGTTTATAAATAAATAAATAAATAAATAAATAAATAAATAAATAAATAAATAAATAAATATGAGCTGTAGTTAAATGTCCATAGAGAATACTCTATATTAGAACCTGTCCAGATCATTGTCTTATTCAGCGATACTGTACCACATATTACTCAAATGTTAAGGGGATCTTGTTATCTTTCCGCCCATGCATTAGAGGGATGAGGTTAAGAGTTTTTGGATCCATGTTTTTGCTAAGACCTCATGGTCTACTGACCTGAGATTGATGCATAAGTCATACAGTTTAGAATTAAAGAACAGGGCCCCTTGAAACATAAATCTGGACATTTGTTCTGAGTATTGGAAACGAGCAGAGCTCACAACTTTTTCACACAGAAGTCCATTCCTGGATATCATCCTTCACTGAAGCAATTAAGCTTAAATGGGAGAAGCCATTTTGTCAATGGTGTTGTTGATCCACTGGCAATCAGATCACTTGAAAGTTTCCTGCAGATCATACAGAAATCAACCAACAGATCCCCATTTATCTTCTCCCCATTCCTGATAAAACTGTGCTCACAACCTGGGGTTCAATCACAGGTAGCTGGCTCATGGTTGACTCAGCCTTCCATCCTTCTGAGATCGGTAAAATTAATACCCAGCTTGCTGGGGGGTGGGGGCAATGTGTAGCCTGCATATTGTAATTAAACTAAAAAAAAAAAAACGCCGAGAGACTACTTGAAGTGGTATGGGGCGGTATATAAGCAGAACACATTTTTTGCAAAACATGTTCTTCTTCACATCACTCTGAAATTCTTTGTAAAACTTCTGTGTATTCTACTTAAGTTTTTTTTTCATTTAACAGTATGGAGTATTTTCATCATATGATTCCCAGCCCGCTTTCTCTGCAGCCTTTAAAATTTAGCATTTAGGATGACCATTGTTTCCTTCCCTGCATTACCTTCAGATATGCCCTTATTTTGTATTGTCTTCCTTTAAACTGGGATTTAAATAATGGATTTCCCCTTTCTGGCCCCAGGAGACATGTCTGCTCAGCTTAATGTGTAGGGTAAAGAAAACCACACATACAACAGCAAAGAACAACTGATCCTGTGCAACATGGCTCCTAGCCGTCCTCCTTTCTTTCTTTCTTCTCCTCCTCCTTCTCTTCCTCATTTTCCCACAGTAGTAGTTAACAACCTTGGATAAATCAGGTGTTCTTCCACTGCAACTCCCAGAAGCCTTCACCAATAGTTGGCTTGGGTTGGGTTTTTGAGAGTTGCAGTCCAAGAACACCTGGGTTACCCAAATATTGGGAGCCACTGTCCTACAGATGGTGATAGATATTCCGGTTTTGGATGTAGCAACTGTAAAAGATGATATTTCTGCTGCCTACAAATCAGTTTTCCAGGTCTTTCAACCAGTTCTTCTGTTCCTTCACTTCTTTTCTCATTTGCTTTGCCTTGAATTGACCAGTGCAACAATCAGTACTTTTCTTTCTTTCATCCTCATAAGTTGATGGATGTATTCTAGCTTTTTGCATTTTAGGTGCTTTATTATTTCACGCTCGCTATCCATTCGCCATCATCCTTTTATAATCTCAAATCTCAAAGTTTTTACCATCTTGCAAAGAAATGCTTCAATCTTTTTATAATAGCCAGTGCTAAAGTCCAACACTCCAGTTCATATGGTAGACCTGAAGAAACCTGTGCTGTGTGCATTCTTAAAATTCATGTTAAGATTTTGATAAATGTTACATCAGTCATCTGAAGGAAGCCGTTCCAACCCTCTCAGTTCGGTTTTCTATTGTGTGACTATATGATCCCATTTTTTCATTCAGTCAGATTCCAAGGTGCCTGTATTTGCCAGCATGCACCACATGTTCATTGTGGATCTTTAACTACATTGCTTGGACTGTTTCCATTTTGCTGTTCAACATGAAGTTGGTTTTCTTTGCATTCATTCTTTTCATCATGTTCACTTACTTATTAGTGTCTGAAATAATTCTGTACTGTGCTTCAGGCTGGGCAAAACCATTTTGTATCTTTGTACATTAAAAAATAATCTGGTTATCCCTGAATAGGCATTGCCAGTTTCTTAGGTTTCCCCCCAAAACAGAAGGGGTAGGAACCTATTCCTGGATACATCCCCCTATATCACCCGCAAAATAGGCATTTTTGCCCTAGTTCGTAGAGGAAAGAACTGTTTCACAAAGGAAACAACATTGCACCCTGTGACATTCCACAGAATCTAATTACAGAATGAAATTGTTGCATACTGGAAGGTCCTTTGCATGCACCATCTGCCTTTCAGCTTGCCTCTAGGAAAAAGGGGCAGGAGAGAGACAGAAGGCCTTGTTCTAAGCTCTCTGTTCAGGCTTGCTGAAGATTGTCTAGTTAATACTGTGCATTGTACAGCAGTTGCAAGAGAAATATGTGGTGCAGCCCTTGGGATACTCAGCTTCTTTGGATGACCATGCCCCAAATTCCCTAGAGCCAAGGGTGTCCAAACTTTGCCCCTCCAGATTTGTTGGACCACAACTCCCAGAATTCCAAGCTTAGATTGCCAATGACAAAGGACTATGGGAGTCATGGTCCAAAACATCTGGAGCACTGAAGTTTGGACACCACTGCCCTAGAGCAGTGGTTCCCAACCTTAGGTAGCCCAGGTGTTCTTGCACAGCATTTCCCAGAAGCCTTCATCAACAACTATGTCACCCAAGGTTTCTGGGAGTTGCAGTCCAAGTACATCTCGGTTACCCAAGGTTGGGAACCACTGCCCTAGACAACGTAGTTGGTAGAGGAGTCTGGTGATGTCATTTTATCTTCTACCATCATATGCCCCAAATGGGGGCATTGTGGGGGGGAATAGTCACCCTAGTTGAGAGTAAAAGTGGGAACATAGAGGCTGCTGCTACTTCAGTCCCTTCCTCTGATGCAGGCACACAACTGTTGAGGTGGACAACCACAGCATGCAGTGAGACAGGCAGCCATTATAATCTGGTGAGACCTTTCTGCCTATTCAGCAGCTGAGTGAGTGAGTGCCTTCAAGGTGCTGGAGTAGCAGCACTTTTGGCTCCATCCTTTATGGCTCCCTTCACCTCCTCCTCCTCCTCCTCCTCCTCTATGCATTCAGCAGTACTCAGTAACAGATGCTAATGCTCCTGGAGAGGCCCCACTTCCACATTGTGGCTGAATTTCACCTTCAGCTTAGAATCCCTTTCCTTTTGGATAAAGACTGGCATATAACTGGAGTGTGGTGTGTTGTAGGCCAAAAAATGCATACAAATTTTCATGCCTATGAAAGAATACACAAAAATGAAGACAAATTACTCTATGGACTTAAAGAAAGCAGGGGGGAATCTATTGTTTACCAATAAAAGTAATACAGAAACCGGTATGGAACAAACATGTGCTTGAAGAAATATGAGCATTGTGGGGAGTAAAATAAGCTGAGTTGTTAAAAGATAGCTCTTCAGTGTGTGTGTGTAGCACCATGCTCTGTCCCTACAAGCTAAACACAAGTACTGTATGCAGCCAGTTGGCTGCCCTTCTGGACATGGTGTCACAGGAAGGTGAAAGGCCAGGCAATGGCTGCTTCTCACAAAGCTCTGACCTGGCCCCTCTGGTGCTGCTAGTCATTGAGGGACTGACATATGACAGGCGTGGGGTGATAAATCACCTAATGATCTGAAGCATCGTTAAGAGTGAAAGTGGGGGGAGACACAGCCCAGGGAACAAAAGAGGTATATGTCAGACAGTGATTGATGGGGCTCTTTAATTCCACCTGGCTGTGGTACTTATCTGTAATGAATTTCTACTTGGCAGTATTATTTTTAATACAATCTGAAACAAAAGTCTCCCCCTCCCACCGACCTCTTTGATGGTGACTAGGGAGCTGAGGCTTAAAATGCCTTCAGCCAAAGAGGAGAGGAGTCTGGCCTCCATGTTCCACAGCCTCTCAAGAGAACGGTGATGCTACAAGACTTCCTCTAGCATGCGTGGGTAGCAAAGACACATTTCTGCCCCTAAGAAAAATATTTGCCCCTTTGCTCTTTCCCTCATATTTTAAGGTTCCAGGAGTAACAGGCAATCGAATCTCAGAATGGTGAAATGGTACCTACTGAAGGAAAAAGGCCATCCAAAATCTCTGTGGTAAATCACTAGAGGCCCTGCCTTTTCTGGTAAAGAAGAGGCTAGTGGGCAGGTGTCTGTTATGGCCAGACTATCCTGTGGGGTATTTCCCCAGGTTAATAGTATAGGCATTCTTCATTCTTGAGAGGCTATGGTATCATGCTGTGTTTAGAAGCCGTGTTATTTCCACACTGTATGCAAAGCGAAGTGGCCTCTTCAGAGCACAAGGTAGTTTAATATGGAGGTGAAAACTGTTACCAAAACAGCAAAAAAAAAAAAACCCTTTCCACGTTGCTGGAATGGTCTAATGGAAAGGCAGAGCCAATACGATTAGTTTCAGCTGCGTCACAGGAGTGATCAGAACACGATTGTACACAGCCACAAACTGTCTCTGGGACTCTGGCTCCAGATGTTGCCTCAAGGTTAACTCATGAAGCCTTCCCAGAACTTGATATAGCCACAAGGCAGTGGAGGTTTTCCTTCTCCTAGAAGATGGTTCTTCCATTTTATCTGCCATTGAGGCATAAAGCCCTCTTCCGCCTTCAAAGCAAAGCCATTGACCATTTTCTCCAGTAACTCAGGGAATTGGTCCCTATGAGGTACTACTAGCCAGACCAGCTGGAACAAGGTTTTTTAAGGAGGTATTATTCCTCCAACACTGCAAATGATGAGGCAGTAAGTAAAACTAGTAGCAAGTTAAGCAAAATGGTAGCATGTTGAAACTCAACAGTAGTCAGCTCCCAATGGCAGTTGTAATGGAACACCGCAGCAGTCGGTGCCAGGTGGCAGTTGTGAAGAAAAACACTAATGATTGAAAGAGCCAACAACAGACAAACATTTGATTTTAAACAGATGTAATAGATGAAAATAGAGTTAAATATCTTCAGCTGTTAAATGTACTTTTAAAAAGGAAAAAAGAAAAGAAAGGAAAAATGAAAGAGAGGAGCAGTTAGACACTTGGTGTTAAGTGTCAGCCATCCAGGTAATAAACAGCTACAACGTAAGCCAAAATTATTTGGCTTATTTGTGGGTCCCTCCAAATAATGGGATGCACAGCCACAAAGGTTGAAGAATTTTATGGAAACTCTAATGCAGGACTATAGTTCTTTAACTCATCTCTGAGGGATACACACACGCACAGAGAAAGAGAGACCAAAACCACTTGATAAATTTATGCATTTTAAATTATCAGATTTCCTTCTTAAGACTTGTTCACATCATGCACATGTTTTCAATCTGTCATCATCATCATCTTTTACTGCAATCACTGTAAGGAAGAAATCAGGTTCTCTATGAAATCTGATTGTAAGAACACAATGAATTGTCTACATTGTGTGCATTCAGTCTGTTTTAATGTCTGTACTTGGAAATAAACCACAAAATTTTGATAGCTCTTGTGGTGTTATCTTTTGAATGTTGATGGTATGATAGGTTGTCTTTCAGTCTACAGTCTTCCTTAAATGTTATGTGCCATCTTGCTATTTGGTTGGAATTTGACTTGAAACGTTTGGACCAAACATTATGGTAAGGGTCTGCTTTTGGCCATAGACATTTGTTATTTGTCTTATTTCTTCAGGCAGTCCTTCTGTTGTGAACCAAAATCTGAAGGGTAGTGGAAAGCACCTTGACTGGATGGCAGTCAATCCATTTAACATGCCCAATCAATTTGAGTGTGCATGCAACATGTGTGATAAATAAAACTTTGGTACCGTATTTGAAATGGCTAGACCGGTTTGCTCAAGTGAAGAGTCTTGACAAGAAGCCCCAGTGGGGAAGCAAACAACTTCACCTGTTCATTCCTTACTGCAAGATGGAGCATGTGCAGTCCTCCAGATGTGGTTGGATGACAACTCCCTGCAAGCGTCAGCGTTGATCATGCCAACCAGAACTTATGGTGAGATCAAGTCCAACATCTGGAGGGCCAAGAGTGTCACAGCCCCACCACAGTGACAGTCCCGGAGATAATCTCCTCCTCAATATTTCAGTGCAGCTGCTGTTCTCCTAGTAGTTTGTCTTGGCATCCCGTTCCTTACCTGCTGTGTAATTACCATTAGAAAGCCTCTTGCAGATCCCTCTTCTATCCTGCTTTTTCTTGCTTGCTTGTTAGATGATCTGGGGTGCCGACAATCTCTTCTGCTTTCTGGACTGGGACTCATTGCCTTAAGTAGGGAGTTGAGCTTTCCACCCACTGTGCCACACAGGATCGTCCTGTGTTCTCCATAATCAATGGGAATTCAAAAACCCATGTAATACATCTGAAACAGATAATCCATAAGTAATTATCACAGGGGTGGGGATTGGGGGAAAGAGTCAGCAGCAACATGTGCTTCTTAATGACGGGATTAAAATGGAGCACATTTTGTAGAGGAAAATTGAGGATTTTATGCAGACCAAAACGTACCCAGTTCCTGAGGAAGGAGATGGAGAGAATGAACTCTCTTCTCCTTTCTGAGGAAGGAGGCACAGTTTCCAGGACTGCATTACATGGGAGGAGCTATGAGGGACCTTATTTCAGCCTAAGAAAAGGTCACCGTCTTCTGGTTGCCCAGTTAATACCAGCTGACATTTTCAAGTGGGCAGTGCCTCCTTCGCTAATGGTCACAACACTCTTAAATGCATTTTCAGCAGTCAAGGGAAAGCAACGTAGAGTAGTAGGTGTCAGGTTGCCCGATGCTATTGAAATTTGTGATTTTTGATCACCCATCAACGTTTGCAATAAAAGGGGGGGGGTAGACCTGCCAGATTCTCAGATTTCTGCCTCCATGTTGAAGATAAAATCATAGAAAAATGGACTTGGAAGGGGCATGTAAAGCTCTCCTTCAAGTCAAAGCAGATCTGGCAGGTGATGGTCCAATTTTCTCTCGAATGTCTCCCATGTTTTGACCACTCACCACTCCCAAGGTAATTGCTTGAATTGCCGTACTTCTCGAATGGTTAAGACATGTGTTTCTGATATTCAGCTAGAATCTGGCCCCCTCTAGCTTAAGCCCCTTATTACATGACCTGCACTTTAAGATGATTGGGAACAGATCATACTCTACTTCTGTATGGCAATCTTTTGAGCATTTGAAAAGTGCAATCAAATCTCCTTCCAGGCTTCTTTTCTCCAGGCTAAACATGACCAATTCTTTCAGTCTTTACTCACAGGATTTGGTTCTCAGGCCCCCCTAATCATCCTTGTTGCCCTCATCTGAACTTATTCCAATTTATCGGAATTGGAGTGAAGTATGGTGCCCAGGACCGAACACAGTACTCCAGTGCCAACTAGAGGGAAGTTAGTACTCATGGGATTTGCAGACTACACTTCTATAAAGGAATTTAATTTATTTGTTTTAATTGTTTTTGTTTGTTTGTTTATTTGTTTGTTATTTTGTTTCTATTTTTATTTTGGCAGCCATATCCCACTATGGGCTCATATTCAGCTTGTTATCTACAATAATTCTAAGGCTCTTATCACATAGTGTTGTTACTGAGCCAAGTATCTCCCACCATAAAACTTTGCATTCGGTTTCTTTTTCCTATATGTAGAACTTTGCACTTACAGTGGATATAAAAAGTTTACATACCCCTGTTAAAATGTGAAGTGTCTGTGATGTAAATAAATAAGACAAAGATAAATCGTTTCACGACTTTTCCACCTTTAATGAGACCTATGAACTGTACAACTCAGTTGAACCACAAACCGAAATCATTTAGGGTGGAGGAAGGAGAAATAAAAATACTGAAATAATAGGGTGGCATATGTTTGCACACCCTTTTATAAATGGGGATGCAACTGTGCTCAGCAGTAAAAAAAAATCACATTCAAACTCAGGTTAAGTAGGAGTCATCATTTAAATTGCTTCTGAGGAATCCCCAATAAAGATCAGTCATGCTAGTAGGTCTTTCCTGACATTTTCTTCGTCACATCCTACAGCAGAAGCCATGGTCCACAGAGAACTTCCAAAGCATCAGAGGGATCTCATTGTTAAAAGGCATCAGTCAAGAGAAGGGTACAGAAGAATTTCCAAGGCAGTAGATATACCATGGAACACAGTGAAGACAGTTATCATCAACTGGAGGAAATACGGCACAACAATGACATTACCAAGTACTGGATGTCCCTGCTAATTGATGAAAAGACTAGAGGAAAGGGAGGCTGCCAAGAGGCCTACAGCAACATTAAAGGAGCTGCAAGAATATCTGGCAAGTACTGGCTGTGTGGTACACGTGACAACAATCTCCTGTATTCTTTACATGTCTGGGCTATGGGGTAGAGTGGCAAGATGGAAGCCTTTCCTTACGAAGAAAAACATCCAAGCTCGGCTAAATTTTACAAAAACACATCTGAAGTCTCCCAAAAGCATGTGGGGAAAAGTGTTACAGTTTGAAAACTTTTTATATTCACTGTATCCCTGTTATTCCTTTTCTCTGTTGAAATTCTCATTAAATTTCCTTCTGTTGATTTCAGACCAGTGCCTGGACCTATCAAGGTCTTTTTGAATTTTGTTCCTTTCTTCCAGGGTATTAGCTATTCCACCCAATTTTGTGTCATCCTCAAATTTGATAAGCGTTCATCCCCTCATCCAAGTAATTTATCAACATTTTGAAGAGCACCAGGGGCTGAACTGAGCCTTGTGTTGCCCCACTTAATACCTTCTCCCAGTTTAAGCAGGAGCCATTGATAATTACACTCCGGGTATGATTCTGTAATCACCTGAATCAGAATATCATGGGGCACTTTGTCAAAAGCTTTGCTGAAATGAAGACATACTACGTTTACAGCAAGCCCACTCTCTAGCTGGCTGGTTATTTGATTTAAAAAAAGAAAAGAAAAATGAGAGATTAGTATGGCAGGAATGCTTCTTGACTGATCCGTGTTGGTTTCTGGTTATCGCAGTGTACCGGAAGATAAGGGCTGTCCCTCTACCCAGCTCCCAGAGACTGGAGGCTTTCCCCCTGAATGGATTCTTATGGCTGCAAGATGGACTAATGGACTAATACTTAGCTATATACAGTGGCACCTTGTATAAAGGAATTAATTCGTTCCAAATGAAATTATGTTAAGCAAATTTTCCTTTATACTAATTACCATAGGAATGCATTGAAAATGGAGTAATCCCGTTTTTATGTTGTACGGATTCTCCCCATAGGCGATTATGTTAAGCAAATTTTCCCTATCCCTGGAATTTTTTATGTTGTACAAATTTTATGTTATACAAGCTGTTTGTTATACAAGGGTCCACTGTAGTGTTAAAGTAGACATAGGGGCTTTTTGCCTACCCAGATAAGGGCAAATCCCTAGCCACAGAGGAGAATCTGGATTTATTGTTTGTCTCAAAAGAGCACTTCTCGGCATCCAGGGACAGCCGAGACGTAGCAGCTTTTGAGCTTAGTAGCTCACACACAGAGAGACGGTGGAGTTTTCCTTCAAGTCTCCTGCTGCGCTTGGTGCAAGACCCTTGTCTGCCAAAATGCAATACTACTGTGTGATTCCCTTTACAGGCCACATTCAAAACTCCAATTGAAATCTCTGGTGCCAAAACAAAACAGCTTTCCATGAACACCAGCTTCCCTTAGCCTCAGGACAACTCACTAGCCATAAATCACAGTAATTACTGAGCAGCTTGGTAGCTTTACGTTTCACAGTCAGGCTTTTAATGGGAGGTCCCCCCAGCGCTGCCACCATGTACCAGAATAAGGGCTGTCCCTCTACCCAGATCCCATCTGCAATTAATCAACCTCAGCTGCTAAAAGCAGGAATCTGGATAACACAAGCCCATGTGGATTCCTTACGTCTCCCAACCTGGCTGTGATAGCTATTTCACTTATCAGAATAATTATTCAACAGGAACCTTCATTTGAATAAATATATAAAAGCATTTATTTGGCTAATAGGAATTTCACAGGAATATTCTCTCACTGAAAAATAATAACATGATTTCCCTTCCTAACTTTAATGAGGCTTAAGAGGCAAAAAGCTCCTATGTCTACTTTAAAACTACATTGCTAAGCATTAGTCCATTAGTCCATCTTGCAGCCATAAGAATCCATTTGGAAAAAAGCCTCCTAGTCTCTCTCGCAGACTGTTCACAGCATGAGAAAAATGTCACATGTCACCTCTTTGACCAATCGGGATTCACTTGCTTCTTAGGTGGAATGTACCTTGGCCAGTGTTTACACAGACACTTGAGATAAGCATTCTACTGAGACATAACTGCATTTTATACTGGCATTTATTTGGGTTAGGGTTAGGCCTAGAGAAAGGCTTCCTTACTTCTAAAATTCGTTACATGCAGCACTGTTTTCAAGGAACTTGCAGAGCAACTATTTCATAATCTTCTCTTGAATTTTCTCTGGGATTGATATCAGGCTGTCTATTCTGTAGTTCCTTTATTTTTATTTTTTAAAGATAGAGACAACTCTTACCTTGCATATTCACCTTAGGGAGATTCAATAAAGGAAATAAATTATCCCATGCTAATATGAGAGGAGGAATATCTGGCATTTCAACTGTCTAAACTGGAAATATTTCCAAACTCTATTTGAGAGGGAAATTGAACAGCCTTTTAATAATACTGTACCGTTGGCTGACTGATATTTAATAGCATAGATTCACTGCCTTAAAAAACCCAATTGGTCTGGCATTACCCAAGGTAGCTATTGTTTAATTCTGATTTTTGTTTGCTTCTGTCCGGAATTCCTCCCTCAAGGTAACTTACAAGGAGGACCAGGGAACAGACTGGCCCAAAGCATTTTGCTGTTTCAAGCAAAGAATGAGAGGCCCTCGACCTCCCATCTTTGTATACAGAAGCCAGATAGGGCAATATCTGAGACTTGCTTCAGCAATAGTGACAAGAAATGGCCTTGCAAATCCTGCCCGCACAAACACAAGCAACAAATTCTTCCAAGTTTGGCTTCCACTTGAGATGCCATTTTTTGGGGGGGGGGTTAGTCTAATGACAACAAGAAACACATCTCTAGATAAATCTACACCTTTTCATCTGTCCTAGAAGTTCCGACAACCTCTGTAACTCCAGCTACTGCCTGGCTATTTCCCCAGCCTTCTGGAATCAATACGGGTTTATTTAATTTCTGAAGGAGCGGGAAAGGAATCCAGCACTGTGCCACAGAGGAACAGGCTTGCTTAGGTGAGCAGTTGTCACACACAACACCGTATTCCAAAACCTTGCCATGCTTCCATGCCAGCACTTGCCACCTGAAATAGTTGCCTGACTCTGCCTAATAGCTTTGCCGAGCATCCAGCTGTCTTGTCACCTCTTTTGGCTGGTTTGTTGTGCTGAAAACACTAGAACTCAGATGAATGGCAGTTCCCTTGGGATGGCTGTCTTATTTACAAGGTGTCCTTTTACAGATAAAGCATACTCCATATGCACTTTGTAAGCAAATGTCAATGATTGTTTTCCCTCCATGTTCATCTGCTTTGCTTGACATTCCCCAATTGATCATTTCAGAACGAAAGTCCTTATAGGACATCTCTAGGTCATCAGCCAGCTCTTGGAAGGACAGTGCCACCTCTGTGATTGCATTATCTCCTCTCTGCTCTCTTTCCTTTCCTTTTTCATCCAGCCATCCAACCAGCTGTCAGTTCTGCTCTGAAGCTGCCCTTTCCTTCCCTTCTTCTCCTCCCTCTCCTTTTCCATCTCCCTCCAGACAAGGAGAAGGGAAGGTAGACAAAAAAGCATTGTCTTTAATTTCATTAATTTATTAGGCTCTTCCAATTATCCTCCACCACATCTTCACCATCCATTTCAGACGCCTAGCTTTCTGGCTTGTTTTGCAAGCCTGGACCCAGCAATGAGTCTCAATGAAGTACACTCAGAGCTCTGCTACTCACTGAGTGAGCCACTTTCCCTTTGTGCTAAGACAGCAACAGGTCATCTTGGCAGGAAGAGATTCACAAAGCTTCAAAAAGTTTTGCTCCCAGGCTACCGTTATTTGTTTGTTTGTTTGTTTGTAAACCACCTGATTTTCCCAAAGGAACTCAGGGCGGTGTACAAGATGTTGCAAGAACAACTTGCTCAAACATACAACATCATACACCAACAAATTAAATACAATAATATAAAATAATAAGTAACGTAACAGTAGAATAAAAAAACCAAATGTAATAAAATAAAAATATGCAAGCTGCATAAGCAGCCAAAGTTACCAGAATTCCCAGCATAGCTAGATGAATTCAGGGTGTTATGGTGCAAACGAAAGTAACTTTCTCTACGTCTAGAGATTCCTTCCTGGTTAACCTCTCATGCTCTTCTGCCTATAGCTTTATTTTGAAGGCAACACCCAGCTATTAGTCCTGAGGCATTACACACATTGTTCTTCAGGGCTGATCTCAACATTTGGGAAGGCCAGGCAAAGGCTTCTGGCATCTCCTGAGCCACCAGACACAGGGAACCTGTATAGGGTCGGGTCGTGTAGCCTGCAGTCTGCCTTTCCGTGTGTCCCTAGCCTACCTCTAGCATGGTGGAGGACACTTGTCCCACCACTGGTGTTGAAGAAAGCTTCAGCTGCCACGCCAGTGGCGTTTTCAACACACAACAGGAGTGGATACCATCTTGTTCTTCACGTCAGGTAGTGGAATACTGTGATCCTGTCCTGTCCTTCCTTCCTTTCCCCTTAAATTCTCAGTTGGAGCCAAAGCACCAAACCAGAAGTCTTAACACTCCTTCTCATGGTCAAGTGATAGACCTTCTCCCTCTCTCTTATTTTGGAGCCTCGTGGCACAGTGGTTAAACAGCTGTACTGCTGCCAAAACTGTGCTCACGACCTGGGGTTCAATCCCAGGTAGCCGGCTCATGGTTGACTCAGCCTTCTGTGCTTCTGAGGTTGGTCAAATCAGTACCCAGCTTGCTGGAGGAGAAGGGGAGCAATGTGTAGTCTGCATAAATAAACTGTAAACTGCCCAGAGTGTGCTTTAGGTGTTATGGAGCAGTAAATAAGCAGTATACTTTGTTTTTTTTGTTATCCTTCCCAAATCAGTATCCTAAATGGGGACCCCACTCATAAAGTTTACACACATTCCTTAAGACAAGCTAGATAAGGCTAAGCTAGTCTGGCTGGCACACAGTATTTGGAGAGAGTCCATACATTAACTATCTTTCACTCCCTTTCACTATGGACCTTGATCTCATTAAGCATCAGTTTAGTGTATACACTACTGTACCGAGTTAATCTGAAAAATCAAGGGCTTTCTAACATTGTGACAAATTCCCTTGGAGTGTTCCCAAACAGTGAACTCTACACATTGTCCATACGGTTTGGTCAGTTGCTCTTGTCCCCCCCCCCATCTCCTTGGTACCCCCATGTTTCACATTTTTAAAAATTGTTTTCATTGCTCTCTAGCTTGGTCTATGTGTTTCCCCTCCCCCAATGTTACCGAAAAGTGGACATGGGAAGAGCCAAGGTCAAACCTACATTTTCATTTAGAAAACTTTTGTCTTCCATGGAGAGGGCAGGATGCTAGCTTCATGTAATTATCTCAAGAGCCCTATTACAAATACTACCTCCCTGTTGTTTATCATTTTCAGACTGTTTATTTGTTTGTTTGTTTGTTTTTCAATACTGCCCTGGGTAGTGCAAACTGCACTATCCAGGGTGGTTTACAAAATGGTCAATATTAAATTATAA
Organism: Phrynocephalus versicolor; assembly: GCA_023846285.1. Classification (NCBI taxonomy): domain Eukaryota; kingdom Metazoa; phylum Chordata; class Lepidosauria; order Squamata; family Agamidae; genus Phrynocephalus; species Phrynocephalus versicolor. The sequence continues at coordinate 69,675,310 of JAHTLZ010000010.1, forward strand.
TATTAAATTAAATATTTAAATATATTAAATATTACAATAATAATTTACAATATTAAATTGTTATTATCTGACTGGGAACAGATTGGTACCCCCCACACACACACCTCAAAAAAAAGCACATCCCAACATGCATACATCCCTCATGAACACTCAGGGATGCCTACTTGTATTTAATAAGATGTCCAAATTTCACTCCTTCACTGCCCTCGAAAGTTATTTTATATTTATTTTATTTATTCATTTAAATGATTTTCACCCTGCCTTTCTGCTTGAAAAGGACACAAGGCAACTTACAACACTGAAAGACAATATTTAAAGTTTAAAACAATCCCAATAAGGTACAAGGCTATTCTTCATGATGCCTTCTCTTGCCTCTTATGTAACAAGCTAGCTAAGGTCCCAGAACTGGTATGCTTAAATAAAGGGAAAATATTGTAAAGCTCAAGTTCCTTATACCTTCTGAAAGAGCCTTTCTTCCCCACAGTGTACACCCCGAAGGATGTCTCAGGGACTTTTTGAACAGTGGGCCCGAGGTCGAGCAAGGGCCAGAATACTGATTTCTAGAGATGGGCACAAATTTTAAAAAATGGCATTTCGTTTGTCGTTTGTCGTTTAGGGGGTCCGTTTCAGTTCGTTTCCGTTTTTCACGATTTTTTTGCAAAAAAATCGTTTTCATTCTCGTTCGTTTCGTTACCGTTTCGTTACCATTTATTTCAATTTTTTGTGATTTTTGTGATTTTTAAAGCAATTCACTGTATTGCCATAACAAAAACGAAACACACAACAAAATTTCTGGTGTTTCTGTTCGTTTCATTTTGGAGTCAAAATTCGTTTGTCGTTTCGTTGCATAACGAAACAAAAAACGAAAACGAAAAATTGTTCGTTTCGTGCCCATCTCTACTGATTTCATTCGGCCCTGTTTGATTATTGATGTCAGCAGTGAGAAGCAACTCTTGGGCTGATTATGCTTCATAAGGCACCCCTTTGTTTTACTTCTCTTATTGCAAACCTTAGCATTTTCTGTTCTTTGCTGTATTTGTATTTTTTCCTATGAATTTACAATTTATTGAAAGTGAAATTTGTTTTGGTGAAAATGGCTTAAAGATTTCATTAAGTGGTATGCAAAATGTGTGTGTGTGTGTGAGAGAGAGAGAGAGAGAGATGAGTTGGAAAACTCAAGGGAAGGGAGTGGAAAATTAACAACTCGAGAGTGAGACTAGATCATCTGCCTGCTTTCTGGCCGTCTGAGGTTCACAGGGTGCCTGTGCGTTTTTCTCAGTGCCCGACCAGTCTCTGAAATTAGCCAAGATCTGCGCAGAGTGCAATTTCACTTTTGAGCTTAATGAAGGCAATGAACGATGTTTGCTAGTAGGCTGAAGTTTCCAATAACTTGAATATTAAATAATAAATATTTGCCACTGGCTTTCTTTTCTGGGCAGTTTTAATCCGATTTGAGGAAGGCTATTATTGTTTTGTAATATCCTGGAGTTAGATTAATTAGGAGACACTAACCATGTTCTCTTCTGGGCTCTTATTAGATTGGCCATGACCCTTTTTCATTACATAAATGGCCTCACTTCTTGGCTTTAATTTAACTTGAAAGGAACCAAAGCCATTGATTTCCCATCTCCCCCGCCAGGCTGTAGTAACAGCTGGCAAAAAACAAGATTGCACAGTAAGTCAGCTGGAGTTTCTTCTGGGCCCCAAGCCTCAGAGGGGTGTCATAAATTTCTTGAAGGTGTGTTTGAAAGGCATCTGAAGACTTCTGGTTTTATGCCTCTTGCCGCCTAGCTGTTTGTCTCATTGTCTTGCATTATTGTTTTTTTTAGCTTTATTGCTATTTGTTATTCTTTATTATGGTGCTTTATGTAAACCGCCAAGAGTTCCCTTTGGAGAAAATTGGCCGCAGTATACAAATGCAAAAATAAATAAATATAAATAAATAATTGGGCTGAAATCCACTCATCTCACACTGAAATATATTTGTTAATCCGAAAGGTGCTACAAGACTTGGGGGTGGGGTTATTTGTTTGTCTGTCTCCAGATTAGACAGAGATCTTGATGTCATGTCATCAGGAGCCATCTCTTTCTATTCTTTCTGGAAAGTGCTCGTGGACTTCTCTGGCGATGCTTCCTGGCGATGCTTCCTATCCTTAAGAACATAAGGATATGTCATGGCATCTACCAAAGCCCACCTCTTATTTTGCCTTATGTTCTTAAAACGGATAAAATATGCCATTGGATACCAGCTACTGGGGAGGTTTTAGAAGGACTGTTTGACTCAACTGGGTGCAACTCATATTGGTTGCAGTAGTGGCTCATAGACTGGGGTAAAGGCATCCCCCCTGCCCAACCAGAAATCCCCTTGAACTTGTGGGCAAATCACCTTCTAATGAAAGCAGACTTTCGTGGAGCTTGAATCTAACCTCCTGCTTCTGGAATCTCTTCTACCCTGTTTTCCCGAAAATAAGACCTCCCCGCCAAAATAAGCCCTAGCAGTATTTCTACGTGTTTGTTAAATATAAGCCCTACCCTGATAATAAAACCTAGTGATGGTTGTGGCTATAGTTGTGTGCAGGGCTAACATTCAAGCATATTATACTTAATAAAAGTAAGACATCCCCTGAAAATAAGCCCTAGTGTGTCTTCTTGAGAAAAAATAAATATAAGACAGTGTCTTATTTTCGGGGAAACATGGTATGTGTTGGAAAATTCCAGCAGGTGGTAAATAAAGCATTCTCATAGTCACCTTCCTTCACCTCCCCTTGAATTCTCTGTACAGTAAAATGAGCCCATTTCTGAAAAGGCTACCCTAAAATAAAGTGGTTTTCAAACCATATCATAAAAGCCATTAGCTGTGTTATTAGGAGCTCCATAAATGAGAAATGAGAAACTGAAAGACTGAATCAGCCAGTGTAGCCCACCTAGATCATTCTTCTCTGGCCATCCCCAGCACTTAAAGATCCACAGAAGAAAGTAGGAGGAAGACCACATCTGGGTGGAAATTCTCTCCTTAATGTGGTTTAAATCTGAAGCATTGAGTTTCATTCCATTTTATTTCACCATTGGCCATGGGCTATAGGGTCATTTGGACAATCCTGTAAGAAAACAAAAGTCTGCTCAGAAGCAGGGTGGATAAAAATCAATGCTTTTTTAAAAATAGAAATTATTTAAATCACAATTTAAATCAAAAATGATTTTTAAAATTTAAATTGTCAAGATTCTGATATTTTTTTAATTTAAATCATTCAGATAGGTTATTTTATACAGTGGACTCTCGTATAACAAGCAGTTTGTTTAACAGAAAATCCGCTTAAAGGAAAAAATTTCCAGAGATAGGGGGAAATAGCTTAACAGAATCACCTATGGGGTGAATCCGTACAAAAGAAAAATAGTCATGCATTTTCAATGCATTCCTATGGGAAATTTGTACAAAGGAAAATTTGCTGAACAGAATTTCATTTGGAATGAATTAATTCCTTTATACAAGGTACCACTGTATTCTGACCAAGTCAGAATCCTGCCTTTCAACATAATCCATCACAGGTAATATTGGAAACTCTGGCAATTTAACTAAACTCTCTTGCAAAATACATTGAGGAGAGAATGGCAGCTTCATGGCAGACCAACCCCGCACACTTTTCTGGGCCTAGATCTGTGTGATCTATCTAAAGTTTGGAGCACCTTCAGACAACCATGCAAGGGTGTGATTTCATGGACAGATAGCTCACATTTTGGATTGCTTGACTGATGCAAGCTATCTCCTGTCGGATCACCGAACATATGAGCTGTAGCTCTCCAGCTCAACCTTAATCCGTGCCTAAGCTAGATCTTTTCAGTATGGCAGTTGAGCTATTATTTTCTGGAGCTGGGCTGGAGGAATTCCATGAGAGAGAGAAGGGCTACTTTAAGGAAGACCACTCCTGGCAAACTGACCTTTTCTGGTGCAATCAGTCAGGCTTAAGTAAGGACTAGTAAGGGAGAGTTGTTGATGGCTCCTCCACATTTGCAGAAATCTCTTTCCCTGGAGATACATACAAATGTTAAGTATTTCCAATGCACTATATTTTAGGTTTCCAGACTTAGGCTGGCCTTTTTTAATAGCTAGGTGGAAGCAGGTGTTAAATTAAAAGGAAAATCTTGTTCCTGTTTTGTATTTTAGCTGCACGCTGTGTCAGGGTGTCATGACACGGTGCTGCTGCCAACCCCAAGTGAATGAAGAAATGTTTCGCACCCATGTCTGTATCTGTTAGAGCTGTGCATCTTTGTAAAATGTTGCCTTCCGTTCCAGGCTAAGGCAGTACGTTCCAGTGGCCAGGGACTCCCTCCCAAGGCAACACGGTCCTTTTGCTAGAAGGGAAAGCTCCCCGTCATATGCATCCCACTGCTGTTATTGTGAGATGATAAGAAGAACAATATCTCCCCACCTCTTCTGCACTATTCATTAGTTCTCACTTCTATCATACTAGCCTATCTTATTTATTTCCTCTGTGAGAAAGCAGTCTCGTTTGTTTTCAGTGTCTGCTTTTATGACACTTTCTCTTGGCCCTTAATCATTCTCATCATTTGACCTGAGACCCCTCCAGTTTTTCAATATCCGCTTTGAGGAGGCTAGCACGGAAAGAATATCATCATTCTCCTTTATCACTCATCACTTGTGGAGATGCTTATTCTCTACTGGTTACAAAGAATACCCCACCACCACCACCACCGCCGCCTTAATTGTTCCCACCCACGTAGTTCATTCCGCACAGCCTGTCTTTATTGTGATTTCTTTTTTCAAAAATCCCATTTTTAAGCATTTCAGCCAAGTGTGTCTCCCTGTTTCAGAGCAGCTGAATTCCTCCTATTATCAACAAAACCCATGCCTGCCCTCTGTATTTTCTGCTTTGTGCATTAAAAGCAAAACAGCTTTCAACCCGCAAACAGATACAGTGCTACCATTTCTCCAGTGCTGCATTTTCAGAGAGAGTGAGGGCATAGAGGAATGTACTGTATGCATTCATGGGTTCGTTTAGAGACCACGGGTATTGTGTTTACAACGTCCACCACCACCCCTCCCCAGAAAGACCATTCAGGAGTTTATGCTTTTGAAAACGCCTGTCTCTTCAGCACCCTGGATAGCACTATGCACTATTTTCATTGCCTTGTAGCTTCTCTTTCTAAACTGCAATTCAGCAGATCTGATGAGATGGCAACTTTGATTGAACCACAGGGCAGCTCTAGGGGTGGAGAGAAAGTCAGGGTGGAATAGGAATAGATTTATCTTTCCTTACCTCCTGCTTGCCTTTCCATTTTCTGATAGATGGGAAAGCAATTGCATCTACTCCAGGTGCCTTGCCTGGGCCTGATGAACCAGGCAACAATTTGGAAACGTGACCTCTTCAAAAGACATCTGCATTGATTTGTAATTTGTCTTATTTTATCAAGGATGGTGCCTTTAAAAAAACAATAGCTGCCCAACAGGACAAGGCTATATGTGATCGGTCACCACAAGCCAGTTGCAAGAAACAGTCATTAAACTCTATGCAGATTTCACAGTTTATGAAACCTTCTGCAGTGTGCTGTGCTCAGAACCCTAAATAAAGTAGTTGCAGACAAGGCATGGTGTGCATTTCAGCAGCCACATATAGCAGAGACCTGGAAGTGTTTTTCCTGCAATGACCCTTTTCATTGGCAGTTTCGCTTGCTGTTCTGAAAAGTGCTACAAGGCAGTGGGGCTGGGGAGTAGGGAGAGTTGCCTCTGATTCTGTTAGGATCTCTTGAAAGCCTTCTATGGAATGCCTTGCATTGTAACTTTCTCTGTGCCCTATGCCTTTTCAGAATCATCTTGAGGCTATCAAACCGAAGCCAGTTACAGGAACCATCAGCGAGCCTGGAGAACAAATCAGCATTCAGAGGAGTCTGCCAAGGACAAGCCTAGCTTGCAGTGGCCCAGCTGGGCTCTGAGGTTGTGCTGAAATTCATAATTCTATCGGCTCACTGCTCTTGGCAAAAATAAATAAATAAATAAATAAATAAATAAAATGCTACCAAAATTTATATATACAGAGAGAGAGAGAGAGAGTTCACAGATTAATGGGAATGCCTCCTATTGAGTCAAACCATTTCACTGCCCAAAGCAGTGACCATGAGTGGCAGGACCTCGAATTAGTGCCAAATGTTGGGGGGGAGGCTGGACTAGGGGTATTACAAATCCTGCTGCAAGGTATGTATGTTGTAATTTATGGATACTGTTACTTTATAGATACATCCTACATCCCGTTATAATCTACTTGAATTGGGATTAACATCTATCTATCTATCTATCTATCTATCTATCTATCTATCTATCTATCTATCTATCTATCTATCTATCTATCTATCTATCTATCTATCTATCAGCAGCAGCATCCATATTTTTAATTTATTCTCTTTAAAAAGGACCCAAGGTGGTTTGCATCACATCCCCGTGGCGCAGTGGTTTAATGCCTATACTGCAGGTAAAACTGTGCTCACGACCTGGGGTTCAATCCCAGGTAGCAGACTCATGGTTGACTCAGCCTTCCATCCTTCTGAGTTCAGTAAAATGAGTCCCTAGCTTGCTGGGGGGGGGGGGGGAGCAGCAATGTGTAGCCTGCATACTGTAATTAAACTGTAAACTGCCCAGAGACTACTTGAAGTGATATTGGGCAGTATATAAGCAGAACACTTTGCTTTAAAAGGACAATATTTAAAAGCTAAAAATAATTACATTTAACCCTTGTAGGTGCACAGGTTTGAGCAAAACAGTTTTGGTTTTACATGGATTATTTAGAAAGAAAGAAAGAAAGAAAGAAAGAAAGAAAGAAAGAAAGAAAGAAAGAAAGAAAGAAAG
>JAHTLZ010000010.1:69704752-69749296 GCA_023846285.1 Phrynocephalus versicolor
CTACTACTACTACTACTACTACTACTACTACTACTACTACTACTACTTTACATGGACTCTTTCTTACTTACCAAGGCTAGCAGCCCATTTTTGTATATTTCCTTGCTGAAAGGTTGTTCTACATTTCTCAATCACTCTGTCTCTCTCACACACAGTCACCTACTTGGAGAGGGATGGAGAGGAAAACTACTTGTTTTTATGGTAGCTGAAAACAGCTTATTTTTTTGGGGGGGGGGACCTTGTAGAACAGGAAGGGTTGCTGAATTCACAAATGTCAGGAGAAAGAACATTCCCCCTTTCTGGTCATGTGCTGCCTATGTTTACTTCTGGAATGACAGAGCACTTTGTAATTTAACTACCATGTCAGCTGTGTGACCATGATTCATTTAAAAATGGAAACAAAAAAACTTCCTCTCAGTTAAGATGAACTACAGGCGTTCAGAGAAGTTGTTTTTAAAACACTTGAACCTGTGGGAGAGTTCAGTGTAACTCAAAATATATTATTATTATTATTATTATTATTATTATTATTATTATTATTATTATCACACTGCAGACAAGATAACTACGCTGGATTTTGTATTACAAATCACTAGTCAAATGCTTCCCAAGCATTTAGGACTATGTGATGTATTGGCAAATTATGCGAGCAGATCCCAGTTAGGTGGCTTTCTGCAGCTGACTGATGGTGACTTTGTCAACTCCAATTTCTTCTAAATACTTGCTTAGCTCTTTGGGCACTGCGCCCAGCGTGCCGATTACCACCAGGACCACCTGTACCAGTTTATGCCAGAGTCTCTGAAGTTCAATTTTCAGATCCTGATATCGGGTAATTTTTTCAAGTTGTTTCTCAGTGACTCTACTATCACTTGGTATAGCAATATCAAAGATGCACACTTTTTTGTTCTCCACAATCATAATACCAAGTAATTTTGCATGTTCATTTTCCATCACTTTTTCATGCTTATGATCCCACTAGTTCTTTGCTATGGGCAGATGATAGTTGTGACACAAAATCCAGTGGACCATTTGAACAACTACATTATGACACTGTTTGTAATCAGTCTGAGCAATTTTCTTGCAACAACTCAATATATTGTCGATAGTTTAATCTGCCTCTTTACAGAGTCTACATGTGAGGTACTCAGCTGATTTTTCTATTCTAGCCTTAATGGCATTTGTTCTTATAGCTTGTTCTTGAGCTGCAAAAATCAGGGCCTCTGTCTCTTTTTTCAGTGTCCCATTGGTGAGCCATAACCAGGTGTTTTCCTCATCTACTTTCCCTTTGATTTTTTTTCGAGGAACTGACCATGCAGTGCTTTATTATGCCAGCTATCACCTCGTATTTGCATCATTGTTTTCCTGTACTGACCCTTTGTTTGCTTTACTTTAAACACCCCCTTGTTCTTAACATCCAATAATGCTGGCTCTGTACTATTTTTTACATAATCTGCCAACGCATGCTTCTCTTCTTAAACTGTCTGCTTCACTTGCAAAAGACCCCTACCACCTAATTTTCTAGGTAAATATAGCCTGTCAACATCACTGCATGGATGTAATGCATAGTGAATGGTCATAAGTTTTCTTGTTTTCCTATCCAGACTATCTAGCTCCATCTGAGTCCAGTTTATAATGCCAGCAGTATACCTGATGACTGGTATGGCCCAGCTATTAATGGCCTTGAATTTAATGGTGTTACTACCATTCAGCTTACTTTTTAGTACTTTACTAGCCCTTTGACTATATTCTTTACTGACCACATTTTTCACTTGCCCATTGATACTATCTAATTGCAGTATGCCCAGATATTTATAGGTTTCAAACTGATGATACTTAATGGCTTGTCCATTTGGCATTTCAATTCCTTTCACTCTCAGTGATTTTTCCTTTTCTCCATGCCACTATGGCACATTTGTTTAGTCCAAACTCAATACTAACATCAGTACTGAAAATTCAGGCTGTGTTGGTCAGTGAGTGTATATCAGTTTCTGATTTTCCATACAGTTTTAAGTCATCCATATAAAATAGATGAGAAAGTTTCCCTGAATTTTTAGCAGTTTGGTACCCTAAATTTGTCTTCTGCAAAATTATTGAGAGGGGAATCAGGGCAATAGTAAATAGCAGAAGAGTCACTTTGAAAACTCCCTTGTTTAATGTTAACCAATCCGTAGCTTTTGTCCCTGACAAACAATTCTGTTTTCCTGTTCTTCATCAAATTTTCAGTGAGGGCATCAATATTTTACATATCCCGATGACATCCAGGCATTTAATAATCCAACTGTGCGGTACTGAATTGAAGGCTTTTTTATAGTGTATCCAAGTCATATCTAAATTAGTTTTTCAGGCTTTACAATTCCCTAGGATCATTTTATCAATGAGCAACTGATCTTTTGTGCCTCTACATCCCTATTTGTTCCCTTTCTGCTCTACTGGCATGATGTTATTTGCTTCCAAATAATCCTGGGCTCTATCAACTATGATGCCTGTCAGCAATTTATACATAGTTGGTAAACATGTTATTGGCCTGTAATTTTCATGTATTGCTCCTTTTGTTGGATCCTGCTGAATCAAATAGGTTTTGCCAGTTGTTAACCACTCATTAATATAACCCGTCCTCAACATTTCATTAAATTGTTTGGGCATTTTCCATATAGACTGGTCAGATATTTAAGCCAAAACCCATGCAGCTGATCATTGCCATGTGATGTCCAGTTTTTGAATCTTTGCACTCTTTTGGTGATCATATCATCTGTTATTTCTTGTTGGTCCATAGTGAACTTGGAGAATTTCTTCTCAAAATCTTGGAGCCATCCAGCATTTCTATTATAGTCTTTCTCAGTCCCCCATATGTCTTTCCCAAACAGAATGGTTGCCATTTTTTCAGGCTTTTCATCTTCTACATCTATCTTCTGGTTCAAACTCTGATAGAACTTTCTTTGATATGATTGAAACAACTGGTTGTCTTTATACTGAGTAAATCAAGCTTCATATCTTTCCATTTTTCTAGCTGTTGCTGTTATTTGCTGTTTCACTATTTCCAATGCTTCTCCAATTTTCCTTGTACTTAGCCAGTATTTTTAGTCAAATATTTCTTGATCTTACCATTCTTTAATTTGCCCTCCTGCAGGTTTTTTTAAGTTACTAGCTTCTGCTCAGAGTCTTTTGATTTTAAGCTCCAGCCTGATTTTCCACCTTGGTTTCTCAATGCATTTGGGGGAGGGCTTCAATTGTGGAATCCCTACTACTATTACTGCTGCACTATAAGCAATCTGATTCATCTGTTCAATGGACATTATCTGGACTATTGCAAGTGCAGGGTTTACGTCATTCATCAATGGCACCGATTTTTTTCTAGGCACAGTCTTCAAAATCGGGAGCCTTCCCCTCTTTTCATGTAATGCAGCATGTGTCAGTATTATTCTTCAGTTCTTGCTGCCTAATATTGAGCTCTGCTGGTGTTCAAATCCTAATTGTACCTTCTTGTGGTTCAATTTTTGCAAAACATCCATATTTTCTTCAGCTTCAGACTGTTTGATGTCCCCAGATGTTATTAATCTGTTTTCTCCTCCTATTTGGATAATTTGTTGACCCCCCAATTTCACAATGCCTCCTTATTTCTTCTAGTTCAACTTCACTAAACACCTTGTTTCTGATAATATATCTTCGCTGGTCAGCTAATCGTAATACAGTTATCTTGGAGTTCTGATATTCTTGTTTCCATAATTGATGCATCCGCTTTTGGTAGCCTCATTTTTCGGGTTCTGTTCTATAATAGCATTTCATGATTGCCCGATTCTCTAGTAAAGTATATTTCTGCCGCTTTTCAGATTGTTCAACATACAGTAACTCTGCAGGCCCATGCTCTGTTTGCTCAGCTAAGGGACCCGTGACCTGCAGCCCATTTATCGACAGATGTCCAGGTTCATCAACGCCGATCGTGGTCCTTGTTAACCCTGGCGACGACCGGGCCAGAATAAACTTTTTTTTATTATATTTCACCATGATTCATCAGTTGTTGGGTGCACAGTTGAGTCCTCTCTGGCATGGTTGGACCTACTGGTGGTTTACACTACCACTAGTACAGCCCTCAACATCACTGAAGCAGTTAAGCTCCCCACCACGACAAGGCAGTACCCTTGGGTTGTTGTTGTTGTTGTTGTTGCTGCTGCTGCTGCTGCTGCTGTCCCGAGGAATATTTATTCAATAAAAGGTAGCTCCAGCCCTGTATATTTCCCTTCAGATATGTATTATTAATGGCCTTATAATTAGTCTTGATTTTTGTTTCTGCTCCTGCCTCCTTGTTCCAGTCACATGATAGGAACAGTATTAGCAGAGGGGGAGGGGGCTTTGTATCTAGCCAGATGGTCTGTAGGCAAGGAATACTATCAACCAGTTTTATTCAGCACTGGTGGGCAGTTGGAAAGGATGAGCTCATAGGCGTTGTCCTTCTCTGATTGCTGTGATTTCTCTGCTTAATGTTATTGCTAGCATTTATCTTGCCTATTAATCAATGGGAATTTTCCAGCAGGACTCACCTTCCAAGCCTCATTTACCAAGAAGCGGAGTCACATTGCTCACACGGTGCGGGCTTCTCATTGGAAAAACCTGTGCTCCTTTCAGATCTCCCCTCCCCCTGCATTGGAATGAATTCTCCTCAGCAAGGATGATTTCAGTCCTTTTTAAAAATGTGATCATAAAAGGTATTAGTTGTAGCATTCAGAATGCTTAATCCAAAATTAAATTAACATAGGACAACAGGACAGGTTGAGAAAACCAAGGGCCTTGAAGAATGTAGCCTAATGAGAGAATGGTAGAATTTGAATTATTATTATTTATTATTATTTATTGGATTTCTATACCACCCATCTGGCAGTGAGATCATTCTGGGTGGTTAATAACACCTAAAGAGTCATTTAATCCATTCCTTGGCCCTGTCAGAAGCTGAAATATGCCTGACAGATGGCCATCCAACCTTTGTTTAAAAATCTCCCATGAAGAAAGGTCCCTCACCTTCCAGTGTCACCCATTACTGTACTCTGTGAAAAAGCTATCTGGCAAGTTCTTCCTAATGTTTAGTCAGATTCTCCTTTCCAGTATGAATCCATTGGGTTCCTCTGGCTATCCTGTGTGTGTCAGTCCTTCAAACATTTCAAGCACCATACACCCATCACACCCCGATCTTGCCTTTCTCTATTAAATGTACCCAATTTCCTCACCATTCCTTATAGGTGTTGGCTTCCAAGTTGTTTACCATTTCACTTGTCTTCCTCTGAGCAATCCCATCTTGGCTAGTAATGCTACTTTCCTTAAAGAAGACAATTGAGGACACAAAGGCTTGTGGCTTTCAACAAACTAACATCTCTTCCATGAATGCCGTCCTTCTCCATTTGACTCTGATGCAAAGTATGAAATGAGTGAGATCAAGGTGGTGGGTGTAGGTGCCAGTGGGTTACAAATGTGATTCCTGTGGGAGATGTTGAAAGGATCACAGGTGGGGGTGGGGCATTGGTTTTAAATGTAAAGTAGAACCATGTGTCTTCCCATTTTAACAAGCTATTATCTTGTCTGCCTTGGTCCACGGCAAAGTTCTCTGCTTTGGCAGAATTAACTTAATTATCAAGAAACAACAGTGTCTAATTTGTGTGAGGCGGAATGAGATGAGTTGAGGGAGGGCTGTTGCCTGATTAACCAAGAGCAGGAAAAATTAACATAAACACACACACACACACACACACACATAAAAACACGTGTGTGTGTGTGTGTGTGTGTGTGTGTGTGTGTGTGTGTGTGTGTGTGTGTGTGTGTGTGTGTGTGTGTGTGCGTGCGTGCATGCGTGCTCTCTTCCCAGCATGATCTAAGAAGAGGGGCTTTTATTTTTCTATTTCAGATAGATGTTTGCCCTTAGTGGGAAATATAGGTGTCTCACCTCAGCAGGCCCCAGCAATTATAGTCCTAGGCTGTTTTTGAGTGACTCATCAGCACAGGCTGGCACTCAGATAAGGTACCATAGTAGTTGTAGCAACCCATGTCTGTCAGAGGAACAAGCTGAGGGGAATCTCCCAGCAGCTCCACGGTGGGGTTTGCTTTCCATGATTCAGGCTAATAAGCCACATTTGGCGCCCTCAGGTCAGCATTTTGTCATCGGGCTGATATTTACTTTTAAGCAACCCTGTCAGTTTTGGAGTAACATAAAGCTTTTAATCATTTTGCCAGACAAAGAGATCTGTGGGCGTAGTGGCTACCCTGAGGCAGCCATTCAAATAGATGAGTGAGTCTGTATTGTATATGGTTGAAACTGCTGTCATTTTTCCGAGACGGGAAAAACATCCCCAAGTGTTGAGGAGCATGCAAAAGTGTACTTGCTGTTTACATGTATTGTTGTTGTTCCTTCCCCCAGATTGCTTGAACCTGATATGTAAACACTAGATCATGTCCACCCAATGCATTCGTTTGATTAGCCAAACACTCCTAAGGGCACGATCCTTGTGTTGCCTATCAGAAACAACACCACACACACACACACACACACACACACACACACACACAGCCATGGAAAGTGACAGGGTGTGTAGAACTGAAACCCAATTAAGGTCCCCTATAAATCAGTTTCAGCTTGACAGCACATAACTAACTAACCTGGTGGGCATAAAATGTGTTGATCCTTGGTTGTCCAGAAATATGAAACAAGATGAAGAATTCATGTCGCTGTGGGAAACTCCTTTGCAACAAAGTCAATGGAGATGACAAACTAAGACTGGCTCCATGTGAGTGTCATACTAGACAAAGCTTTACAGTTAGAAACTGAGAGCAGAGGCTTATTCTGTTGACAGGACATCACAGGGTTTTCTGCCTGTGCAGTCAGACTTGCAAATGAAACCTGTCTCTACCTCCCTATGAGCCATCAAAAACCAAAGCATGCTAATCTGCATGACAGTACAAGGACAAACAGACTTGTTGACAGGTAAAGCAGCTCTGTTGCTAACTGCAAAGCTCTTTGCCTCCAATGTAGTTGGATCCAACCAGTGCCCTTGAAGAGCATCTGCATCCCAAATGCATTGGGCATAATATAAGGTACAGTTCAGTTAACCTAAAGATTGTCTTCCTCTCCTTTTCCCAAGGTGTGATTTCCTGGATGGGAGTGTGTGTTCATAAATAGATTTGCTTCTAAGCTGCCTCTTTCTGTTCTACAACCGTATGGAAAGAGTTATCCGGAGCATAACAAATCCTGCCTTAGGACGTAAGATTAGCCTTCATGGTCTTCTCACTTCTCTGCAGTTCTGCGTCTGCAGGACTACCCTTTCCACTCTCCTAGTCCTGGCTGGGGAAGATGCCAATGATCCTACCTTGCTTTTGCTATCCTACCTTTGCACAATGAACCCTTTGGGTGGTTGCGGGGGGGGGGGGAGAAGCTCCCTCTCCCCATCATTTCTTCTTTAAACCTGAGGCAAATAAGTCATGGCCGTAAGAGCAGAGCAAGACTCGGTGCCCAGACACACTTTTCATTCAGGTCCAGTCCTCCCGAGCAAGTGGCATCGTTTATTGGCAGTTCTCTCAAGGCTGCTGGGACTTATAATTTCTCCGAGGCATAGTCCTAGACTAGTGATGGCGAACCTTTTACAGACCGAGTGCCCAAACTGCGATTCCAAACCCACTAATTTTTCACAAAGTGCCAATACAGCCATTTAACCTGAACACAGGTGGCCATGAAGGGGCGGTGTCAGGTGCCCACAGAAAGGGCTCCAAGTGCCACCTTTGTCACCCATGCCATAGGTTTGCCAACACTGTCCTAGACTAAGCTGCTCAGCTGGCAGTCTGCCTCAGGAGAAGGGCCAGTGGGAAAGGGCGTGCAAATAAGCCCTTGTACTTACTTTATTGAGATTATTTGGCTGTACCTGGATCCTACCCATCACAGTCCCTCAGATAAAGGGGGTCCAGTAGTCTGTGACTCACTCTGAGCTCCACTTTGGAAGGAATATAAAATATGGCTGTATTTTAATGTAATTTGTACTATTTTTGTATTTTATTATTTCTTTTTCAGTTTTGCTAAGTTTGTATTTTAATTACCTTGTTGTATCTTTAAAAAAAAACACCCAGAGTGGCTCTCGGACAACAAACAACAAACATAGGATGGGCTTATAGTAATAAAGCAGTGGGAAAGAAATAGCTGCCTGTAGGTGAACAATGTGTGAGATATTATAAGACCGCAACTCTCATCACCCCCTCATTATGGTGCCTAGGTTGGTTGGAGGTGACAGGAGTAAAAGCATCAAAGCATCTGGAAGGCCAGATATGACCCCATCCCTACTTTAGACCACCAAATACCGTGTTTCCCCAAATATAAGACAGTGTCTTATATTAATTTTTGCTCCCAAAGATGTGCTAGGTCTTATTTTCAGGGAATGTCTTATTTTTCCATGAAGAAGAATATGGTACACATTTATTGTTATCTTATTATCGGGGAGGCCTTATTTTCGGGGGATGCCTTATTTTTCAGCGAGAGGCAAAACTGGAAGTAGGTCTTGTTTTGGGGGGGATGTCTTATTTTCGGGGAAACAGGGTAGTGATAAAGGATGGTTAATAGCAGAAATATGAAATGGTCAGGGATTACAACCTTGAAACAGTCCGTGTGAATGGTCAGGCTTGATTAGATTGAGAAACCTAGCAAAGCCAAGAAAAACAATTTTAGTTTATTTATTTATTTAGTAACTGGCATATTGTATTAATGATAGCCTGGGATGGGAAAAATTATTTTCACTTCCCCTACCCTCTGCCGAGCAAGGGGAATGGTTAATTTGCCAATATCCTCCCATGTCTTGCTTCTTCAGCCACTTCACAACACGGGCAAATTGACACTGGTACAATCTAGGCAACCGGGCATCAAGAAAATATGTTTATTTGGACCAATTCTTCATTGTTCTGATTAAACAGTGGGCTCTGATCCGAAACCAATGTGGGACAGTTTGGATTGGAATGTTCTAACAAAAAAGTCATGTGGTCAGTATTTTTAGAGCAATCCCAACCATTCCAGCAGGAAGCTACAGAGTGTGTTAAACAATGGTTAGTAGCAGAATGTACACAACCTCTCTGTCTGTTGTGGACCACAAGAGGACTTTGCATTTATGTATTGTTTATTTTTAAATTCTGAAGCAATTGTACCTTAGTACCATCACCACCTGTCTGGATCAGACGGGTGGTGATGGTCGCAGCCCTTATCATTTCCTCTCAGTATACCAACAATCCACATTGTCTCCCCCATTTGCGGTGTTGCCCCAAAGTGAACCATTCTGCATGGTGGCCCTGATCCACATTGTCATGGCAGGGGTAAAAGAATTAGATTATTTCCCCTCAGCTGACAATATTTGGATCCTGATTCAGATCAGGTCCCCTGCATGTATAAAACATGTAGCCGCTACCTGTATCTATTAAGTACTGCATTGTAATCTCAGCCTAGCAGTACCGTGTAATGGTAATTCCTACCCCTGTGACAAATAGAGCAGCAAATTGCTTTCCAAGCTGTATCACATTCACAACAGCCAGATCCAGTCGATCAATATTCTTCCAGTTTAACCGACGAAAAATAAATATTGAGAACCAGTGGTCTGCCTAGAGTATTAATACTAAATCTAGTGACATTTTGGCTCCCTAGCAGCAACAGAAATGAGTTGATATAGTAAGCAACAGTTACAAGTAAGGTTTGGACGTCAAAGTCAAGATCATGGGCAGTCCACATTTTTTCTTCCTTTATTTTCAAAAGAAAAATGTCTGTGTCTAGCTCTGGCTTCTTGCCCAGTGTTCAATCCAAAGCAACATTAAACTATCACTTGGAAAAAGCTAGCACATTCTTGAAATCTGGCTGTATCAGGTTTTTGCACCAAAAACAACTAAATCAGTATCTGTGTTGATACTTAAGGCTTACAGGTAAGGTAAAGTCCCCCCCCCCGCACATGCGTTCTCGTCGTGTCCAACTCTAGGGGCGGTGCTCATCTCTGTATTTAAGCCAAAGAGCTAGTGTTGCGCAGGTCCATGGCCACGTGGCTGTCATGGCTGCAAGGAAACACTGTCTTACTTTCCCGCTTTTTACAGTGGTACCTATTTATCTACTTGCATTTAAATGCTTTCAAACTGCTAGGTTGGCAGGAGCTGGGGTTATCAGCGGGAGCTTGCTCCACTGCGTGGCACCTGGGATTCGAACCGCCAAGCTGACAGTTTGGCAGCCTACAGTTTTTGGAGCCTTAGTCCGCTGAGCCACCATGCCCCACTTACAGGCATGTGCTAACAAATGAATCGTGGCATGGCGTTTTGTAGGCAGGAGCTAAGTTCTTTTCCAGTGAGCAATGCCAGCTTCAACAGCATAGAAGCAAGGAAGATGGAGAACCTTTGGCCTTGTAAGACATTGTTGAATGCTCACCTGCTCTAACCAATATAATCTATGATGAGGAATAATGAGAACGGTAACGGTAGAGTATTAGAGGGTGGAGTGCATATATTCCCTGTTCTGCTATTGCCAAACTCCATTTTACTCCATTTCTCCAGCTCTTAACAACCGCTTGCGAGACCAGATCTGATGCTTGTGTGCTGGCAGTGTCTTATTTTCAGTTCTAGAGAAGCTGAACTGCACTTAGGTAGTGCTTTTGCTTTGCATATAGAAAGTCACTGGCTTTGGCTGCCCCAGGTTAGCACAACCCACTGTCAATCTTGAAAGGGAGCTCTTCTTACTTTGGGGGTTAGGCTGTGACAAAGGAAAAGCATTCTGTACACCAATGGGCCCCAAGCCTTGGTGATTAGGTAGTCTCAGACTGCAACTCCCAGAAGGGTTGTTTATTGCCTCTGCTAACTAGGACTTATGGGAGTTGTTGTCCAAGAATGTCACGGACCCCAACTTTCGGAAACATTGGGACTTTTCACACGACCCCTAAGATCCGCTGGCCACTTAAATTCGGACCAGGGATCTTGGGGGTTCATTGCTCTTCCTGCGTCCCCACCCCTCCGCACTTCCTTGCTCCTGCCTGCGTGAGGGGAGGGAGAAAAAGAGAGAGGAAAAATGCAGGCTCACCTCCGAAGCCGCCCCGTCGTTGTCGTCCTGATTCCTTCTCTTAAAGGGGCGGGAGGCAAAAAAAACAAACAGAAGCGAGGAGAGCCCAGCACTCACCAGATTACATCCGGATCTAGGGATTTTCACCCTCCGAGAGCAGGTACATGAAAAGTGCGCTGGGATGCGCTTAGGTGGGCGTGGTCGCACTTAATTTCCTGCAAACTCCGGAGCTGGTGGGGAAACATTTGTAAGCTCCGGAGCTGGCAGCCATTTGCGGCGGAGTTTAGGGGTCGTGTACAAATACCCATTGTTGTGTATCCTCAGAAGTACCAGAGTGAATGGATTAAGTGGCCCAGCATGTGTCATGGCTCCATGGGGACTAGATTCTAGAGCTCTCAAGTCCCAATCTGAAATTTTTGCTGGCAACACCACTGGTTCCGAATCTGTGGTAGGGCTTCGTGCTGGGTCCCAGTTATGTGCCCGCCACAGCCTTAGGTCTTCTGGCTTCCCCTTGCATCCAGGAGCATGTTTCGATTATGAACGTCCAGCTGGAGATCTTTCCATATCATGAACTGGCAAGGACCCTAAGTGCGGAAGTAGCAAAACAGGGCATTGCTTTTCTGTTTCACTGTTGGGTTTCCATTTAAAGGGGAAGGTATTTTTGGAAAAATGAAAAATGCTTTTAGAGAATAATGTGCCAAGAAACAAAACATCTGCCAGGTCTGTAATCAACATACCTTAAAACTGCCCACCATGCCATCACCCTCCTAGCTAGTAAATTTATGTACACAGCTGATTTTAATGAGTATTGTGTAGGTGGGATATTTTAACATTGATACATGCAACTATATTCAGAAGTATGTTAGGTAAAACCTTCTTGCTGTAGCAAATGTTCAGTGGTTGAACCTAGGGTGGCCTCTTTGGAAGCTTTGGGTCAGCAGATGGGACATCTGTAGCCTTCCAAATTCATTGTACTCCCAGCATTCCTATCTATTAAGTATATTAAACAAAGCTGATGGGAGCTGAAGTCCAACAATATCTGAAGGGTCATGTGTTCTTGTATTTTAGGTATAAACCAGTGGTTGACAATCTTGGGTGACCCAAGTGTTCTTGTGCTGCAGTTTCTGGTAGTCTTCACAACCTACAGTGCAGTTAAGGTTTCTGGGAGTTGCAGTTCAAGAACACTAGGGTTACGCAAGGTTGGGAACCACTGCTATAGGATATTCTGGTTTAGGACATACAGTATGGCGTGGTTTATTATTGATCAGCCGTGCCTTTCAACCACAACCAAGTAAATGAGAATTGGGCTGTAGATTTCAGTGATATACACATGCTAGCCCAAGTATCTATCGGTATACACAAGTGGCTTGCTAGGACATAAAGTCTCAGAGCCCACATGTGTCTGGCTGTAATTGTTTGTCCTGGGAGCCTTTCCCCCTATTCCAAATATATGGGAGTTCATTGAAATTGCTTGATAATGAAGGAAAGAGATTCTGCACACAATTTAGTAGGGTAGCCACATGAAACACAGAACATGGCCACATACAACATTTTAAAGTTGTGCGGGAGAGATTTCCATAGATGTACCTTGTCCCTCAAAATCTCCTCTTCCACACAATCCTCTCTTTTGGATTAAGTATGGATGTCAGTCCATGGATAGAGATGATGATATTAAGAGGCAAATGTTATCGCAGATGACTGTAAATGTATTCTACACCTTTGATTGATTCATTCACACATGCATGCAGCATATTTGTTTCTCAAGATTGGATGACTGAATCTGTGAATTGCCTCTAGCATTTGAGAGGATCAGGAACCAGTCTGTCATGTTGGATTTACAGTACCATATTCACACCCATATGCTGTCACTTGATGCTGTACCCATGAAGTGAAAGTACTAGACCCTGAGATTATTTGGCCCGATTAAACTGAAGCATGGGAACATACATCTCTTTTATGTCTTCCATTCTATTTACTTTCTGCTGATACGGGTTCAGTGCTTCCTCTTGTAGATAAGGGCATGTTTAATTTAGTTTTGTTTACTGCTGGCTGCTGCAGTGGCTAGAGTAAATGAAGGCTTCTAGCAATGCAGTTTTGCACACATCTACTCATGTGAGAGTAGTGGCTCAGTGGGCTAGAGCACTGAAAACTGTCCGCTACAAAGTTGGCAGCTCAGCAGTTCGAATCCTGGGTACCACGCAGCGGAGTGAGCTCCCGCTGTTAACCCCAGCTCCTGCTAACCTAGCAGTTCAAAAGCACATAAATGCAAGTAGATAAATAGGTGCCAATGTAAAAAGTGGGAAGGTAAAACAGTGGTTTCCTTGCAGCCATGCCAGCCACAAGGCCATGGACTTGCACAACACTGGCTCTTCGGCTTGAATACAGAGAAGAGCACCGTCCCTAGAGTCAGACACAACTAGTACACATGTGCGGGGGGAACCTTTGCCTTTACCTTACTCACATGTAAGTCTCACTGGGTACAGTACTGTTGTGCAGCTACACAAAAGGCATAACTTTGAGAAGCTTGCCTCAAGAAACCTCCATTGAGTCACACAGCTCAAAATGCAACTGATCATGCCTGCAAGAGGCTCTTGCTGTGTAGCAAATAATGTCTGCAAAGATTCCTTAAAATAAATTAATTTACCTCTAAAAGTGATGCCTTGTGTGTAACTGCAACAGGTTTCCAGATACTGAATTTAATGGGACTTAGTCCTAGGAAAATGAGTGTAGGATTGCCTTCAAGGCTGTTTGCACAATATTCTTGTCATTTTACTTTTTATCCCTAGTTGAATAGTCATTGTTCCTTTCCTGTTTAATCTCCTGGAATTGCGAGTTTCCATTTTTATTTTTCCTAAAACATTTGCTGAATTTGCACAACTGTACTGTATTCAGTTCGGCTAAATCCCAATAAATTGGGTGCAGTGTACCAAAACACTGCACTGAAAAAAAGAGGGAACGCTCTCGGGATGGGCTGGTGAAATGGCTACATTCTGTGGGTATGATGAGATTATCTTTTAAAATTCACTTTCACGACAAAGTCACAATCGCTGGATTAGGTGGCTTTAAAAAGATTTAAGTGCCTTCATGAAGAGCAGGTCTGTCAATGGCAACAGCAAAGAACTGATAGCTGAGAAGGGAACTCACTTATTTCATTATGGTATTTTTATATGACAAGATTCAGTGGAAAAGAAAGAAAGAAATGGGGAGCACTTGAGCCGCATTAGTCTGCGGCAGCAAAAAAAACTAAAAAAAAAACTCCAACAACAGGGAAGGTGGCGTAAAAAGCAAGTGGGTAAAAAGCAAGTGAGCAAGTCTTCACACAATGCACAGCGACCTTTTAGGAAATTAATGAACTAATCTTGTACAACACACAATTAAGGTATTGATTTCACTAATAGCTTTAAAGGGAAGTTGGAGAAATTCATGAGAAATTCAGAGCTTGGAAATAGTCCTTTTAAAGACAGCCATTCTCAACGGGGCCCTGGCAAATTGGAAGGGGGAACCACAGACTGAAAACAGTTCTGCAGACACACCGCCTCATAAAGTTCACTATGCGATTTATGTAATCCTGATTCAGCTGGTACTTATCTCACATTGTGTTTATAGACATGGCCAAAAAAAGAGAGGTGAGAATGGCTGTCTGTGAAGATTCTAAGTCATCCAGGTGGGGTTATCTGGAGGTTGAGTCATGGCAGCTGGACTTCTTTTCTCGAGAGACCAAAAAGTTTCGCTATTCGTCCAAACAGCTTCGACAATCTGAGAGAAGTTAGCGGCGAGGCCTCCAATTTATAGTTCACCTTGTTTTGATTATTCATCATGCTAATCACTGTTTTAATATCCTCTTTTTGATTACTCAGCTGGCTGGGAGCTTCCATGAGTTGTAGTCTTGAAAGTGTTTTTCCAAACCCTGGGAAATGTATAGATTGATATGTGGCCTTTAGCCCTGGTAGTTAAATGACAGTATAGCTCCAAATTCAATGGCTGGAGGGACAGGATAGTCAGAACAAAGGCAGGCATGCCTTGTCGGATGGGAAGAAGGCCACCAGTTTTGAGTTGACAGATCTCTGTTTTTTTTTTCACTCACTAGGGCCAAAAGAGCTTTTCTTAAATTCCTTGGTGTTACTTTTCTGCCGGCCGGCAACCTCCAAAGAGAAAGAGAAATAGTGGGTGGTTAGTATCCCCAACTACATCCGTAGAAATCATGAAGGGTCTGTGAACTTCTGTAGGGCTACCTCAAGGCATTGCACTACCTGAGGCACATGTCAATGGGCACACCCTCCATTCCAACTGGATTGGCAATTGAACCTGGTCCCAAAACTGAAACCGGTGTGTTGTCATCCAACAGAGATGAAGTAGAAGGCTAGATTCCTCTGACTTTCTTCTACAATCCTTCAAAGTTTTGTGAAGAGTGGGTTTATTTTGTAATGGTTATATACCCACGAAAGCTGCCTAGATGCCCTAAGTACATCCGATCTCGCCTGATTTCAGAAGATAAGCAGGGTTGGCCCTGGTTAGTACTTGGATGGGAGCTTCTCATGAATACCAGATGCTGTAGGCGCCTGGAGTAGGAACTGGCAAACCACTCTAGTATTCCTGCCAAGAAAACTCCATGGATGTGGAGTCACGAAGGGTCGGTCACGACTGTAATGATGCAACACACACACACACATATACCCACGAAGAAGGGCCTCTCCAGGAAAGTTTCCCCAAGGCACCTAGAGACACCCAATTTCTCCTCTACAATCCCACTAAGTTTGCTGAAGATTGGGTTTCCCCAAGCCAGTTGCTAAAGGGCACTTCCTGGGATGGTCACGTTATGGATATAGAATAGATGTCTGAAACTCAATCTTCACCAGAGTTGGAGGGATTATAAAGGAGAGTCAGGGTTTGGAGGTGCCTGGAAGGCACTTTCCTTGGGGGGGACCTCTTTGGGGGTGCGTAACTCAGACATCCAGAACCAGGTCTTCCCTGAACTCTACGGGGAGGTTGTGGAGTGTCAGGGAAAGCTTCTCTGCAATTTTGGTGTCTCTGGGTGCCTTGGAGGGCATTTTATTGGTTTTTGAACTAAGCAATGAATTTACAAATCATTTCATCAGAAAAGCATTATAAATTCCTCATTGGTGGTTTGTTGACCTTGGCAAATCAGATATCAAAATGAATCACTATTTTTCAGGATTCATCCCCACCTGTAATTATTATCATTTCAGGTTCTATTTGATGTCTTGAATGGTTTTTTGTTTCATTGTTGTTTACTTTCCTATCTTGGCTTTGCTGATAACAATTGTGTTTTTTATTATAGCAAAGTGTGTTGGAAAAAATCGGTAAGCCATAAATTGACATAAAGGAGACATAAAATCTGACAGAGAACTCAGGTCTCCTGGCCCTTAAGTAATTATTTCTCTGCTACTTGCTGTGTATTTTATATTCTGCAGGTTGGGTAGTACTTGGAATTATAGTCCAAGCTGCATTCTGGATGCAAGAGAGGAGGAACTCCTTGGCAATGGTCTCCTTAGAACTGATACTCATTGTGTCCTACTCAATTCACCTTTTCTCTGCCTTTCCTTTAACTTTTAGGTAGCACGAGAGCCAAAGACTTCCACCAGCAACACTGGATGAGAATTCTACCATTGCCTAGAGCTCACTGACTCCACTGGCAACATGGATTTTGTGATGAAGCAAGCCCTAGGGGGTAAGTGTTTCCTTCCTACTCATAGCCTTACATCTGAAGCCCATTTCACCCTGCCTTGGTTATTGAATCTCAAGTGATACACAGGACTTTTGTCTTGGTAAGAAGTACTTGAGATTGCTGTTCTTGCTCTGTACATTTACTGTATATTCATTTGACTCTAAATAAATGGTTTTATCAGGTTTCTGGATTGATTGGTTAGTTGGTTGGTTTGTTGGTTTGTTGTTTGTTTGTTTGGTTGGTTGGTTGGTTGAGTGAGTGAGTGAGTGAATGATATACCATCCACCTTGGCGCTAGGCCACTCTGGGCCATTTACAACAATACAAATAAATTAAACCAGTCAAATCAAATAGTTGAAGTATATGCTGGAATGGGAATCATCTTTTCTTTCTTCCCCATTTCCAAAATTTTTCTAAAAGGCTATGTATCTTTAGGACAATCTGGTACAAAGCTGGCTATTAGAGGCCAGGCTGAACAGAATATAGTAGTTCTGGAATGGGAGTAAGGGAAAGAGGAAACATTTCCTGTTTCCTTCTGTAATCCTGAAACATTCTAACGTGATGCAAGATCTGCGTTTTTCAACCTCACCCACCTTCCTTTAAATCTATGCTGTAACATAAACTTCTGGTTAGGAACAAAATCTAGGGGTGTCAAGTAAAAGAATCTAGGGACTCTGTCAAATCTAGGGATACAATAGAAGAGTGTCAAGTAAAATAATCTAGGGACATTTTAACATCCTACTAGAACCAAGGAGCAGCCACTGAAGATGGTGGGGAGGTCAGGATAAATAAAAAGAGCTATTTATTTATGCAGCACAGTGCTAAACTGCGGGATTTGTTGCCACGTGATCTTGAATTAGCAACCAGGTTGAATGTCTTTTAAAAGGAGGGTAGATGAAGTCATGGAAGGTAAGACTACAAAATAAAAACTTTCCGACTTTTTTGGAGCATGCTAAAACAAAGGTAGACCAGTATAAGTCAGTCAACAGACTGAAAAGATCTATGAAACTTTTTTATAGTTTAGCTTCCAAGTAAAAAAACTTTAACATCTTTAATACAGTTAAAAGATCATGCCATCTTCAGGATTACAAAAATGGCAAAAATACTACAAACAGCTGCTGTATTTATGTCTGCTGTATATTATACCTCCCAGACCAGAGGCAGCATGCCTCTAGATACCAGTTGTTGAGGACACAAACACAAGCACCTTTATTTCCTGTTAGGGATCTCTCTGTGTAGTCATCTATATACCTGGGCACATTGTGACTTGAATGCTGGGCCAAAGAGGTCTTGCATCTGATCCAGAATGTCCTTACCTATGCTCTTAATTTGTCAGAGGAAACACTGGGATGAAGGAAAATGCATGTACCTCATGGAAAGGGATACCGGTCCTAAACCACTGCCCCCTCTGGAGGGATAAACACTATTGACTGTTCTAGCCCTTAGGAGAGATCCATCACCTCTGGACCATGTTCTTTGTCAAAGACTGGGAGCTTTTTCAATGTCCGTATCATGAGACATAGACATAGGCTGCTTTCACACGACCCCTAAAATCCGCTGTCAACTTAAATTTGGATCCCCCCAGCCAGAGATCATGTGGATTTTGTTCTGCTTCCTGTGTTGCCAATCCTTCCACACTCTGTTGCTTCTGTCTGCGGTGAGGGGAGGGGGAAAAATGCAGGCTCACCTCTGCCTGCCAGCAGCCCCATTAGGGATTCCAGTCTGTTAAAGGGACGGGGGACAACAAAAACAAAGAGAAGGTGGAGAGCCAGGCATTCACAGCTTTACAATCCGCATCGGAAATTTTTTTACCCCTGGAGACCAGGTACTTGTAAAGTGCGCTGGGGCGTGCTTAAGTGGGTGTGGTCATACTTTATTTATTTTTAAAAGTCCACTGCTGGTGGGAAAACAATTTTTTGCGCTGGATCTGCAAGTGTTTTGCAACGGATTTGGGGGGTCATGTAAAAGGGGTCATAGCTGTGTTGTGAGCCACTGGCTGCATTTGCTTTATCCCACTAGCCTTCCCCCATGCAGCCTGGTCGAGGCTCAAAGCAGTTCACCGACTGCTGACGTGAGGACCGTATCCTACGATATGTGGGCTGTGTGGGACCTATTCCTTTGTGGTTAATGGAACTTGCTTCTAAGCGCTCATAGGTTTAGGATTGCTACGTTTAATACTTTTCCTTAGTGGCTTTCCCCCTCCTTCGAGCATGGGGCTGTTCCATCCCGGGCAACTAGCAGATGCAAGGGACTTGAACTTTCAGAACCTGAACCGTCAGCATGTGACTGGTTGTGTTGAGGCCAGGCGGTCTGGTATGGTGACGGGAGCGGACCAAGTAGAATGGGAAACAGGCTGTGATACCTAGTAATCAACTTCCACTATAAAAGAAAGAAAAATCCAGCAACTAAAAGGTGACAATTGAACACTGTTTCCTGGGACCAGCCATCTCATCCTGTCCAAGTGTAACCCAGCTGTCATGGACTTAGCATCACATGAGGCATAGAGCTGCTCTATTTGCCTTCCAAAAAACATTCCTGCCCCTTGAGGTGGGTTCATCAAACCAGATTTCCACTCCCAGAAACACAAAATCAAAAATGGCTTCATAGAGAAAAGTTTTATCTACCTGTATATCTTAAATAGAGCAATCATTACCAGATCTTTAATTATTCCAGCTTCTGGGACTCTCCTTCTGCCCTCAATGTTCTTCCCCACCCCCAGCGATTTAATTTTTCTGCCCAAGACCAGATCCGTTCTGTCAAGGATTGTACCATCACCTTTATGTCACTTTGGCAAAGCACAAGGATTGTAAACATAGTTTGGGTTGACGCTGTGGGAGGTTGCAAGATAAGGAAGAGGGGGCTAGCTCCTCTCAAGAGGCCACAGGGACACAGTCCAATTTATTACCTATGATGGCAAGGCGAGATAATGAAGCAAGCGGGATGTTTGCCCTTGACTGAACGATAAGGATGTTTGTCATTTATTTTTTTAACAGGCAGTGCAGGAAGATTAAAGGTGCCTCAAATCCACCATTCTTGTCACTATCCTGTTCTGCTTGGCAGTAGGTGCCACTGAGCTCCATGGAATCACACCAGTCTGTGCAAGGTTGCGACCCAGATCTTTAATAACTTACCTGCCGTGACTCAAGACCATACTCTCAGGCCTAGACTCTTCCTCTCTTGTTCTAATCATGTAGGGTTTAACTGGAACTCCTGGGAAGTGATGGACCCTCTGCAGCTGGGCAGAGACACTGTTGTCATACTTGCAGTTTCACAAAACCATGGCAAGAGTGTTAAAAGTCAGGGGCATTCTGGCTCAAAAGAAAACCCCCTCTACATATGTCTTTTCTGAAGCACTCTTGGGTTGAATCTTTGCTGGCGGTGGGGGGGGGGTAGCTTTTGTCCTTCCTCTAGATCCTGAATATCAAACTAGATCTGGCAAAGGGCACTGCCTAGCCACTGTTTGAGATACATCCTGTACTAGTCTCATTTTTGGCTCTCTTGATCCTGCCTTCCCAGCCTACAGGACACGATGCCACTGGATTTGGTTTCCAATTTATATTTTAGAGCAGGGCTGTATAAAGTGCTGCAGCTGTGTACCCACCCACGTACCTTTGCTCTACCTTGAGATGAGCAGACCCAGCCATATCTCATTAAGCAGAACTACTGCCCTTCAGTGAATGGCTGCTGATTCCCCTTGTGGTTGGCAAGGCCAAAGGTCCAGCAGCCACTGTTTATGAGAGCTGGGCAACAAAAAGGTCCCACATGCACATAGAGAAGTCGGCAGGCGGGCAGGCATTCCCTTAGAGACTCCCTCACCCTCTGGCCCATCCATTCACTTCCCCTGAGCAGCATTTTTAAAGAGAAGATGTATTTAACAAACTACAGTCCAAATATATGGGATACAAACTGCGACCGAGTAGCAAAAACAGCAATAACCAATTGATATCATTATTAGCTTAAGAGGAAGGGGATAAACATTTTCAAATCAGAAATCTGTTCCTGGGTAAAAGATAATTGCTATTTGCGAGGGACAATTATTTGGACAAAAGTTCACACAACATGTCCGTGAAGATTCTCAGTCATCCAGGTGCGTTTATCTGGGAGTTGAGTCATGGCTACTGGACTTCTTTTTTGAGAGATAGAAGTCCAATGGTGAGTCCAATGAGAGATAGAAGTTCTTTTTTGATAGAAGTTCAAAAAAGAAGTCCAGTAGCCATGACTCAACTCCCAGATTCACACAACATCTTTCCACAATCTTAAGCTGCTCTTGTGGCAGCCACATGAAAGTAGAGTTTTTATTGATAAATGTAGAAAGTGGTGGCCAAAATTTCCATAAATCAGTCTTTCTTTTCAATTCCTTTTTTCTGCTCTCATTCTCTATGTCAGTTCACCATTGAGTGCATCTGACCATCTCCAACTCATCCAAGTATCTATTGACATAGCATCCAAATTTTTCCATCTATTAATTCTTTCTTAGCATGCACTATTTCTTCAGGAAAATTATCCTTTAATTCTACTGGTATCATCTTTACCTTTTTTTCTTCTGTATACAGAGAAATTATTTACATTTTGATTCTGGACATGTTTGACTAAAGGTTTTCTTCTGCCTTCTTATTACTACAATGCCTATAAATTAACCTCGGTACAATACAATACAATACAATACTGTATAGAGATCTAGGATGTACAACCTGAGGTATAAATAATACAAAATCTAGGTTATTACCTGGACTAGGTTATGGACATAGCCACACACTCGCCCAGAGGTAAATGTTCAAAAACTAATATTAACAATCTATCCATAAAAATTAACCTTGACTATCAGTTATTCTTAGTGATAATCAGTAATAGTCAAATAACAATTGGGGTTGCCTTTCTGTATATCTAATTAAACATTAAATGCACGCGCGCGCACACACACACACACACACACACACACACACACACACACACACACAAATAATTGAGGCTGTCTTTCTAAATGGCAAATTAAACATTAAATGATATACAGTATATATCATTTAAAAAACATATTGGCTCCAAATTTAGAAATGTCCCAACAGGCCTGCTGATGCTTCCTTCTGTGTCTAATTTCAAATCTTGAACAGCTGGTTTATTTGCTCTCATGTGGTATTTGCTTTCTCATTTTCTACCCTTCCTCCTATCGCCCTCCAGCTCCCACAGAAAATAAGCAGGCGGAGAACACATGGAGGGACTCTGGTAAAGAAGCGGGCAGGACAAAAGCTGGCGAGGGATGGCCTAAGGGAGATTGGGTCAAATCGATTGGCCTCCACTGCCCTCCCTGAGGCCCAGGCTGAGCCAACCACATTATAGTTCCTTTCCTTGCCCTACACAGCGTGACTAGCCACACTGAAGCTTCTGGCCAGGCAAAAGATCTTGGCTGCTCGTTTGGGTTGATGTGCCGCAGCAGCAAAAGGAGGAGGGAGGTCGTGCTTAGGCAGAGGAAAGATCCTGAAGTCTCCCAGGGCGGCTCTGGGGAGCCAAGGCTGGTTTGTGAGACGAATGGCTGGCAAACTGCTATGAGAAGTGGTGCCTCGTGGCTCGTGGCTGAGCAACTCACGCTGTGGGGGCTCCGTTGCCCAAGAGCAGAGGAGCTTGTGGGAAAGAGAGACGCTCCTCGGGATGGGGGCAAATGCTTCCTACTCCTGTGATCCACGTGAAATTGGATTGGCACTTTCAGAAGGGACTTAGAAGAGATTGTGAATGGTTCATGTGGGCGTGTTTAACCTGCCCTGGAAGTGTCTCACAGATTGGGGATCCCATATTTTGATGTGCAGCTGCGTTATGGTTTTTTTTTTCCCCAACAGGGGAAATATCCAGTGCATCCATTGGCCAATTCAGAACACCGTGCGAGCTGTAGTTCCCTGACACAAGGATCTCACATGGAGTGAACAGGCTCCCTCCAGGGCTCAGGGAATCTAATTTTGCATCTTGAATATTGGCCACACCATCCCATCCCCCCGCAAAAAAATTTAAACTGGAGGTTGCCTACCATTTTAAAGTAGGGCTGTTCCCAGGTTCCCTGATTCAGTTTGAATGCACTGTACTGTAATCTCTTCAGTCCAGAACAATTTGTGTCCTATCTGAATTCAAGCCCCTAGCTCAAAATCAATGAGCTGGAAAACCAAAGCGCATGTGACCTTTTTTCTTTTTTTCTTTTTTGCGCTAATGTGTACAAAAGTTGGACTGAAAGAGGGAGAAGTGAGCTGGCTAAATGTTAAGCAGACTGCTGACTTCAAAGGTTTGCCTACTAGACCACTTTAAAATTTGCTTTTGAAAACAAAACTGGTAAAATGAAACGTTTGCTATGGGACTGATATTATACCCTAGATCTTAATCAGTTTTCCTTCATTTAAATTGGGTGGGAAGAAACCTTTGTGCTGTAGAAGTCCCTTAAAATTGAGTATGCCCTTTTCTTCATTTTCAAGCTAATTCTTGACATTTATTCCCTCACTGTAGTTGTGAGGGTTAAGTAGTAGTAGTTTCCCTTTAATAAAAGGAAAGCAAGTGGATGTACATATATCTCTAGCCATGGTACTTGCCATAGCCAGAGGTGTTCCAATACATGTTGCTGTCGAAGACAGTTACTTCACGTCCATTCTCGTCCCGGGAGGAAGTTTGTTGCGTGTTGATGTCGGTCACGGTCACATGGTCTTCTTCCGGTTCTATCTCTGTTCCCGTGTATGCACGGGCATGATGGATGATACCGGCATGACTGTTACCGCACGTCCTCGTTCCGTGATGAGATGTGAAATTCCATGCCTTTGTTCTCCATTTTTTTTTCAGCCCGACCTTCCATTTTTCGATGTTTCGATTCTACGAAGCCTTGCATTCAATGCGTTACAAACATAGTTTGAGGCATTTGTCTTTTAATCTCTCTGCACTGTGTTGCTGAGTTCATAGGGAATGTACTGGCAAATGGCACTTCGCACTCCTGCCACTAGATAGAGAATGGCACGTTGCGTGACGAGCCTTACCTCACGGCCACTCGTCTCAGAACGAGAAGCGTGATGAGCAGATTCCTGAGGCCAGCGAGGGGAATCTCTCATCCCGCCTAAAATTGCAGTTCAGGGGGCGTGGTTGGGACGAACTCCCCTTGTTCTGCAGTGGACATGCAGTTAGATTATTTCGTACCGGTCCCAAGGGGGACTACGAACAGTGATGAGATGGACGTGAAGTATCAGCCTAAGGCCAAACAACAATTAGCACTCCTAACCCATATCAAAATGCATGGAAACCAACACAGCCAATGTAAGAACATAAGAAGAGCCATGCTGGATCAGGCCAAAGGCCCATTGAGTCCAGCTTGCTGTATCTCACAGTGGCCCCACCAAATACATTTGGGAGCGCACAAGACTAGATATCTGTCTCCTGATACCACTCCCCTGCATCCGGCCCTTGAAGTGCCCTGGTTTTAAGCCTGGTGATTACACATCTCCATCAAGGTTTGTAACCTGTGATGGACTTTTCCTCCAGAAATCTGTCCAATCCCCTTTTGAAGGCATCCAGGTCAGATGCCATCACCACATCCTGTGGCAGGGAGTTCCACAGACTAACAATTTTGTCTGTTTTCACTATCACAGTGGATTTGAGTGGAGGTCCCCTAGTTCTGGTATTTTGTGAAAGGGAAAAGAGCATCCCTCTATCCACTTTATTCATGCCCTGCATAATTTTGTACATCTCAATCATATCCCCCCTCAGGCGCCTTTTTTCAAGACTAAAGAACCCCAATGTTTTAGCCTTTCCTAATGTATTTTGCCATGGGACGAAAATCCCACCTCCATCTCCCCTCTCCCCAATTCATGGCAGTAAAATGACAGTTCAGCCAGATTTTATGACATCCCAAATCACTTTGCCTAATGGTAAGGCCCTCCCTGGCTACCACACAGTCACCACCCCTACAGCAAGGTTATCTTCTCCCTGATCTGTAGAAATAAGCTATTGCTTGTATGTCACTCTATTCCACTTTGCCTGGTATTACAATATTGTGGGAAGTAGAGAGTAGTGCAAGAAGGGACAATTTTGGATTTTTCCACTGTCTGAGAGGGCTCTTATTCCAAGTTTGTTGAATTTGAGCTCCCTCTAGAGTTTTTCTCTGGGAATGTGCAAAGGGCTGTTCAGACATTTAAAAAAAATCTCAGAACAAGAGCAAAAGGGGTTGCTCCGTGCATGAGCTTTTTTGAAAGTCCAGCTTTCAGGAGGTACTACCTCTTAACTGCCACCAGTTACAAAACATAAAGCTAAGCATGGATACTGGGTCACTGTGCCAATTGGGTTGCAACCATGGACCAGTGACATGACCTCTTCTTTGTAATGGTTCCTACTTGTGGCTCACCAGATATTGTTGGGCTACAACTCCCAGGATTCCTGACCCATTGAACCTGCTGGGTAGAATGTTGGAGAGATGTGGATCAGCAGTTCCCCAGATCACTGGTCTGGGGAGGGGGTGAGGGTTAAAGAAATGGAGCAAGCAAGAAGTGAAAGGAACACATTTGATCAGGCATGTCCAAACTTCGACCCTCCAGATGTTTTGGACCACAGCTCCCACAGTTCTTTGTCATTGGCAGTCTAAGCCTAGAATTCTGGGAGTTGTGGTCCAAAACATCTGGAGGGATGAAGTTTGGACATGCCTGCGTTTGATGTTCTAGCATGTTAATGCACTCTTCTGAGCTGGAGGATGTCCCATGCGGGGAAAGCTCAAGTCCAGAAGAGGGGACTGGTAGTTCAGCACCGTGGATAGCTCCATGTGACATCTGGTGGCATGGCCAGACAAGATGGAGTGTCCTTCTTGTTCCAGCAGTAAATTAAGAGCAAGAAATGGGTTTAGGAGCCAAAGGACAAGTGATGTTAATGCAGTACTTGGAAGCACATCAAAATTGTTTTCAAGAGTTATAATACACATGGGGTTATTCATTGCAGCCTCAGGCAGCAGAAGCAGAGGATTAACCCTAACATTCCTAGCCACAAACTTAGTGAATTCCACCAGTGCTCCTGAGTGGGCGCTCCCTGACCATTCCCCACCACCATTCTAAGGCTAATAGGAGGACACTGTGACAGAGAGGAGAATTTTCCTTGGCTTTGTAGCTGAGGAGGGAAGGGTTAAAACCCCTTCCTTCCTCCTATTATAGTCCCAATAACAGAAGTCCTTCCCCAACTCAACCAGCGTTGCTATTTATTTCTTTGATAGATAGATAGATAGATAGATAGATAGATAGATAGATAGACAGACACACCTTGATATGTTATGTAAGTGATGTGTGTAGCTCCATGAGTACTTTGGTCTTTAGCAGTTCTGTGACCAGGTGGATGGTCTCGTGCTCCATTCCTCCATTCCGTCTGAGGGAAGCTGCTTGATCTCAAAGGTGCTGGGCCTTATTCTGACAGTGCCTGCCCCCATCTTAAATCTCCAGTGGGTCCTTTGAGGAGGTGCTGGGCAGCCATGCTGGCCTATGGTTCTCCCTAGCTGCAGGAGTCTTTGGCAAGATGGCAGCTTCAAAGATGCCCCTTCTCTCTTTCTTGGATCTAGTCTTCTGCATCCTCCAAATAATCAGAGCTCTGTATTCTCCAAGGCTTTCACGGCCAGGATCTGATAGCTGTTGTGAGTTTTTCGGGCAAGGAGGTCCCTGAGCTCCTTGCCCCTCTGAAGATGCCGGCCACAGAATCTGGCGAAACATCAGGAAGAAAAATTTCCAGAACACGGCCAAACAGCCTAAAAAAACTCACAACAGCAATCAGAGCTCTTTCCTCCTTCTCGGCTACTTTAAATGCATCTCTTGAACCCATGACTCATCTAGAGTTAAACTTGAAGTAAAGCAGACTGGGGCAAGCCAGTTGTTGTGGTAAAAAGGTAAAGGTAAAGGTTCCCCCCGCATATGCATGCTAGTCGTGTCCGACTCTAGGGGCGGTGCTCATCTCCGTATTCAAGCCGGAAGAGCCAGTGCTGTGCAAGTCCATGGCCATGTGGCCGGCATGGCTGCAAGGAAACACTGTTTTACCTTCCCGCTTTTTACGGCTGTACCTATTTATCTACTTGCATTTACATGCTTTCGAACTGCTAGGTTGGCAGAAGCTGGGATTATCAGCGGGAGCTCGCTCCGCTGCGTGGCACCCGGGATTCGAACCGCCGAGCTGCCGACTTTGCAGTCTACAGTTTCAGTGCCTTAGTCCACTGAGTCACCACGCCCTTGTTGTGGTACTATACTGTAAAGTTTATGGCAGGGTGCAACAGAGGTGGGCCTTGTCTATTTAATGAAAGCTCACAACACAAAAGAAAAATGGTTTTATGTAATGTGCCTTCTTTGGTTGATTGCCAAAACAGAGCCTTTTAAATACAAACAATGCATGCTTATGCAAGAGAGTACCCCAAAAAAGTTACTGGGATTTGTGTGTGTTTCTTTCCTTTTCCCCTCTTTTGTGTTACCTTTTATTCACCCTTTATTTAACAAATTGCCTGAGGAAGTTTTCATCCAACACTGCTGGCCCCAGGGCTACCACCAGCCCATCAGAACAACTCAGGAGGAATATGAGTTTTGAATCTGAGGAAAGGCCTGGAAGCCAATGAGGCATTGCTCTTTTTGTTTCACTCTTGGTGCCCTCTATCATGGATGTCAGCCTCTTGGGGTGGGATGGTTGGGGTGGGATGTCTTTTCTCCCCACCCCACCCCACCCACCACCTTTTTTTTTCCTTGCTGTTTTGGAGAAATTTCCTCCCTATTTCTTTGGTTACTTTTGCCGATGGTGATAAGCCTGGCTGTGCCAACATGTCTCCTTAGGCTTGTTGTTTTTTATTTATTTATTTCCCCTCTCTTTGAGTTGTTTTTAATCCCTTGGACTATTTTCAGTGTTGTCTGCCTGAAGTTGCTTGAAGGACTCAAGGAAGAAAAAAGAAGGCCTCAAATGGCAGAAGGAAGAGATCTCTCCCCAGTTTCTTTAGTTTTGATTGTTGAGAGTGCTTTGATCATATTTTTGCATGCTTGCTTAATTCCTTGGTTTTGAGGAAAAGATGTTATGTGTAGGAGGGCGTTTTCTTTTTCCAACTTTTTCCCTGTGAAAGCATGCTTTCCCTGTTTGATCTTTTTTCCCCCTAGTTGTTATTTGGTTAATTTACTCTCTTAATACTGATAAAGGTGTGAGTTTTGTTGGAGGGTGAGGGTTTTGTTTGCTTCGGTGGAGGTATATAGGCCAGGGTGTTTCACTTTGTGACTGTGCAGGTGTGTCACTGAACTGTGTGGGCATTTAGTTCCTGATGCTGTGCTGTTGGTTGTTGGTTGTTGCAGTGCATGGGTGTTTCTGTGTGCCAAGCAGTCAAGATCTGGCTGGCTGGCTGGCTGCTTCCGTGCCTCCACCCCCCCTCCCCCAATGTGCTGCCTAGTTCCAAAGGGTATTTGCTGTACTGGGTAAGTGGCACTGAACCCTAATGATGTTTTCTCTTTTCTAATTCTTGGCTGCATTGCTGCTTTTTAAATTGCTTGATGGATAGGTGAGGTATTTTGGCATAAATCTAATCCTGATTTCTTTTACTCACATCCTGTTTCCACCTTTTAGAGTAGATCTTTTTCGCCTTACTCTTTCTGGCTTGGTTTTGATTTGTATGAGTTTGTAAGAGTGTTTCTGGGACTGTTGGAATGTCAGGAGGAGACATGAACAGGAAACAAGCAACCCCAAATAAGATCTTCTCTTTTGCGTAAAATAAAAAGACTGGTACAATAAAAATCTGAAAGCAAAAGTCAATGAAAGAGTCACTCCTTGAAAGAACCTGAAACAAAAGACATATGAAAATTATTTGCCATACACATCCCCAATAGGAATCAGTCAGCTGTGAAGCCAAATTCCACCCTCTGGGCTTTCTTAAATGACATACACCTTGCCCAAAACAACAACATTTGGTGGTCTGTCAGATTTGGTACTCCCTTCCCCTGTTCTTAAATACTCAAATGCCACTCCTGATGCTTAATTACTAGTGGCAAGAGCTGTGGCCTGAATCCATTTGATGTTCCCAGCCGGAGGACACCCTCTGCATTAGTAGAATTTGTACTACTTTGTCGTTGGATTTATATTACCAGCCAATTCAGTGGATCTACTCTCTTGGATGACCTCTCAATCAATCAGTCTGTTTTATTCTACAGCCAAAGGCCCAGTAAGCCTTGACCTCTTTTTTTTTTCTCACAGCCCTTCTCTTTGGCCCTACCCACTACTGTAACATGGCTTCCAAGAATGTCTTTAAAGCAGGCATGTCCAAATTCAGCCCTCCAGATGTTTTGGACCACAACTCCCACAGTCCTTTGCCATTGGCAGTGTAAGCTTAGAATCCTGGGAGTTGTGGTCCAAAACATCAGGATGCCCAAAGTTTGGACATGCCTGCTTTAAAGTAATCCCATTGCCTACAAGAGGCTCCCTGTTAGTGTTTGAGAGTAGGGTTGTAGTGATACCAATAGAACGAAATTGGGCCATGTTGCACAGCTGAATCCTACACGACACCCTATTGGGAGAGGGGCATGTCATGGGGAAAGTTCATCTGAACTCCTTCAGACCCCTTGGCACTATGAACTCCTTATATGATTGTCCTGTATGATCTCAGCATGGCCCGGGGAGCTAATCTGGTGACAAATGAATGGATCTTCAATGTTCCCATTTTTGTGCAGGAACGAAGTCTAGATTCCTAAGTGGCCCATAACTGGGATACTACCGCCACCACTCACCAGAAGTGGGAAAGGATTCTTCTTATTATTATTATTTTTTTGCACCACAACTCCATAGCTCGCCAGCCAGGTCTGAGGAAACACCGGGGAAATCCGGATGAGGTAGAAAGCTCCACCCTGGGCTGAGGGTCTCTGTTACTGCCTTATGCTATGGCTTCTGTCATGTCACACGCAGGGGCCACCAAGGACATGGGTAAAATGCTGGGCGGTGAAGAGGAGAAGGACCCAGATGCCCAGAAGAAAGAGGAAGAGCGGCAAGAAGCCCTGCGCCAGCAAGAGGAAGAACGCAAGGCAAAGCACGCCCGCATGGAGGCGGAGCGGGAAAAGGTCCGGCAGCAGATCCGTGATAAGGTGAGCATCTGGCTTGCTGGTTTTTGGTTAAAGGCTACAGGGCATGCACATGGCCTGTGGACCCTGAGAGTCTTATGTATGGGCCTTCCGTGGGCTTTTTCATGTATGAACATGTCCGCACTCCCATGTGTACAAAATAGCTGGGAAATTGCTCAACTCGAGACCAGGTTACCCTTAGGACATGGTAGACTCTCTTGCATTGGGCGTTTTTCAAACAGAGGTTGGATGACCATCTCTCAGGGATGCTCTAGCCATGTGTTCTTCCATTGGGTGCACTGAATGAGCCCCCAGGGTCTACGACTTCCATCAGGATCCTGCCAGCTGCTCTTCTCCCATCCTTCTTAGCAAGCAGCAAAAAGCCACCTATGTCCAGATTTCTGTGAACATAATGGAGACATCAGAAAATTCCATTTATATGCCTGCTTACAAATGAATGGCCTTCTGGCCTGGATGCTCTTTGCATATATTCTAGCAATCATCCTTCGGATGTTGTTGCTGAAGGAAGTCATGCTCCCTACTATTAGCATTCCCAGTTCTTTCATCCAACAGCAGCGCAGCTTCACTCTCCCATCCCAACCCAACAACCCACGTACTCCTCCGTTATCCCCTTTACGGTAGGGCATCCTCGTTGCGGTTCTCAGCAAAGCGTTGCCTTTCCCTCTTGCTTAATCTCAGTGGCAGTCCTGAGAGCCTCCTCTCCGGGAGGACTAACAATTCATTCTGCTGACATCACGTCGGCACAGCCTGAACTGCTTCCCCCTTGGGGCCTCCATGCACACCCTCGTGAATGAATCTCACTTTCTCTGCAGACACCATGTGTACTGTGGGCGAGAGGAGAATGGTTCGTGAGTTTGTGGCACGTGATCCTAGGGACGGCCATGCTATTTGGAGGCAACAACGAATTTTTGTTCACGGCCAGCATTTTGTGGGCCCGACTGGCCCTTTGCTCCCCTGCTAGATATTGGCCCCTGTCCTGCTTGATTTGTGATGTGAGTGTGGAGAAAAAGGAAAGTGCAGATGGTTGAAAATAATCAGAGCAGTCGTGAACAAATGTATAGACTGTGTAAAAGTGTTCTGCTTATATACCGCCCCATACCACCTCAAGTAGTCTCTGGGCAGTTTACCGTTTAATTATGCAGGCTACACATTGTCCCACCCCCAGCAAGCTGGGTACTCATTTTACCGACCTCGGAAGGACGGAAGGCTGAGTCAGCCATTTGCTGGCCAGGGACTGAACCCCAGCTTGTTAGCACAGTTTTACCTGCAGTACAGGCATTTAACCACTGTGCCATGAGGCTCGTACTGTAGACTGAATATGCCCTAGAAACCAAACCCAAGTACCTGTTCACTGTCAGCATGCTGATTTGGCAAAGGAAGACTTAGCAATTAGCACACTGGAGGAGCAAAAGGATCATCTCCTATTTTCATGATTAACTCAGATTGATAATCACGGCATTGGCAGGGAGCTCTAGACTCCCTTTGTCCTGTCTTCTAGGGTCTACCTGCTTGGGGGCGCTATAGGCTGCGTGACTGGCAGCAGATTTCTCTGAAAAGCACTGGGACAGGAGGAATCTCTGGGAAGTGTTACTTGGATTAGCCATTTGGAGTTGCAAGTCGTTACTTGAAATAGTCACTCATTGACAAGAACCCACAGGACTGGCCCAACTACCTGGCAGAGTAAGTCAACAGCCTCAGGTGGCAGACACAACAGTGACCACCTGAGTCCCAGTCCATCACTGCACAACACTGAATATCTAAGCCTCTTTTAACTCAAGCAAAAGATACCATTATCTGAAAAATGGCACAGAGGTCATTTGGTCCCTTGACAGAACCTGGGAGAAAGGAGGAAAGAGCTCTGGTTTCTGTTGTGAGTTTTTTGGGCTGTTTGGCCATGTTCTGGAAGTTTTTCTTCCTGACGTTTCACCAGACTCTGTGGCCAGCATCTTCAGAAGGTAAGGAGCTCTGGGAACTCCTTGCCCAAAAAACTCACAACAGCTATCAGATCCTGGCCGTGAAAGCCTTGGAGTTGGGGAGATGGGCATCCCATTTCCTTTCACTGTAAAAATAGCAGTACAGGGAGGTGCACTGCAGGCTTGGCTGACTATACCGTCTGCTTTGACAAAGCAAGGATGTACTCTCCAGAATTTAGCAAAAGACAAGTAAAGCAAAGCAAAGCAAAGTGTTCTGCTTATATACTGCCCCATACCACTTCAAGCACTCTCTGGGCAGTTTACAGTTTAGTTACAGTATGCAGGCTACACATTGCCCCCCCCCCAGCAAGCTAGGTACTCATTTTACCGACCTTGGAAGGATGGAAGGCTGAGTCAACCATGAGCCGGCTACCTGGGATTGAACCCCAGGTCGTGAGCACAGTTTTAGCTGCACTACAGGTATTTAACCACTGCGCCACGAGGATGTACATGTACATAGGAGCAGTAGAACCCCTGCATCCGTAGGGGACTAGTTCTAAATCCACACATTCCACTGATACTGAAAAACACAGTACAGCAAACGCTATTTTAGTAGCAAACACTATGGATAATGGATATCATGATCTCTGATTCCCTCTAGTGGCCAGTCAGGGTACCTCTGTCTTTAGAAATATACAGTGGTGCCTCAACTTATGAATTTATGCCGGGCCGAATGCATGCTCCTAAGTCGAATTTCTCTTAAGTCGGGGTACCTATCTTTAAAAAATGGAAAAATAAATTAAAAAATCAAAAACATGAAAAAAATGTAAGTCGAGCAGACCATAAAATTTGTAAGGCAGCAGTTAAAACGCCAACAGTTTTCCGCTCTTAAGTCAAATTGCTCTTAAGCTGAGCTGCTCTTAAGTCGGGGTCCCACTGTATTTCTAATACTGTGCTGTATAGTGTTGCTATACTGTATTATATATAGTTAATTTCTAATATTTACAGTTAATTCTGGGATTGGAGAATCCCAAGGACTCAGAGGGAGAGGGTTACAGAATTAGGGCTGACAGGCTGCAAAGACAGCCTAGGCACCTGCCCCTTTCAGCAGCTGTGGAGGGAGGGATGAAGTTTTCATTTTTATTTCATCTCATGGGGTTTTGAACCTTCCAGCAGGGGTTGTGTCTCCTCCTCCTCCTTCTCCTCCTCAACATAACAGTGAAAGGAATTACACTCCTAAGTGCTGATGATTCCTTACAGGATCTGCCAGCCATGACTGTCAAAAGGCTAGTCTTAGGGATTCCACCCCCACCCCCACCCCCACCCCCATCATCATACATCCCATCCCTGTTCTTGTGTTGCCATTCTTGGTTTGAATCTACCCAGGGCTCATTCATCCCTTGAGCTCTGAAAAGCTTTCCACCTTCTGGCCAAGTCTTCTTTTCCCCCCTGGGGGAAACAAAGGGTCAGGTTTCATTACAGCTCCTCCCACCTGGAGCCAAGAACAAATCTGCCCAGCAGAAAGAGCTGGGCATGGAGAAATGCTGGGGAGAGGGCACCTGGGCATAAAGAAGATGGCAAGCATTGGCACCTGGGGTGGTGGGACTGCCATAAATGCCAACCAGCAGGAGCGAAGGAAGGAGGAAGACAGAAAAG
This sequence comes from Phrynocephalus versicolor, assembly GCA_023846285.1. NCBI lineage: Eukaryota > Metazoa > Chordata > Lepidosauria > Squamata > Agamidae > Phrynocephalus > Phrynocephalus versicolor. The sequence continues at coordinate 69,738,106 of JAHTLZ010000010.1, forward strand.
GAGGTGGAGAAAATGGGCTTTGCACACGATTGAAGGGGCAGGGAATGTCCTTGGAGCTCCCTTCTTTTTTAACGCATTGTTGGTTTGTCTATTTGTCTTTATTGCTTTATGTTGTTTGATGTGTTTTTATTTTTATGGCTCCACATTGTGTCATTAATTTTACTTATTCTGCTGCACCATTTCCATTGTTGTAAACTGCCCAGAGTAACCCTGCAGCTTGATGGGAGGTATGGAAATCCAGTAAGATAGATAGATAGATAGATCGATAGATCGATAGATAGATAGATAGATAGATAGATAGATAGATAGATAGATAGATAGATAGATAGATAGATAGATAGATAGATAGATAGATAGATAGATAGTATGGCATGGCATGGCATGGCATGGCATGGCATGGCATGGCATGGCCAGTAGTTATCTCAAGATACAGATTTTTTTATGCTGCATCCAAAGAGCTCTGTGCTGCCACATTAGCATCAGCTCCAGAAAGTTTATCAACTTAATGTTGATGTAGGAAGAGCCGCATTATGGCCTGGCGCTCTGTATCTTCCATCTTCAATATCCTGCCGCAGTGGCAGATAGCAGCGGAGATGCTGCCTGTGCCCAGCCCACAATATTGTGCCAGCTGGAGCAGATGGGAAGAAGAGATTCCAGCTGGTATGAAAGCACACGTGGCACAATGCGTCTTTAATTCCACAGTAAGTTCAACTTGTCCAGATTTTGCATGGCTCCAGATTTTCTCTGAGGGGCTCGTGCCTATCATCCCAACGAAGGTGGGGAAAATAATATGGACTGCCACAGGCACCTTCAACTATGATATTCTAACCTGGGCTGGGCAATCGGTTACTTTCCGGATGTTGTTAGACAGCAACTCCCTTCAGCCCCAGGCAACACCACCAGTGATGAAGGATGATGGGAGTTACAGTTGAACAATATCTGGAAAGATGCAAGCTGTCCAAATTTGCTCTGACCTCTTGTTCCAGAAGCGGTCATCACGCACTGCTTGGAGATTTATTTGTGTTCATTCATTCATTCATTCATTCATTCATTCATTCATTCATTCACATATATGTTTTGTTTCCTTGGGAACTATAAGACCAGGTAGGACACTCAGTCACAGAACACACAGAGACTAGCTTGGCTGGCAGATTGATTTAAAAATGCTTCCACATCTCTCAGGTCTGTCCCCACCACCTGTTCTTTTGTCAGAGCCCCGAAGAGGCCTGTAGAGCAGACTTAGCTGTGAGAGGTTCTCACCACCTGGTGTTGTGGGTGCCGTCACTTGGGTGTAACGTGCTGCCTTCACTCGAGCCCAGAAAGGTTGTGTTTCCAACATAATGTAAGAAATGACAATAGTTATTTGATCAGAACAATAGGTGCTTTGTTCTAGTTTTGTTTTAATGAGTTACTTTCAAAAGAATGCTGAGAGGTGTTTAGGGAGGGGTGTTTCAAATTTCATGTCGTTTTATTTTTACAACAATGCTAGACATTTTTCTCTAAGTACTCTATGTTGCAAGGAATAATGAATACAAATCAAGACAAGGAATTACTTTTTAAATGCTGTACTATGATAACAAAGGCCAGAATTCTATCGCTATTTGTGAAATTTGTGTAACTCGACATGGCTAATGGATAAGGTGCTAGGTCATGCACCCCATTGCACAACCAAGGTATAACAAGGCATCTCAACAATTAGACACAGCATACTGCAGAAACTTGATGCAAACACGGATGGGTTTCTGGTCAATGAATTGCTTTTAAAACACTGTGACTATTAGCAGGGCTTGATGGCTTTATTTTTTAAAAAAAAGTAACTTTCCCAGCTCTGGCTGAGACTCCTCTCCCTTGGCCTGTTTCTGAACTCTCCTTCATCTCTCTCTCTCTCTCTCTCTCTCTTAACCCCTGCAGTACGGCCTAAAGAAGAAAGAGGAGAAAGAGGCAGAGGAGAAAGCAGCCTTGGAGCAGCCGTGCGAGGGGAGCCTGACGCGCCCCAAGAAAGCCATCCCTGCAGGCTGCGGTGACGACGAAGATGAGGACGAGGAGAGCATCCTTGACACCGTGCTCAAGTACCTGCCTGGTCCATTGCAGGACATGTTCAAGAAGTAACTGCCACGCCTGCAGGCCCACCTGCCAAGCCCTGGCACTGCCCCACTTAGTGCCTGGGTTAGGATCTTGGGTGGGGTGGGGGGCGGGGGGGTTTCATTTCCTTTTTTTTACTTCATTCAATCCTCTCTTCTTCTTTTCTCCACCGTTCGGGTTCTGTTCCAAGGGGAGATCTTCACATACATGTCCTTGTGCCATGGTGCCCCTGCCAAGCCACCAACCCAACCACCACCGTCCCCTGTCACCAGGAGAAGCAGACCGGGCACAGGACATCCTCCCCTTCTTGCACCTCCCATTACCCTTCAGACAAAAAAGGGGGACCACCCCACTTACCCCCTGTGCTCCCAAGAGCTACAGGCTGGGCACTGCCGGGAGCCTGGCTCCCCCCCCCCAATCCCCTCTTCGCCAATGCCTTCCCCAGGTGGAGCTGGAGGTGTGTTGTGCCAAAGTGCCCACTGGCTGTACAAGGGAAACCAGCAAACCACATGGTGAGCCGGGGGGGGGGGACTGGGACCAAACTACTGACGAATGCCTCATGGGGTCCCGGAGGCGGAGGGGAGCCAGAGCTCTGCACAACACTGTCCTCCCCACCACCACCACCACGACTCAACATTCCTCAGCGCCACACTGACTGCCAGGGAAGGAGGTTATGCCCACTGCCCTCCATGCCCTTGTTCCTGCCTATGTCCATGGGGCCAAACAAGCCCCCCTACATTCCGTCGCCAACCAAAGCAGCGACCAATTAGAGCACCATCCCCTCCCCACCCCCACCCTGCCCCTAATCCTCAGTTCCAAGGGCTGTTGGCATATAGGATCGTCTTGTCACGTGCTGTAGGTTGCGGGATCAAAGTCACACCACAGTTACCAAGGCAGACACAGGTGTGCTGAGAATCGCGAGGTAGCATCTGAAAATCTCTCATACAAACAACTACTTTTAATCCCCACCTCCCATTTTCTCCCTCACTCCTTCTTCCTCTTCCGTTCCCACTTTGACACAAAAACTTACACATGTTGTGTTAGGGCTATCCAAGGGTCCACAGTGCGCACCATTCAGCACTTCCTCAAGATCTGTGGGGTGAGTCCTGCCATTCAACACCTCTCGACTCCTTCAAAGAACATGGAGGGCAAGGAGGCCACCTCCCCATCCCCAAACCCACTCGTAGCTCTCTCTCACACACCCTTGTTTCCTTCCCAGTTGGAGCGTGAAGCCAAAGTTCCCTCCAGCTTGTCCAGGGGCCGAGGGTGGAAGGGTGGCAGTAACACGGCTTTTGGTTCTGCCTCCTCCCCTGCTGTGAAGTAAAGGAGGTGCGTCGAAAGACGGAACAGAGAGAAGGGTCATCGGCTTCCAGGGCCTGAAGAATGGTTGACGAGACCTTGCTTTCCCATCAGGAAACATCAGGTCGTCTTTGTGATGGACGGCAACCCAGAGGGTCTCTGTGGAAAAAGGGCAATGCTGAGTACAAACGAGCCCCGGGGCATCTCAAAGCCCCCGTGAGCCAGGGCTGGTCACATGCCTCCTGCCTTCACATAAACATTGGTGCACAGAGTTGCACAAGCATAGGGAGCACTCGTGTCACCACTGTTGACGCTCCAGTGGTGTGAATGTTGTTCCCTTTCATACTGCCCAAGAGCTGCTAAGGACCCCCTTGCGCTCGCTCTCTCTCTCGCTCTCGCTCTCTCTCTCTCTCTCTCTCTCACACACACACACACACACACACATCGTTTAAGAGATGCCTCATAGCCTGTGGAAGACTCTCTAAGAGAAGAGATGCCTCATAGCCGGTGGGAAGACTCTCCATGCTTCCACTGCCACAGCCTGGTTCTGCCCACCGATGTTGTGTGATCTCCAGACTCCTCTAGCAACACAGCCAGGTCTTCCCCTTGGCTGTACCGTCCCTGAATTCACTCCCTGCCTGTGACTCCGCGTTCCCTCCAGCAGAGCCACAATGAGCTTCTGGGTGGCCTGTTCCTTGCCCCGGTATCCAACCATCCTTGGCCAGCACTGAAAGCAACCAGTCAAGGGCCCAGTCTTCCTTTGGGGAAGTTCTGCGGTTCTCTTCCATATGTGCATTGGTTTAAGAAGGAAGGTCCCGATGGGGTCTCCCTGCCAAGGTCTCCTGGCACCCACAGGCTTTCTCTTTCACTGTTGGCGTTGAGTTTGAACTGGAGGGATGAATCCTTGTATCCAGCATCTGCCCATCCTTCCTACCTTCCTTCCTTCCCTAATAGTTAAAGCCATATCAGTTAGACTGCAATACTATCAATACTATTTAAAAAAAAACTCTGGCAGGCCACGCTCTCTCATCTTGTACAAAGGAGCGTCCTGGGTTAGGGGGGAGCCCCCCTCCTTGCCCACAAGCCTGCTTGTCTGTGTCTCTGGCCACCCACTGTGTGGCCCATGCGTGTTTCCTCATTGGTGTCTCTGTAACAGGGTAAACCACCCACAATGCCTGTCATATGTCTTATTGTCTCTGCTAGTCACTCACTTGATGGTCACCCTATGGCCCCATGGAGCCCAGGGCTTGTGGGGGGGGGGGAGCAGAGGGACCACAGGCAGAATGAAGATAGGAGCAGGCTGCAGATGTGTGGGGGGGGATGGACCATTAATCCATTCTTTGTCCATAAAAGCATGCGGTATGGCTGGTCATTGTGTGCATTATCTCACAAGGCAAAGAGAGTGTGGCATGACTGACCAACAGGAGCCCTGAAAACTCTATGCTGGTATGCCATAATGGCACTCCTTTGCCTGGGCTGGCATGCATCCATTGTCTACTTGAGCCTCCTGGCTGCATGTTGAAACACTGCAATAAATCCACCTCTCACTTGGGGCAAAGGGCTGATGCAGAAGCCAGTGTCTCACCTTCAAGGTGCTGCTGCTGGTGCTGCTGCTCTCAATGTGTTTGGGGGTTGGGGGGCAGGCTTGGCCTCTACATCCTCACAGGTTGGGCACGCCCATCCTTCCAAGTGTGCTGCTGGGTGCCAGCAAGCCCCTAAATTCCATAGGCTGCACAGCTTCTCCTTATTGGCCTGTCCTGAGCAAGATCTAAAGACAACCAAGGCTGCTGGGAGTGTCGAAGGGCCTTTGCAGGTGGCAGTGAGCACCACAAAAGGAAGAAACCTGATTTCACTGTGTGGCACCCTCCATTGGAGGTGAGGGTGGGGGTCACATATGGGGGATCTTCTCATTTGACCCTTCGTGATATGGGACCCCCACTCTTTTGGTGTCTCCTGCACTACCGAGGTAAGGTGAGAAGTTCAGAACCTCACAAAACAAATCCAACATACAGCTGCTCTCCACACCATCAGGAATAGGGAGAAGGAAGAATGGAGGTAACCCTGGGGTTGCAAAGAACCATTGTGTGGGCCTTCCTATAAGGACCATGAGGTTCTCATATGAACTCCATGGCACTGGGAGGGAGCTACAGGACAGCAGTTCCCAAGGCCTGAAGATAGGCTGGAAAAATAAGGCCAATGCTTTATTATCCTTGTTAGCTGACAGAGAAGAAGCTGCTTCCAGACACCAAGTGTTTCTGCAGATCAGTGTGAGTGTGTTTCTTGCGGGGTGAGGGGGAAAGGAGTCTAGAGAGGGAAAAAGGGGTACAGAACCTAACCTCCTTCCACCATTCCCTAAATGATGGATATCAGACTTCTATCTTTCTCAGATCCTACACTCACCTTTAGCCATGCGTATCATAAAGACCTCCAAACGCATGGTTGAGTCTACACCGTCACATGCGTCCTTGTATTGGTGTGTGAAAAATACACACATTGTAGGAGTGACCATTTGCAGCACTGTGTGTATGAAAATGTTTGGGACTGTGTGGGGCGGGGGGTGGGGGTGGGGAGAAGTAACTGGATTTTTCCCAACTGGAGCATATTTCCGTAGACATGCAGCCACGCAGGCAAAGTGAGCCACGTGCGTGTGGACATGTTGGTGCCCGTCACACATCTTGGCAGGCAGGGTGTGTGCCTCAGCCTCAGATCAGACAAAATGTTCAAGCCTCTCTGTCCACCAGTGTGTCTGTCATCGTGTAGCCCAGTGGGTGCTCCCACGCCTTTTCCATTTGTTTCCAGGGTGGGGTATCCCTCCGGGGCTCACTGCTGGCACAGAGGAATGGGCGGGTTTCAGCCGTCACATCCACCTCGGCTCTCCTTCCCAGTCGGATCAAGAGCATCGCCAGAGGGGCCCTACCCAGTTCCCACGTGCATGGATTTCTCCGTGTCTGCTTGCCTGTCACTAACGTGTGCAAAGGGTCAGCAGCACCAGCTGCCCTCTGCACTTACCCATGGCACTGTGTGAGCCATCACGCCATCTGCTTCCTTAGAGTCATTGTGTCTGATCAGCTGGTCGTCATCCCACTGGCACCTGGGAAGGGCATCTGTCACAGGGATGGGGCCAAGAGTGCCCGGAGGGATCCCCCAGGATCGGGAGGGCGGACTGAGCCCCCTTGTGGGGCTCTTCAGGCTGACACTGCAGGGGAGCCTTAGTCTTCCCCCAAAGAACTGAAGCCGGAGGCAATGAAGCACAACACTTCAAGGCCAATTTGGGGGGGGGGGGCTTGTGCATCAGTCTGCCTTTCATTTAACCTGGGGGAGGGAGGCCAGCAGGGAGCCAGCTGCTCCCCTTTCCCTGCCTGTGTGGGGTGGAGGATGCAGGCATAAGGGGGCGGTGCAGATTTGAGGGGCTCCATCCATCCACCTTATGGTGACCATTCTGCTCTAATTAGTCTTTGGAGAATAATGGAATAAAGGAATTTGTACATTGCCCTGTGTCGGTTGTCTTTGGGAGCAAACTGGGAGGCGGGCTTGCGCTCATCGGCAGCAGCATCTGGTATAGAGTCAAGATGGACCCTGCACCCGTCTAGTACTAAGGAACTACTCTGGGCTGTTACCAGCACTTAAAACACAACTACCCAATCCCACCCACAAGAAGGATATTGATGGGCTGAAGTTTGTTAAAGGAACCAAACCCAGTAAGGAATGGCCGAGAGAGTTGGACATGTTAGTCTGAAGGAGACTGAGGGGGTGATAGGACAGCCATCTTCAAATGTTTGAAGGGGAATCACATGGAAGCTGGGGGCTTAAGAGAGGAGGACCTCAACCTATGGAGACAAATTGCAGGAAAGAATATTATAGGGACTAAATGTAAAAGGATGGATTACGTCAGAAGGCACTGGTCTCACTGAAGTCCTTAAAGAAATATTGGATTACCCTCTGTGAGGGGGCACCATAGCTTACCTTTCCTATTGTGGCAGGTGGTTGTATTTGATGTATCTTTTCAGATATTTGTTCGGTGATTGAACCAAGTAGGGCACAGAAGAAAAGCATTTGTTATAGTGCTGAAAAAAATGCAAATGTTTTGTAGCACCAAGCAGAAGTACTACCATTCAGAAAGGATCTAAGAGGGCTATAATGCAATAAACCAGAAGCATCGAAAATATGTTACTTACCACAAGGACTTCCTTGTCAGTTGGACAGCTCCGTATCTTCATGCAGGAAGTGGTCTTGATTGTTTTTTCTAGGCAAGTGCTTCACAACCTTGGTTCCCCAGATGTTCTTGGACTACATCTCCCAGAAATCTTGTCTACCACAGATAGTGGTGACAGCTTCTGGAGGTTTTAGTCCAAGAATGTAAAGGGGCCCAAGGTTGGGATTCATTGTTCTCTCTAGGCAGACATGGGGAAACTGTGGACAACGGTGCTTTTTGGTGCCATCCCATATCTCTATTCATTGCCTTGAACTGAATTAATTGTGTCAAGATCAGTGGCAGGTAGGCCTGAGAGTGTGAATCAACATATTGTCCTTATATTCCTTAGGCTGGCACAACTCTCATTTGCAAAAGAAAATACAAAATGAGCCATCCAGAAACCAAAAGGACCAAACTCAATAACTCTTCCTTTTTTGGGGGGGGGCGGAAGATTCCAGAATCTCCAGGCCACTGGGAGCTATGGTCTCATTAGAGTTTCCTTTTCAAGCATTGTAAGAAAGTGGGGATCAATAGAGAGCACTCAGTAATACAGCAAACATTCCTGGCCATTCCTGTGCATATTGCATGAGACCAACAGAGATGGGAACAAGGCCCAGCTCATGCCCTGAGCTCTGCACCCCAGCTGGGCCCTCAGAACTGGCCATATGCTCTTTAAGAGATGCAACCCAGCTCTGTCCTCAGAGGTTATCCATTATAAACACTACACTACTTAGGACCTAGATACCTGAAGGACCGCCTCCTTCCATACGAACCTACCCGGTAATGAAGATCGAGCCAGGGGCCCCTTTTGAAAGAGCCATCCCTCAAGGAGGTGAGAGGGATGGCTTGTAGACATAGGGCCTTCGAGATCCGCCTGGCGCCAACACTTATTACATTCCGGCGTCAGGTAAAAACCTTCCTGTTCCATAGACTGTGAGTCCGCTGATGACAATTTTAGGATAATGATTTTAGTTACGATTTTTATTGATGATTTATTGATATTTTACTTTTAACTATTTTAAATTGTTTTATTCTTTGGATTGTAAGCCGCCCAGAGACCTTTGGGTAGTGGGCGGCATATAAGTTAAATAAATAAATAAATAAATAAATAAATAAATAAATAAATAAACAAACACAAGGCAAGTGGTCGGGGGGAACCTAGCAGTTCACCTGGCTCAGAGCCAAGCTTGCTGCCACTGTAGTTGCTGCTAAGCGACCTTGGGAAAGTCCTTGCCACCCAATAGGCTTCCCACGGTGTGCAAAGCAAGCTAATTCTCTCTCTCTCTCTCTCTCTCTCTCTCTCTCTCTCACCTGAAGACCAATCCTGAATAATGACTTCAGGATTAGTGCCATCAATTTAAAAATGTATTCTGTGCCTAGCCTAAGCCTACCATGAGCTCGAGAGGTACTCAGTGGAAATCTTGTGCCAGCCATTCACACCCATGGGGATAGATAAGAACAGCCTTGCTGGAACAGGCCACAGCCCATCCAGTCCAGCATTCTGTTTCACACAGCGGCTCACCATTTCCTTCAGGGTATTCCCAAGCAGATGTCTTCACCTGCTTACAATTCCCTATAATGGCATTGAGAGATATTCTGCCTATCTATCCAACCTGGAGGTTGCCCTTAGGCATCCATAATGATAGCCATTGATATCCTTGTTCTCCATGAACTTGTCCAATCCTTTCTTAAAGCTGTCAAGGCTGACAGCTGTCACCACTTATTCTGACAGGGAGTTCCATAGACCAGTGATCCTCTGGGTGAAAAAGTACTTTCTCTTATTTCTTTGAGATCTAGCACCCAAAGGTTTCATGGAGTGCCCCCTAGTTCTAGTGTTGTACAATAGGGAAAACAGCTTTTCCTTATCTACTTTGTCTACACTGTGTATGATGATTTTATAAACTTCAATCAGGTCACCTCTTAGGTGCCGTCATTTAAAAGTGAAGAGGCCCAGCCGGTGCAGCCTCAGATGGCAAGAAGGTGCTCCAGTCCCCTAATCATTCTGGTTGCCCTCCTCTGTGCTAGATCTTGGCTCTTGTTTCAAGCACACACACATTGCTGATAAGGATTTGAATTACCCTGTACCAGAAGTGTGGTGGCTGCACTGAGGAGAGATTGGCAATGTGCTGTCAATAATGGGAGCCCAAGGTTACTAAGTTGGCATTACTGCCTTCTTGGGATGTGAAGCTTGCTTTTCGCGGTCAAGGTTGTTCCAAGACATTTTGTTGCCTGAGCAGGTATCATGGCATCATCGCTCCATGCCATCCAGGCACAGAAGATGACTGGGCTGGCAGTAGACTCTTACCTCGATTCCTGGCTATGGAACAACAGTGTCCTCATCCACCTTGGAGTCACCAAGCTAGTTATAGAAGATTCAGGATGAAGAATGTGACATGCCCAGCTTTTTTTTTTTGGCCAGCAGAAGGGAAGAGAGAGTTTTTGGAACATAGCCAAGATAATGTCATCCCTGCCCACTGAGCTGTCTGGTAGGGCTCACCCTGGTTCGAAGAAGGTGTGGAGGGCTGTACCATTCTCCCATTGATTTGGGGCAGAGATCAGTTAGGAGGAGGGAACGTCCTAGACATTAAAGCCATAACTACACTGTACAGTACACATAGAGGAATTTAATAATCATGCCTTCCTTGGGGGCTCCCAGGGACGTACAGTTCTGGGAGGAGAAAGCTAAGAATCCGTAGCACAGCATCCTCGGATTCCTCATCAAAACTCCCAGCATTCCTTAGGAGAAGATAAAGCAAACAAACTAAGCCAGTCAGCTGCCATCTAATACAGCAATACAATGTCATGAGAAAGCAAGGCTGGGTAGAAAGAACAAGAATGCTGGGAAAAGTTGAAAATAGAGGATGACCCTCGTTGTTGTGTCGTTACAGTCATGGCTGACTCTTTGTGAACCCATGTACTTGGAGTTTTGCCAGTTCCTACTCCAGGCGCCTACTGCACCTGGTATTCCCTGGTGGTCACCCATCCAAGTATTAGCTAGGCCCGACCCTGCTTAGCTTCCAAGATCAGACAACATCAGGGCATCTAGGCAGATAGAGGATGATAGACCTTTCATAGACTGTTGTTAAGTCAGAAGCACCTTGATGGCACACAGCAACAACAACAAGGTGATATTTTTATGAAATCTCTGTTTGGGTGCACTGTGCCTCTGAATGATCTGACACCAGAAAAATAAACATGACAGGAGAAGACTGTATGGTGTGATGCTGAAAGAGCAAGATATGTCTCCAGGAGAAGGAGCATCAGGCTTGGGCTTGATGATAATGTTACCATAATTATATGAGATGAAATATGAGATGTGAATGTCAAATATCTTAAGGTCCAGAACAAATGAATATACATAATACATTTATCCGTTAGTGTTCAGTCGTCTGCCACCTCTCTGCTGAACATAAGAACTTTTACTACCAGCTGATAGTGTTGATAATATTCAATGATATTTGGTAATGGAGAATTAATCAGCATTTGCTAAATCAGTCAGTCAAAACATCCGTCAACAAGAGGGTGAAGCAACTCTTAAATCTGCTCCTGGAATAGTTAGTTAGTTAGTTAGTTAGTTAGTTAGTTAGTTAGTTAGTTAGTTAGTTAGTTAGTTAGTTA
>JAHTLZ010000010.1:69751584-69766624 GCA_023846285.1 Phrynocephalus versicolor
AGAAAGAAAGAAAGAAAGAAAGAAAGAAAGAAAGAAAGAAAGAAAGACTGATTTAGAAGTAAGGTGTGTCATCTCATGAAAGATGCCTCCAAGGGGAGGGGTATTTGGCATCCTCTGTTCACAAAAAGACACATGCTGTGTCTGGCTGAGGTAACCAGTAGGAGAAGCCCAGCCTGCTTGAGTTTGAGAGGAAACTTTCCTGGTCCAGATTTTTGCCTGCCAGGCTCCTGGGGGGCAACAGTAGCAGTAGGGCTGGTGGAAGACAATGGGAGCTGATTGCTATGATATGCGAGCGAAGGCAGCAGTTATAGCAAGAGAGGATAATAGCAGTTCTTAGGTCTGGAGGGTTCAGCCCTCCTCAGAATTGAATTAGATAATGGCTATGATTAGTGCCATAGAGAGCCCTGGGCACATGCTGCCTGCAGAGACATCTGATGGGCCACAGCATCAACACTCCTAATATGCAATCCTTCCTCACGCCTCACGCCTCAGCTCAACCAAACCACACCCATCCCCCTCAGCCTGGCATCCCTCTCTCGGCTTTCTGATGCCAGAAGCCTCATCCAAGGCTACAATTCTAATCTAACACACTCCACCTTTTACTCTGTTTCTTGCTGGCTCTCCTACCTTTGCTGTCTCTTCCAAACAATGCAGCACTGAGGCACCCCCATAAATGATTAATAACCACAATCTCCATGTCACCTGCTACCACCTCCTGGGTGCCTTTAGAGTTAAGCCGCAGACCTCACTGAAAACATGGGAGCTGGGACGGAAGGTGCGGCGGCCCATCACAAAATGGCCGACCTTCTCTCCCTCCCCTTTGTCCTCAGTACTCTGGCTTTTTCCTTTGACAGAGTGCTCAGGGAAGCAAGTGTTAATTTTGAGGAAACCTTTTGAATTTCTATGACTGGGGGGGGCAGTATGATCCTTGTACACAATCCAAATACAAATGTGGGTGATAGCCTTTATTAGTCCACTAAAAGCACAAATACAGTGGCTGCTAGCTTTCGATTGCGCTTGAGTCAGTCCAGCTGTGGGCAGATTCGTGACTGGAACATTAAGAGAAAAGAAAACAACAATTCCCCTAATTGCCCCCTTCTGTCTCCTCTTGCTTCCACAAGGACGTTTTCCATTTTTCTTGTTTGTTATTATTATTGGTGCAGCACATCTGTACTTCCCTAACACACTTTATTAAAAAATGTATTTCCTCCATAGAGCCAATGAAGTATTTAAGTTGCCAGTATCCTGAAATGGTTCTCTTCTTAAGCCGCTTCATGAAATCGGGAAATTGAAAGAGTGAAGGCTTGCTTTAGTTCACTTTCAGCAATTGCACATGCCGAAACAAACCAAAATGGATCCAAAAACTACAAGACCCTGACTGGCCCCAGAGAAGTGCACGTAGGAATGCTCTGAGAGTGAGCTACTTTGCAAAGATGTTGCCTGATCGCTGGTTTTAGGAGCAAATCAGCCTGTCCCCCACAGAAAACCAAACAGCAGGCTAAACACTTGTGTAGTTACCCTCTTCGTGATCTGATAAACGGATCACTAAGAAAGATTCAGAAGAGTTCAAATTTTGCTTTGGTCCATTTCAGAGTCCCGCTTTGACTCAGATATCTTGCCCATCAGCCTAATTCAATCTGGGATTTTTCCAAAGCCGAAGCAGTGCATCCGTTGGTGCCACCAGGGAGCCCTAGTTACAGAGGAGAGGGTGAGGAATCTTACTTTTCTTTTTATTGTTGAGAATGCTGCTGAATCCTATATACAGGAATGGTAATAGAGCAGAGAGAGGCTGAAATCCAACATTTCACAGAGTGCATGAAAACAGGAAATTGCTTTATACTGACTGAGATCATAATCCATTCAGTCGTGTCAAATCTGACTGCTGGTCATTAGGTAGTGTTTCAGGCAGGATTCTTTTCCAACTGAGCCAGAGCCCTGGTGTGCCCTGTTGGCCTCTGATCCAAGCACTAACCAGGGGGCTTGGCTTCTACCATCAGGTGGAGTTGGCATGTTCGCCAACAGTCACCTGAATAGCCTTGTGTCACTTGGGGAAGAGGTAGAAAGGTTGCAAAGGCTAATTGTGACCTGTGCTCTTTTTCCTATAACACACCAGAAGAGCTTTGTCTGTGGGGAGGCTGAATTCCATGTCAATCAACCAATCAAATATTGTAGATTAGGGATTCCATGGAGAAGCCAAGAAATGGGGCATCTGGTGGGTTTCCCCCAATCCATCCCCCTTGCAAAGCAGCAGCTTCCTTTCAGAAGAACAGCTGGGGACCAGCCTATGCCAGTGGCATCTCCCGCAGGTGACAGCTTTTTACCATCTCTGTAACTCATGGAGCACAGCCATTTGATCTCAGCACTTTAAAGAGGCACTTAACTTGTTGTTGTTGTTTTATTAATGTAGCAGCTGGCCTGGTGAGGGATTAATTGATGCAAAATGGGGATCTGGCCTGGTGAGGGATTAATTGATGCAAAATGGGGATCTGGAACACTGAGCCTGAACGATGGCCTCCAAAGCAGCAGCAACAGCAGCAGCAGCATCAACAACAACTTCCCCACAAAGGCAGCTGCACCCAGCCCAGAAACAATGCAGTAAGCTAGCACATTCCTACATGCACAGTTTACAAGACCTTGCAAATGCCTAGAGGAGCACCAATGTTTGGACCAGCTATACTAAGGGTACCAGCAGATAATGTCCAACTAGGACTCCGGAAGCCTAAGTTCAAATCCCCTCTTGAGCATGTAAACTCACTGAGAATTGGGAGGCAATAGTAAACCACTCTTTGGACATCTCACACACCTTGAAACCCCTATTAGGGTTGACATAGATTGGAAGTGACTTGACAACACATAGCAAAGCTCTACCAGATTCTGCCATGTATGGAGTCAGGGGACCATGATACCTGCAGAACTTAGACATCTATCAGGCTCCCTGCTCGTGTAGCCAAAAGTGGAACCATCTGAGTTCCATGTTCACTTCCCAGTAAGTAGCAGTTGGTGGTCTTTGCTCTCAAGGCCCGAGTCTCATTGTGGAAAGTTGAAAGCTGATGGCTGTCAGGACAGTCCCTCTGGGAACACTCTTTGGCACAACAGAGCCCCTGTTGCTTCGCAGTATTCAGGGACACCTCCAGCAATGCAACAGCCTGAGAAATAGAAAGACTGTAACTAGAAGAGAACTTGCCACCACAGACACATACCAGAGCACAACAGTCATGCCTACTGCACAACAGAAAAGGTAACACAATGGCCTGTTTTGCTGCTTCTGTTGCTTCCTCAGACACCCATTCAGTGGTTTTAAGGGTTATTCTATTTATCCCAACAGCTGGGACTCCAGAACCATCAGAATACTTTGAGGTTCAAGTTGACTGTCCTTCAGACATATTAGAATCCAAAATGTTAGGTGTCCAATACACTTAATCAGTGTTCTGGGATCAGCTTTAGATATTGAGGATCACAGAAGTGGACACAAAGCAGTTGTAACTTTTAGGCGGACCACCTGCTCTCCCAACCAACTTCAGGGTGGGTGCTGCCTAGGTGGAGCAAGAATGTGGAGCACACATCTTTGCTGTGCTCTCTCCATCCCTGAGCCTGGATGGATCATCCAACTATTGTTGTTCAGTCGTTTAGTCGTGTCCGACTCTTCGTGACCCCATGGACCAGAGCTCGCCAGGCCTTCCTATCTTCCACTGCCTCCTGGAGTTTTGTCAAATCCATTTTGGTTGCATTGATGACACCGTCCAACCATCTCATTCTCTGCCGTCCTCTTTTCTTTTTGCCTTCAATCTTTCCCAACATCAGGGACTTTTCCAAGGACTCCTCTCTCCTCATGAGGTGGCCAAAGTACTGGAGCCTCAGCTTCACAATCTGTCCTTCCAGTGAACATTCGGGGTTGATTTCTTTCAGGATGGATAGGTTTGATCTCCTTGCAGTCCAGGGGACTCTCAAGACTCTCCTCCAGCACCACAGCTCAAAAGCATCAATTTTGCGGCGATCAGCCTTCTTTATAGTCCAGCTCTCACTTCCATACATCACTACTGGAAAAACCATAGCTTTGACTATTGTGACCTTAAAGCAAAGTGTTCTGCTTATATACCGCCCCATACTACTACAAGTAGTCTCTGGGCGGTTTACAATTTTAATTACAGAGTGCAGGCTACACATTGCCCCCCCCAGCAAGCTGGGTACTCATTTTACCGACCTCGGAAGGATGGAAGGCTGAGTGAACCTTGAGCCTGCTACCGGGGATTGAACCCAGGTCGTGAGCACAGTTTTACCTGCAGTACAGGCATTTAACCACTGCGCCACGAGGCAAAGTGATGTTTCTGCTCTTTAGGATGCTATCTAGGTTTGCCATTGCTTTCCTCCCAAGAAGCAGGCATCTTTTTATTTCGTTGCTACAGTCGCCATCTGCAGTGATCAAGGAGCCCAAGAAAATAAACTCTGGCATTGCCTCCATTTCTTCCCCTTCTATTTGCCAGGAGGTGATGGGACCGGTGGCCATGATCTTAGTTTTTTTTTTATGTTGAGCTTCAGCCCATTTTTTTCACTCTCCTCTTTCACCCTCATTAAGAGGTTCTTTAATTCCTCCTCACTTTCTGCTATCAGAGTAGTATCATCTGCGTATCTGAGGTTGTTGATATTTCTTCTGGCAATCTTAATTTCGGCTTGTGATTCATCCAGACCTGCCAGCTAGGGATTCATCCAGCCTATTATCACTAATGCCCCATTTGGGAACAAGGTGCTCAACAGGATGACACCAGTGACCCAGTTTTCAGATTCTGATCAATTATTTCAATCTTGGGTTCTGGGTTTTTCAAACTACCTCAGGTGTTTTCAGAGGAGTGGGTGAGCTTTACTCAGGGAGAGAGGCAAGCAGTGTTGTTGACCTTGCTGCACTTGCTTAGTCTCTTAGAGACTTCTTATACCATCAGATGTTGTAACCTTTCAGACCAACTTCATGAGGCAGACCCTGGGGACCACTGTTTCCTAGTGATTCTGATCCTTGTACTGGATTGCTGTTGCACAGTACAGTGGCACTGGTAGTGATGCCATGAGTACCACAGCCTACAATACACTGTCCATACTACTACATTTTACCTGTATGTAGCCACAGGGAAGAATCTGTAGGTGTTTTGGAATGTGATGTCACTCGTGTGCTGGTGACACACACCCCAATCTGTTTCTCTGGCGCATGTGGTTCAGAAGTGGCCATGCAAAGTTTGAATAACTGTCTAGACATAGCAAGAGTGTGGATGTGGGGTCAACAAGAGTAAAACCTGGCAAAATGTGGGCCCTTTGGGATATCATGCCTATGTCCAAGAATTAGACAAGCTGCTTGTTCTGAAAAGCTGCACACCTGAGGAGTAGCAGCCTTGTAGTCTGGTGGTGCTCCAAAACCTATCACTGTCACTAGAGGTCCAGAGACCTGCAGTGACACAAAGCTGTGCGTTGAGCTGGCATGCCAGCAATAACTTTTCTGAAGATGGACTGCTGGGCCACGGTAATGCATGCATTATTAACCTCATGTCTTCATTACCGTAATGCATTCTACAAGGCCACCTTTTTGCGTACAGCGAGCACATACAAAGCACACCTTCCATGGCTTCCCTAAATATTTTGCGATACCGTCCTCGCTGATACAAGATATGTATTAAAATTAAGTTAATTCACAATTAACATTTTATTTAATTCAAGTTTAAAAAGCTGACAGGAGAAATACTGATTTGTTGTACAGGGACCCCCCACCTATTGCGGGGGTTAGGAACCCGAGCCAACTCGCGATAATTGAAAATCCGCATCTGGCGCTGCCCCAAATCGGCCTGCAAAGGCCTTCCCGGGCCTTCTGGAGGCCCCATAAGGGCCTCCCTGCGAACCGGAAGTGACTTCCGGATACCAAAAATCATTTCTGAGGCCTTCAAGGAACTTTCCCCCCTTACCCAGGGAGCCTTTTTTCATATACTGCGGTCCCGCAATATAGCAGGACCGCAGTATATGAACCGCAAAAGGGCGGGGGACCACTGTAAAAGCAGTGCTGGAGGAGAACTTTGAAGATACCTTAGACTGCCAGAAAGGTGAGCAAGAGTGTCGTAGATCAAATGAAGCCTGAACTTTCTCCACAGGCAAGAATGTTCAGTTTGCGTCCTGCTTTGGGCACACAACAAAAAGGTAGAATACTCTGGGAAAAAACATTAATGCCGGGAAAGGTGGAAGGCTGCAGGAGAAGAGAAAGACGAAGCACAACATGGATTGACTCTCTAAATGAACCACCGGCTTGAGCTTGCAAGGGCACAGCAGGTCAGTTGAGGACAGGACATTCTGGAGGTTGCTCATTCAGAGGGCCAACATGTGTTGGAAGCAAGTTGACAGCACACAGCAACATCAGGAATGACAATCAATATGGCTTCAATTGAGTTTGTAATCATTTATCGTGAAATCCTGGTATTAGACAACACCTTAGCCTTATTATTTATCCTCCCCAGCTATAGGGGATCAACACAGCTCCTATTTTTAAAACGTGGACTATATTTTATAATTTGCAATTATAAATTATTTGAATTTTATTATCATTTACATCTTGCTCACCACCTGGAAATGGTGACATAACACGGAGTGTACAAATAAGTGAGACTTTCAAGGAACCAGTAGGTGGAAAGAGGAATGAACAACAGTACCATAATAAGGAATTCTGATCGAAAGTAATCAAACAGAGGCTTCCAGGAAACCACAGGCCAATCAAGTGCATCCCCAAGTTTCAGTTTCTTTGCTGGCTCCAGTTCCATTGCATCATTACTCAATGAGAAGAGGTGAGCGAGACCTACAGATGGTATTCTTCAATTGGCATTACCATTACCCTTTTTCTGGCAGTACGCAAACAGTGCCATTTTAAAACCACAGGACACCAAAGTTCTTTGTTCATTTATTTAGTCAAACAAAGTTATCCTTGGAGGTATAAAAAGATCATACAAAAATTAATAATAACATTTCTACTTTCCGCCCTAAATCCTTCCATTATCCTAAAGTACAAGGGGGAACAAAGTACCCACTCTGCCTCCAAATGAGGCAAGTTAGCCATTCCTTCCAGAATAAAGGAAGGTTCCAGACATGGTTATGGGAAGCCAGGACACATATGCCTTTCCACACCCAAGGAGTGGCATACAGGGAGGACAAGGACACAGCAATACGGACTTGTAGGGGGCCTTTGCCTGCTATGTATAACTAGAGTAGATCTCCCAATGGAGGGCACAGCCTACAGATACTGAAATGCATTTGCAACTGTAGTCCCCCATTCGAAATCAAACCCAGCAAAGAGCAAAGACACTGGAGGACTGCCAGCCCCTGTGCATTTGGGGGGGGGGCAGTTCAGACAGTAGGCTTCCTCAACAAGGAGTAGTCAAGTACAGTGCCTCCTCTAGAAAGCAGGGCTTGAACCCAACATAGGA
Source organism: Phrynocephalus versicolor (assembly GCA_023846285.1). NCBI lineage: Eukaryota > Metazoa > Chordata > Lepidosauria > Squamata > Agamidae > Phrynocephalus > Phrynocephalus versicolor. The sequence goes on from JAHTLZ010000010.1 coordinate 69,759,027, forward strand.
ACAAAGCAAACATGGCTTGTAAAAATCTTGCCCAGGCTTGGAATGCCGGGTCCTGAGTGTGGTCTCCAGCAGTGACCTGTTATGAGTCATTGGGGAGTCCAAAGAGTTTCACGGTGCCAGCTTCCCTGCTGCTATCGTATTTGCCATCTTTGTCATCACAGGCAAAGGCCAGGAGGGGACGCTTTGGATGCCAGGCCACGGTGAAGGTGGGGGACTCACACTGCACTTCCCACAGCTTCTCCCCTAAAAAAAAATACAAGAGACAATTGAGAATCAGCATGTCTGCAGCTCTGACACTGCTGATGGCCTGCCTTTATAGAAGACCAAGTCATGAGTGCCAGTGAAGAGGCATTTTGCAACACATTCATTTTACATTGGCTGCAATATGGGTTGCTGGCCTGTATTTTGCAAGCTTTGTTGCTCTGAGAAGAAGTGTTACGGTCCAAGTTATATCTCCTCTGCAGCCCACCGTGGATGTTGTACTTGGGCTTTCCCCAAGTCAGAGATATGTAGCTATGCAGAAGCTGCTTAAAACCAGACAGGCAGCATGTCCGTTCCTCCTCTAGGCCAAAAGGGATTTGTATGTCTCGTAGTGCCAAATGGAGCTGGGTAAGGGAGCGGGGGTGGCATATGACCCATGCTCCTTTGTTTGAAGAACTTCAGGCAAAAATCAAAGAAAAACAAAACAAAAGACCAAAAACATGTGGCACCTTAAAGACTAACTTTCATATTTTAATGTAGCATTTCGTGGACACGTCTACTTCTTCAGAAATAGAGCAGTAAGAACGGGGGTGTGACTTAAGAAGAAACTTTTTACAACTGGCCTTCCTGCCTCTTACAAGACTACTGCCCTGGCTGCAACACCATCTGCTGTAGCATGGATTTTAAGAACATCTAAAAGTTACATCCTGGTAAAGCACATCTTTTACCATGTCTGAACTTCTGGGACCTGCTTTGAAGAAGAGTTATGTAAACTCGAAAACTTGCAATGTTCCTTGTTTTTTTTTTTTAATAGTGACCTATATAGGTATCGCCTGTAACCGATTTTTACCCTACAGTATGAAGTCATCATAGACAGTACAGGATCATGCAACAGATAACATCTCCAGTGATTTCTTAACTTAAGACAATTCACCTCCAAAAGTCACACTGTTCATGCTACTTTGGTGTAACCAAGTCAGATAATTTGGGCCAAAATATACACGTTTACTTAGAAACAAGTCTCCTCCACTGCTTTTCCCTATTAAAACTGTGCTTAAAACTGAAGCCTAAATCACTTTTGTGACATGAAGTGGAAAGAGCAGCACTCACCAGTTTCGACTTCTGCAATATCAATGAAGTGATCTTCCGATGCGGAAGCCAGCATCTTCCCATCATGGCTGAAGCTTAATGTTCTCACAGGCCAGTCAAGTCTGAAAAGAGGGGAAACAAGGTTACATTACAGTGGGCTCTACAACCAGCATCCTGTTCTCAACACAGACTAGTCAGATGAACCTGGGTCAAACAGTGCATACAACAAATGGCTCTCCTGCTTTTGTTGTTTCTAGCTTCTGTTACAGAAATAGAACTACCGATGGAGGCTCCACTAATGGAGACAGACCCATCCTCCCTGAAGTTGCCCAAATCCTTTTTAAATGCTACCTAAGTTGGGGAATATCACATCAAATAATTCTGCAGATATATGAACTGCATGAACCAAGTGTTTGGTGTATGCTCTTAAACTGAATAAAGACCCTGCTTAATTGGATCAGTGTACTGCAGCTCTGAATGCAACTACAGCCTTCTTAGGAAACGGTTGAACTTTAAAGACATGACGATAGATCGAAAACAATTTTGCTTTCATGCCAAATTAAGGTAATTAAAAACTGTAAACCAGCCAGAGAGTGTTTGAAGTGCTATGGGGCGGTGTATGAGCAGAACACTTTGCTTTACGCTGGTTACGGCTTCACTCCCACTTCCAAAGGAAAATAAGGTATATACATTAATTCCAGCTAGTGCAGATCTTAGCCATACGTTGCTGGCTGGGTCAGAAAAGAACTGTAATCTAACACATCTGGAGAGTACCAGTGTGCGGAAGGGTGGCAGAACTCTACCTTCAACCATAGAAAAAAGCAAGCAACACAGGTCAGAACAACTCACCTAGAGAAGCACCGTACACACACCAGCTCATCAACATCCCAGAGGCTAACCAGGGCATCAGCACTTCCTGTAGCAAAATACTTGCCCGTCGGGTCAAATTTGATACAGATGCAATTTGAGGGATGGGCATTAATTGACTGGATAGGCTTCAACTCTGGGTAGCTGCAGAAAACACAAGAGATGACTTTGGAGTGATACAGAAAGAGCTGCTTTTACATATGAAATGTTTCAATAGAAATTACTTTCCTGCTGTTTACCAACTACATGGCAGAATCTCAGATGACACAGCACCCACCTAAATGGACTTCATGGTCGTAGCGTCAAATTATAATGTGTACAGACCAATTTATTTTTCTGCTAGCTACTGAGCTAAAGAGATCAGAAAATTATTTAAATAGTTGTCCAATTTATAGATGAGGAGAAATGAAAATCATGAAAGTCAACTTTGCTATCATTTACAAAACAAGATGGGCAACATTGCTTCTTTCCATTGAGTCAGAAACAGCAGAAACAGCTGTAGATCTGCATTGCCTGATGTAAACAGGTACAACTGGTGACATCAGGAAGCTTGTACTTCTCCTCACAAATATGTCTGCCATAGCCAGGCCTACATAATATCCTGAGAGAAAAAGTTCACCAAGTTAGAATTTACCCAATCATCATTAAGATAAAGATCTAGGAGTATTAAATAGACCAAGATCCCCTGTAATCACCAAGATCTAGGAGTATTAAATAGACCAAGATCCCCTGTAATCACCAGACCCAAACATGTATCTCCTACTGAACTGATAATTTTGTGGACCAGTATGAGACATTTTAGGCCTCCTGGGTCAGGTTTTGTTGCACAATCTACACAGAGATAGAATGGCGACATAAGCATTGTGCTGCACGATCACAGTGTACACTTGTAAATGGTGTGTCCCTTTTCCAGCCTTCTGCCAAGTATAGTATGGGAGGGGCGTTGTGGACGAGACACTGCCTTCTTCCTAGTGTTTTCCCTCGGGTTTGGGGGGTCTGCTCTCTGGATCTTGAAACACCCCTTTGCCTGTCTGACCCATGTCTTCAGGGAACAGGCCAACACTTTGCTGCCATCTCTGTTTTGGTTGCCCATGTGGCTACTAGCCAGATCTTTATTTCCAGGTGGTTAGCCATTGGAGTGGGGATGGAAGGTGCTGCTCTGAGGACATGTCCATATCAGCAAAGCCCGCTTTCCCGCATCATCTCTTTTATTGATACCATACCTAGTAGCTGTTGAGTAGATCATCTGTGATGTGGTCGAGGAAGGAGATGCCCAATAACCAGCAGAGCATAGACATTACCATGGCATGGAGATGGCAATATTTTATACTGGGGTACATTTTTTTTGTTCCAGTCAATATAACAAATTAGGATTTATTTAGTTTTTTAAAAGCCCCACATCCTTTTTTCAATGAACCATGATGGAGAAAAGCAGAAAAAATTTACTCTATTTATCAGTGGCCTCACGGCAGGGGAATTGTGGGTCACTGGAATTAGGAAATACAAGAAGGGTACATTAAACCCTTAAATTACGCCAACCCTACCACTAATTCCCAATGGTCACTGGGGTCAAAAATGCCCTCCTGCTTACTCAAGACAATTTCCTTTAAAAAAAAAAACTGATTCACAATCTTGCTTAAATTTAAGGAATATATTTTCTGATGTTTCCCCTGCAACATATACTGGATATTCCAATAAAGATAATTTGGGGAGAAAGGGATAGCAAATACCATTGATTGTGGAAGCAAGAATGCACACTATCCAAGATCTTTACATCCTATAACTATATGCAGAAGAGTTATCAGGTCTAGCATCAGATCTTGTCTACATGAAGGTCTGCTATGATAGTCACCTTTGGAAACAGAGGAATTCGATAGTTTACATTTTAAAATCAGGAGGGGGGGATCAAAGTTATGGCAAAAGTTACTTTCATTATAGTATCCCACAAGGAGGCAGAGTAAAACAAAAGTGCTAAAGCGTCAATATGCTACTGAGAGACATGTGTGTTCTAGAGAAAATGTGAGCATTTTCCACAATCCACCACAAAGAGCAAAAGACAAGACAGCCAACTCACTTGCTGCCCTTCCCAGAAAAGGCCATGTTGAGGGTACCTGAGGATGTTGATGCAACCGTTGCCATTGGTGAGGAAAAACATGTTGTTATCATTGTTCCAAGAGATCTCGTTCACCTCAAACTTAAACTGTTCCTCTGCTTTCGACCGATGTGTCTTAGCATCAATGAAGGTGACTACATCATCCTTATTCCCGACGGCAATAGTCTGGCCATCAGGACTCCAGCAGATATTAATATTCTCCCCTGAAAAGGAGGGAGAAGGAAAAGCTGAACTTGCTGATTTAACAGATAGAGGAACAGCCATTCAACATGCAGACTTCTGCCCTTGGCAATCAATGCTAAAATCCTTTTGCTTTGTGGCACAGGCAAAACATACTGCAGCCAGTAATTCCTAGCTGGCAATTAACAAGTCACTACTGAGATTCTCGGGGTTGTGTAAACCTGCTGGCTTGGTGCATGCTGCAGAAACCCAGCAGGGACTCATTAATTGCCAGCGAGGAAAAACTGAATGTTATGCTTTCTGAGTGTGTTACAAAAGAAAAATCATCCCCACATTCCCAATGTGGCAAGGCACAATAAGATGATCCCATAAAACAAGTGACCATTTCCAGGGATTGGAAAGCAACAGCAAAATGAACAAAGAGTTTTTTGGCAAATCAAATGTTCACAGCAAGCTCTAAAAATGGAATAGTATGCTTACAGACAAACACCCCCCCCCCAATTAAGGTTTTTACTAGGAAGCAACAATGTAACTTGCAGCAGAGCTACTTACAAAGCATCCTAACGCCATTGCTGACCCACATGACAATTATGTCCTGGTATCTACTCTAGCAACACTGGTTCATGACCAGTGTCATATCAGTGATGCAGAAATGGGTGCCTCTGACTGTTATCTCCAGTAAATTTGAAAAGGAGCTGTAGTAAAATGCCATGAGAAGGAAAGACCTGCATCTTAAGGGAGGAAAGAGGGGCAGGAAGGAATTCCTGTGAGCCACCACTAGCAGAGGAAAATAACCACTTGTCAGAACCAATTTGCTGTTTCTTCCACTTGCTAGCCTTAGAAGGAATTAACATTTCCCAAGATCCAAACAGATATTCTTCACTTAAAGCTAGTGCCACTGACCTTTAGTGTTCACAGGTGCGATGCATTTAGTGGTACGAACATCCCAGATACGAATGGTTTTGTCTCCAGAGGCAGTGACAAATAAGTCTGGGTTACTCGGATGCCAGCACAACTGATCCACGCTGTCTCCATGACCACGGTAATTGTTTTCCTTCACCTGGGGAACAAGGTAGATTTTTTAAAAGAACTGATCTTGATCGTTAAGCAAGTCCCGAGGTATATCTATACACATACAGTCGTCTGCAAGTTCTTCAGAATCTCACCATCAAATTGCAGGGAAACTTAAGGACAATCCATATACCATAATAAAAGCCTAATAACTCAGCTTTTGATCCAACATACCTTTTAGCAGTTTGGAAGAAGACTTGTCAGAACTAAGGGATACTATTTATTGTGTTTATTTTAAGGGTTTTGCCCTGCCTTTTAACATGAAAGGTTCGGGGGTAGAAAGCCTCAGCCCATGGGCCAAAGAAAGCCCATCTCTCTCCCCTCCCTTTACAGTGTACTGCTATGCCTGGAATAACTTGCTGCTGAATAACTTTGAGCAGCTCCAGTTATCAGACCTTTGTTTCAAAAAGCCCAATACTATCAGAACTAATTGGTAGCAAGCACTCTTTTCATTCTCAAGAAGATTTCCTTCTTAGCTATACCTGGACATTTCTGGTATTATGTGGTTGGCTCCGAAGCATGCCCATTTCTGCTTTGCTTAAAAATCAAAAGGTCTGCTTTTTTCCAACCTAGGCAGATTGCAGAGTTTGCTCCAATCTTGATGGGAAGTCCCTAATAATAACAGTAATAGTCTTGAAGGCAGCGTATTGCAATGCTCTCTGCATGGGGCAGTCCTTGAAGGCAGTTTGGAAACTGCAGCAAGTGCAAAAGGCAACAGCTAGACTGGAATCAAGAACCTCAAAATATAAAGCAAAAAGTGTTCTGCTTCTATACCGACCCATACCACTTCAAGTAGTCTCTGGGCGGTTTAGTTTAATTATGCAGGCTACACATTGCCCCCCCCCCAAGCAAGCTGGGTACTCAATTTACCGACCTTGAAAAGATGAGGAAACCTTGAGCCTGCTACCTGGGATTGAACCCCAGATTGTGAGCACAGTTTTACCTGCAGTACAGGCATTTAATCACATTTGGCCCAGACTGTTTGCATTGGCTGCCAGTATGTTTCCACATTCAAGGTGCTGATGCTGGCATTCAAAGCTTTGAATGGTTTATGGACCTTGCTACTTGTCAGAATGTCTCTCCCTCAGAGCAATCTCCTGTCCCACCAGTGCCTCCCAATCCCCTGATGGTATGAGTGTCCACTGCAAGGTAGGCCCAGGAATCTACACAAGGCCTTCTCGGTGGTGGCCACCTTACTATGGAACTCCCTCCAGTAGGGGTGCAACAGGCCCCTTCCCCCCTCAGATTTAGAAAACAACTAAATATATGGCTGTTCACTCAGGCTTTCCATGGTCATACCAATTTGATTTAGTTTAATTTAAATTTGCTTCCTTTAATTACTCACAACCTACTACTCTTGGGTTAACTGTCTCTTGTTTTGCCACCATCTTCAACATTAGCCAGTTATTATATCTAGTTAGTTTTAGGGACAGCTTTTCTTTTGTTAATGTTTTAATTGATGTCTGTGATAGAATTTTACCTTATGCTTATGTAATTTGTTTAAAAGCAGCCCAGAGCAGCGACACTGTCACTAGATTTATTAATTTATTTTAGGGGGAAGGGTTGGAAGGGAGACAGACAGATAAGGGATTTTAGGAGTGGCCTTGTGGGGTCTGATAGCATCAGCAATCACTGTCACTAAAGAGAAAGTCTTCTTAAAGTTCTTACCCTGGCCAAAAGAAGATGGCACACACCTCACTTTAGTAATAGTGAGCAGCCAAGAAAGGGGATGAGGGGGTGGTGTGTAATCGTCTTGCCAAGTCTCTGGTGTTCCTTCTGCCAAGGCTGCTGTAAGGTTGTGCTGTGCCAGCCTTGTATTCGGAGCCACAAAGGGAGGGGGCTTTGCAAAGGCTTCCAGGGCCTGTCAGTTTCAGGTTCTAGTCCTTAAGGGGCCAGAAGATGACACCGGGAAAGTTCCAGTCTCACTCTGCCTGAGCTACTCCACCGGGTTGTTGTGAGGATCGAGCATAGCTGGTGAAATTAATAGGGAGGCCCTTGAATGCGCTCCGTTGCTCCCCCACGCCCATCGCGGGTGCGCAAGGCAGCGGCCCTGCAGGAAGAAACCGGGGGGGGGGGG
>JAHTLZ010000010.1:69766634-69779761 GCA_023846285.1 Phrynocephalus versicolor
CAGCTCTGGTCCATGGGGTCACGAAGAGTCGGACACGACTGAACGACTGAATAACAAGAACAACAACAAAATCCCAAGACTTAGCCTTTCAGAAGCTGTCATAGTGTACATGGGACGCTCCAGTGTGCACCCGCCAGATGGCGAATCAAAGTACATATAAAACGTCTTTCTCCTCACCATGTCTTGAAATAATGTCAGTGAAGACTCCTAAGTCATCCAGGCGAGTTTGTCTGGGAGTTATAGCAACTGGACTTTTTTTTTTCTTGAGAGCTCAAAACGTCAAGCAGACTTCTCAGTTTGAGAGAAGCTAGTGGTGAGGCCTCCAATTTATAGTTCACCTTGATTTCACATCATCCTGGTCTGAATAGGCTCATTAGGTGGACAGTGGCCTAAATGGGCTCATTAGATATAAAATGAGATAGTTCACCTTGCAATAATTTCACATTTATTTATCTATGTATTTCTAACTGTATATAACCACTAAATCAGTAGTTTTCTAATATAACTATAAAACTAATCTGAAAAGTTATCTTTTAAAAATGAAACCTTCATCTGGTTGTAAATATTAAGATTAAAACAACTCCAGCAAAAAAGAGTCCTTATGTAGAAAATCATGATTTAAATCGAGCCTTACTGACTAATTTAAATTGTGATTTAAATCAAACCCACCCTGATAGGAGTCAGACAGTAAGTGTGGGTGTGTTTCCTGTAAATTTCTATTCCCAGGCCATGGTCAGGTCCAATGTCAACTGCACAATCCAGGAAAGCCAGCCTGTTGTCTTGTGTTGACATGTCTTGAAATAACTTTGCCCTTTATTCAAATAAATAGAAAGGGATTCCACCCCCACCCCACCCTTTTAGATGACTAAGTAAGCCACCTATGTTATTGTTCACTGGAACAGAATGGGTCTTTTAAAAAGGAAGATGGGTCTGGCATTGTTGCTGATAACAGAGGGAAATCTCCATTTAATGTGTGGCATGAAATAAGCATTTTGTGTTTTTGTCTTTTCAGACCCAGTAATGTCACTGACCTGCCTGGTAAAATCTGAAGTTTACATTCTATAAGTTTACTATTACATAATTCATGTTGCCAGAGAGAAAAGAAAACAGGACAGTACAAGTGGCTCTACTTAGTAAATAAAGAAAGGAATCCAGTCCATTATCAGCATGCTCAAGGTTGCTGATAAATTGGGGGGTGGGGGGGCTATGATACAAAGATTGATCTCGGGAAGCCAAGCTCACCAAACAAAACAGTCATACAATACTTCAGTCTATGTGAGCCGACACATTGGAAAAGACAATAATGCTAGGCTTAATCAGTGGTAAAAAAGAAGAAGAAGATCCACTCAAGGACTCATTGGCTTGGCACCATCAGAAGGGACACTGGAATGACCTTGATCAAGCTAAAAGAAGCTGTAAGGGATGGAAAGGCATGGATAACCAGTTACTAATAGGCGATGATAACCAGTTACTAACAGGAGACAAGGAAAAGGCAGAACTACTCAACACCTTCTTTGCCTCCGTTTTCTCCAAAAAAGAAGAAAGAGATCCACTGGGACAAAGTGTAGATAAGCTAGGATGGGAATTGTGACAAAGGGCCTTTTCACACGACCCCTAAGATCCGCTGGCCACTTAAATTCGGACCAGGGATCTTGGGGGTTTGTTGCTCTTCCTGCATCCCCACCCCTCCACACTTCCTTGATCCTGTCTGCGTGAGGGGAGGGAGAAAAAAAGGGACAAAAGAATGCAGGGTCACCTCCATTTGCCGGTCCAAGCCTCCCCGCCGTCGTCCTGATTCCTTCTCTTAAAGGGGCGGGAGGCAAAAACAACAACAACAAAAAACCCAAACAGAAGCGAGGAGAGCCGGGCACTTACTCCTTTACATCCAGATCTGAGATTTTTCACCCTCCAAGAGCAGGTACCTGAAAAGTGCACTGGGATGCGCTTAGGTGGGTATGGCCGCACTTAATTTCCTCTAAACTCCGGAGCTGGTGGGGAAACAATTTTAAGCTCCGGAGCTGGCAGCCATTTGCGGCGGAGTTTAGGGGTCGTGTACAAATACCCATAGACTAGGTAGAGAGGTAGTACAGGAACACTTGGGAACATTAAATGAATTTAAGCCTCCTAGGCTAGATTAATTACACCCAAGGATATTAAAAGAACTGGCAGAAGTACAGTAATTTCAGAATTGGGGGCTCCATTCCATCTGGTTACTGACCATGCCCCTCTCAAATGGTTGCAGATGATGAAGGAAACCAAACCCCACCTCACGCGGTGGTATCTGGCCCTGCAACCTTTTGCCTTCTCCATACATTATAGGAAAGGAGGGCAACACATTAATGCAGATTTCTTTTCCCGACAGGGGCCCTGGGAAGGAGAAACCCTGGTGCAGGCGTCCCTCTTGGAGGGGGGGATGTGTGAGGGGAACTTCTCCAAGGGCTCGAGAAGGACCCCTGCACGTCCTGCCCAGGTGTTGGAGGAGCCAAAGAAACCAGAAAACCTGGAGAACCTTTCGAAGGTGGAGAGGTTCATGGCCTTGAAAGGGTATTATGCTGCTCTTAGAGCAAAGGAGAAGGAGGAGGCCCGGAGGGCGGAGGAAGAGAAATAGAAAGACTTGGCGGGAAAAGGGAACCAATCCGCTCCGGTGGAGGTGGGGTATGCAGCATGTAAAAAGGGAGGGAAGAGAGTGCTCCCTGCAGGATGGGAATGGGTGTGGATGGAGAACCCATGGACAGGAGAGTGGGAGCAAATGATCATGCCCCATAAAGAGGCAGAGAGCTACAGACGCCGAGCTCATTGCCAGAAGTGTTCCTACTGGGGTGAGAAGAAGTATAGGGAGTACAATCGTAAGCTGAAAGAAATATGGAAGGACCTCGAAGTTGAGAGATGGCTGATAAAGATACGGCAGGAGATCGAGGCAGGGACATTAGACCCCTGAGAGGAGATGAGCAAGAGGCCGGACTATCCCTTCCGTACGCCCCAGCAGAGACCACGTGGGCCCAGATACACTTCAGAAGTTGGGACACAAGCGGGGACTCCCCAAACCTCCTTGAGGGAGATTGGGATCCAGGTAGAGGGGCTGGGGCTCTCGGAGAGGGAGAAAGAGATGCGTGGTGGAGCCGAACCCCCACAGGTGGTGGTGGGGAACTTGATCACGTTCTAGAGACCCCAACTTATGGAGGAAAGAACCATTTCTTGTCTGATGTTAAAGAAGTTGATCCTGTTGTCAAAAGAAAAGCCCCGTTGGCTACTGATGTACACAATAAAAGTTCTGTTTCCTTGTTACGAGAGACGCCTTCTTTACAATGGGAAGGGCGGCAAGCCTGGACCAAGACCGAACCCTCACAGATAGCTATGTTTAAATATCTGAAAGGATGTCATACTGAAGAGGGAACAGGTTTGTTTTCCATGGCTTTAGAGACTAGGACTCGCGGCAACGGTTTCAAACTACAGGAAAAGAGATTCCATTTCAGCATTTGGAAGAACTTCATGACAGTTAGAGCTGTTCGGCAGTGGAATATGCTGCCACAGAGGGTGGTGTTTCCTTCTTTTGAGGTTTTTAAGCAGAGGCTGGAGGACCGGGCAAGAAACAGAATACATCTGCCCCCAGTGCGGTAGAGACTGCCATTCCCGAATTGGTCTATTTAGTAACACTAGGTGCTGTTTTTAGGATCTCTACTCCAGGCATGATACCATAGTCTTTCCAGACTGGTGATGGAGGAGGAGGAGCTGCCGTTCCTTCAAACCCTCTCGGAGGATACCCGACGAACACCACCCCATTCTCTCCTTTGGCCCACCCCCAGGCGGAGTGTTAGCCTTTGGGATGGGCGACGGCCCCCTGCGTCCCCGTCCCTATTGGTGGAGAGGATGAGAGAGGGTGGGAAGAGGGGTTGTGATTGACGCCGGGGGAGGAGGGGGGGAAGACCTCGGTGTGCTTGCCAAGCTAGGCTGCTGCATGCGGCGGGGGCGGCGGCGGCGGGAGGGGTGGCAGGAGGAGGCGGCGGCGGCGGTTGGGGCGGTGGTGACGGGGGGCGCCCTCTCCATTTTGTAGACCCCTGGGAACACGTTAAGGGAAGCATATCCACACAGGGAGGCGGCGGAACTTAAAAACCGATTTGCCTGTGCCTGTAATCCTTAGGAAAAGTGACACTAATCACAGTGATTTACATAGACACAGTTGAAGAGGACGTGCCGTTTGTGAGATTTCATTACTGCACCATCTTGATGCAATTATTGTAGTTACCGTTGCATTGAAGGAAGCGGTACTCCTTGCCGACTGGTCCTTGTAATGATCTGCACTCTGCACTTGCACAGAGGAAATTTGCAGTTTCTCAAAGAACAGAACGGTCCTGTACAAGCTGATAGCAAGTGCGTTGAAAGCATAGGAAAAATAAACAGAATAATCACTGTTACCTAAAAACTTCTTTAAACTGCCACGCAAGGTCAGCATAATGGGCTGCACTCTGCATGTGCACAGAGGATTCAGAGGGTAAAAACGAGCCAAAAAATTTCCTTAGCTACGTTATTGCCATATGTAAGTATCCAAGGATTTATAGGAATGTTTTTAGATCACCCGCAATGGAAGCGCCCCAATATCTATGTTAATACGGAAAGCAGGAACAGTTTAAAATTCGACGGGTATTGAGCAAATACCGGTATAAGATCCCGTTTGCAGCAGCATTATAGGGAATGGTTCACAGTGAAAGAATGCAGCAAAAGTGCGCACAGAGGGAAATGTGCATTAATATTGCAGAGGAACAAGGCAAGGTGACGTGAACAGTGTCTGGAAACTCATATGGTACAGTTTGCCTGCGTCCCTCTAAAGGAGGATCCCATTTACACACTTCAATTGCAACCCTGTATAATATCAGGCAAGATTGCAGCATGTATAATGCTGGCAGAATGGTAAACTGGAAAATCCGGAGTGGACTACTGGAGTTACAGGAGGGGACTAAAAAGGAAGCATCGTCATAGGGAGTAGGCAACAGATACCAAAGTACTACAAGAAAGGTAAAATTCACCACATCGCCACCGCATGGTTGTCACTGAAGGAACACTAAAGTGGGGTTTCTTAGCGACCCGTGGGAGCGCCATCTGCTGGGGAGGAACGAGGTGGAATCGGGTCGACAACATTCATGACGGGTTTGAAGGTGAAAAGCAGGAAGAGGCGCAAAGGAAGCCAATCAGAAAAGCAGAAAAACCGACACGTTGATATTTTGGTATTCTGACGGCAGCTAACGGCAAGAAGGAACTGTTTCAGGGTTGGCACGTTTTTACAATTCGGATCAACAGGAACCTCACGTTCCATCGATTCGAATTGGAAAGCGGATTGAGCAGATTCCAGAGGTCGAGGAAGGGAATCTCTCAGCGTGCTTGGGGCGCACTTCAGGGGGCGTGGTCGGGGTGACCTCGACTTCAGCTCGCAGGTACGTGAGGACCAATCGGAGGCTAACTGGTCCGCAGCGGGGTGGCACAGAGGTCAGAGAGGTACGTGAAGTAACCACCTAGGTGTTGTTTTTAGGATCTCTACTCCAGGCATGATACCATAGTCTTTCGAGACTGAAGGATGCCAATGATGCCAATGATGATGATGGATGGCCACCTGACAGAAATACTGTGATGGGGGTTCCTGCATGGCAGGGGGTTGGACTAGATGGCCCTTGAGGTCTCTTCCAACTCTGCAAAGTGACCACAAAGTGCACATATTCTCTGAACTCAGCATGATAAGTTTTATCTGCCCTGTTGTTTATCTGGGTTGCTGGTTCTCACACAGCTTCAACAGTTTTATTTAACAGGAGGGATGTTAAAAATCATACGTTTAGACTAGGTGATGAAATAGGAAAAGTACCCCTGTAGTCATTCAAATTCCAGGTATTGCATAGCAGAATGGTGTATTTCTATGTAAGACAATCTACACAATTATAGAGTGGTCATACTGGAGCATACAGAAGATATGTACCATACTCAAACCCCAAATGCATTTCTGCAGCTGGTGGGTACTGCCATCTTCATGATAGGAGCATATCCGGGGCGGAAGTGAGGTGGAGTCCAATGCTTCTTGTGAACTTTGCTCTAGTTTAACAGAGACCTCATAGCAGAAACCAAAGCCTTCCCTATGTAAATAAGACACACCTCTTTGTTCATTCTAAAATGTATGGCTTCAGTTTTCTTTTTCTTTTCTTTTTCTCTAGCCTCCCCAGCAGCAATGAAAAAGGCTCTCAAGTGTTGCTGCCATGCACTTTAAGTTGCAGAGGGTGCAGCAATTTGCAGCCCTCTCTTTAGGGCAAATTCACTATTTTGCTCATCCAACACTAAGGATGAGTAGGCATTTTATACTGATGTAATAAAATAAGTTTGACTGTGAATTTGAAATAAGTTGTGGCTGCGCTTCAGTTTTCCCCAGCATTGCCATTTCTTGGGGGGGGGGGCGCTTTCTCCATTCATAGCTTCAAAATATCCAAAAACAATTTAGATCCCTACTGGGCAGCCAGCTCAACTGGCTTTCTCCCTTCTCAGCTGTTGATCTTTATTGACTTGGATTACCTGAAAAGGAAAAGGAAACTATTTACTACCAGTGCCAAGGAAGAATCCACTGCCCAGGCCTCCTCTCCTGGTTGTTTATCCTCTTGTTGTCCTGGATAATTTGTCACTGGGCTTTTCTGAAAATAAACTTCACCCACGCCCTCTGAAGCGTAATTTCCTGGAACCACCTCTGGGGCTTTTCCCGTTTTTTTTTGCGACGGTTAGGAAGGCACTTTTTTAAACGAAGCAGGGAAGGTGGGAACTCCGAAAGCTGCAAATGAGAGGGAAAAGGAGGGAGGAGGAGTGTGGTATGTGTGTCAGCAGTTGCTGAGGAATCCCGGCTGGAAACACTGAGGCTGTTGCTACTAAAGCAGCAGCTGCTTCTCCAGCGGCGCTCACCATCCCCTTCTTCCCTTCTTCCTTCCTCCCTTTCGCTCCCTCTCTTTGCCCCCATTCTCTCTCTCGGAGCCCGCAACAGCTCCAACCCCAAAAAACCTTGTCATGTCCCTGGAAGAAAGAAAGAGAGAGAGAGAGAGACCCTCCTGCGAGCGAACACACGCCTCACCCCCTCTGCGATGAGAACTTCAGAAACGCTATCTTAGGTCCCGTGATTGCATCAGGCAGGCAGGAAGGCGCTTCGCCCCCCCCCATTTATTTATTTATATATAATAGAAGCAAACAAAACAAAACGAACATTTTTGAGTCTGGTAATTGGAAGGCGCTTTTTCATCTTCGGACCTCTTGGGAGAGACCTCTTGCTGCTTGAAAGCTTAAGTGCGGTTGGAAGATAAACTGATTTCTCCAGGAACAATATATGTTGCTGCAACCTGTCCCTGGCATCATGCAAAGTTATCACAGGGTGGTTTATTATTGAATAGGCAATAAGGAGTGGCTACCATTACAAAAGTACTGTTTGTCCTTTGCTGATAGGCATCTGATCTAGCATCTCGATGCCAATTTTTTTTTTTACTTTCCTCGTGGGAGTCGGGGGCGGGAGGGAAACAGATCGCTTCCGGAACTGTCATGATAAAGACACTACCAGTAGATATAAATGTACCATTATTCCACTGGCTGGAGAGGCAGAAAGCAGACGCAGTAGGAGGACTCTGGATGGTGTGCGTGTGAGAAAAGTTATTTATTAGGCCCCACCCACCCTCCTGAATATTTATTTATTAGACTCCCACCCTCCTGAAGCAAAGATCGACAGGCGGTCTTTGGAGGCGAACCAAGGCACACACAAAAAAATCAAAGGAAATCAGGGATCAAATCCTCTCTCCCCCCCCCCAAATTCAGCCCGGCTACGCCCTCTTCTTTGGCCACGCCCCCTCCCTGTTGGGCGGGACCGACCAGGAAGGGCGCTATGGCTGAACATGCAATTTACCACACCGAATCCAGCAGCACCGATGGCGAAAGCTCCGGAGGCGAGTGTTCGCGGCCTCGCTGTTGGCGCCAACTCCGGCGGCGAAAGCGGCGGCGGCGGCGGCGGCGGCGGCTGAACGACCCCTTGGTAAGTGTGGCCGGGCGGGGAGGAGCCTGCCAGCACTAAAGATGGAGGACTCCCGGGTGGGGGGGTCGTGTCTTGATTCCCACCGCCCGCCCGCCCGTCCGTCCGTCGTCCTGATGCAGGGATCGCCCGCCTTGCTTGCTGCTGCCCCTTTGCTCCCGCGCGGTTCGGGGCGGCCGGACTCGCTCCGCGCTTTTTGCATTTCGTCGTGGGGTTGGCAGCGCTGAAGTGCGTGTCCCTCTGAAAGGCACGGGTGGAGGGAGGCTTCTAGTTCCCCCGCACGCCCCGACGCCTCCCGTTTTGCTTTGGCGACCAGAGGTTCCTGATCTTGGGACCAGGACGCGCATCTGGGGTCACACGGGCATCGCGGGATCTAACCTGGCATTCGGTCAAATCAGTAAACACAGGAGGGGAATGAGATTTTTCTAAACGATTAACGGGACATGCGAGATCTCAAGTAAAATCCGTATCCCTTGAGCAGGAGCTGCCCTTGCTTTCAAAATAAGTGTCCCTGGTTGCGTTGTTGATCCAGCTGGAGAATAGGATCATACTTACTTATCCCCGGGTTTCCCCGCAACGCAAATTCCTCTTGTGCTTGTTCTGCCAACATGCCTTGCTTTCTTACTTGTGAGTTGATCCACCTATATTTTGCCCGTGCTTGAATGTTGCTGCTGTTGACATGTGTCCATGTTGCCCTAAGTCACAGTAGTTTCGTGAGTACCAAAGCAGAAATAACAAGTATTTGTCCTACACGGAAGGATACTGTTTGCCTATTATTTCAATATTGGCAGTTTTGATAGGCATCAGCTTTCCAGGGTCTTAGATAGACAAAAACTCTTTATCCTACCTCCTACCAGAGGTAGTTGATGGGCAACAAAATCAGTAGCAAACCAAAGAAAAGTATTATGGGGCATTTAAGACTAAAATATTTATTTCAATTTCAGCTTTTCCAGATGGATTGTAATCTAGGAAAGTCATCAGTGAAATAAATTGAGATAGTTTTAGAGATGATGGTTGTTATATATGTCATCAAATCATCTGTAACTTACTGCATGTCAGCCCTATTAATGAGAATCTCCAAAATGTGCTCTCTTCAACTGACCTGCTGGGCTCTTGCCAACTCAAGCCTATGGTTCGTCAATCCATGTCATATTTGGTCTTCCTCTTTTTCTGCTGCCTCCTGCCTTTTCCCAGCCTGAATGATTTTTCCAGAGAATTCTTCCTTCACATCATGAGCCCAAACTAGAAGAGCCTCAGTTAGAGGTACTACAATACAGTGGTACCTTGTATAAAGGAATTAATTCGTTCCAAATGAAATTATGTTAAGCAAATTTTCTTTTATACAAATTTCCAATAGGAATGCATTGAAAACAGAGTAATCCCTAATCGCGACCATTTTTATGTTGTACGGATTCGCCCCATAAACGATTCTGTTCCCCTATCTCCTGATTTTTTATGTTGTACAGATTTTATGTTATCCAAACCATTTGTTATACAAGGGACCACTGTATTATGCTTTCTGCTTGGTATTTGGTATGCTTAGATATACTGGTAGCCAGTGTGGAGATAAAGTAGACTCGGGAGACATGGGTTCATAACCTTGCCCAGCCATGAAAACTCACAGGGATGTGTGTGCAGATAGGCTCGTAGAATCATTTCTTAAATATCTTACCTACCTTGAAAACCCTACTGGAGTGCTTATAAGTCAGATGCAGCTTGGTGGCACAGAACACCCAGAAGACAGTGTAGTGTAGCTACTATATGAAAACAAGCACAGGCATAATACTTGTGGAAGTGTCATCTCCCACACTCAAATTCAGCTCATACCGAGGTTTGATGCATCGTGATTGGGACTGGGTGGGGAACTTGAGGATATAAGTAAGGTGGCAAGCAGGGTAACCTGACCTGTCTAAGCATTGCCCCATTTACTGCAAAGATCCAGCTCCCTGGTACCAATGTCCTTTTGGACAGCAGCCGAAATGTGAGACATGTGTCAGGTGGATACACAGTCGGATAATGCTCTTTGTAAAACAGGGGAAAGATAAACAAGTGGGGTACCCCAAGGCTCAGTCCGGGGCCTGGTGCTCTTCAACATTTCTTACTAATGACTCGAACAAGGGACAACAGGGAATACTTATCAGATCTGCAGCTGACATGAAATTGGGTGGACTAGCTAATAGCTTGGAACACAGGAACAAAATTCAAAAAGATCCTAATAGGCTTGAGCACTGGACTGAAAGCAACAGAATAAAATTTAACAAGAATCAGTGCAGAGTTCTACATTGTGGGCAGAGAGGGGAACCAAATGCCCAACTACAAGATGGGAGATACTTGGCTCAGGAATACTACATGCGAGAAGGATTTATTTGTTTATTTTTATTTTTATATACTGCAATCAGATTTTCCTCAAACGGGAAACTCTGGGCGGTTGTTGGAATCAAGGATGTTAGAATCGATGAAGATCAAAACCAACTATGAGCCAACGGTGTAATGGAGCTGCATTAACGGAAGTATAGTCTCCAAACCCTGTGAGGTACCAGACACTAGTCCCTCTCTATTTGGCACTCGTCAGGCCTCATCTTGAGTACTCTGTCCAGTTCTGGACACCACACTTTAAGAAGGTTGCCAAAAAAATTAGAGAAGGTTCGGAAGAGGGTTATAATGATGACCAGGGTATTGGAAATGGTGTCCTTTGAGGAAAGACATAAGAGCGTAAGAACATAGCATGTGTAGCCTTGAGAAAAGAAGACTGAGGAGCAATATGATAGCACTTTTTCAATACTTGAAAGGCTGTCGTACAAGGAAGGGCTGGATCTGTTGTTGATCATCCCAGAACGCAAGACACATAATAACGAGCTCAGGCTACAGAAAGTCAGACTTGGAGTGATTTGTCAAGAAAAAAAATCTGAACTGTTGAACAATGGAACCAACTACTCACAGGAGGTGGTGAAGACTCCAACACTGGAGACATTCAATAGAAAATCGGACAACCATCTGTTGTATCTGTTTTGACTTGGGTTCTTGCATTGAGCAGGGGACTTGATGTCTTATTAGCCCCTTTCAACTACATTCTTTAATGATCCTTGAGCTTTGGCCAGATTTCCTGATTTTTGTGGTCTACTTACGGACATATCCTCTATGTGAATACATCTTTAGTAGGGATGGGACTTGTGTGTTGCCACGAAAGAAAAAAAATGAAAGAGATTCTTTGGGTTGGTGGGATTTTTTTGTTACTTTCCAGAAGAGAAACTCTAAAACATGTCTGGAAGTTGAATCATGGCATGGGACTTCCTTTCTTGTGAAACTGGAACATTTCACTACTCATCCAAGTAACTTCATCAGTTTGAAGAAAGTTAGTGACAAGGCCTCCAATTTATAGTTCACCTTGGTTTCACATCACCCTGGTTTTAATAGCCTCATTAGGTGAACAGTGGCCGAGATAGGCTCATTTGGTGGACAATGGCCTGAATAGACTCATTAGATGTATAATGGGCTGGGGTGAATGAAAGTCCACCTATGAAACCCTTCCTAACACCCATTAAGTATGGGTCCTTAGCTGTGGCTTTCCTGGTGAAGGTGTTAAGTGCTTCTGATTTGTCTGGGGATCAATGAAAGGGCAGCATGATAAGTAGCAGACAGATTGTGCCTAAGCCCCCCACCCCTGTTGAGAGAGGGGTTGAGTGATTGATATTAATGAAAGAAGGGAACATAAAAACTCAATGCATTATTTTGTTTGTTTGTTTCCCCTATTTGTTTGAACCATCTTTTGTCTCCTCTCTATCAAATCATTTGGGATTTTTTTTTCATGCAGTAGCATTGCAAATATGTGAGCAAACAATCCGAACATTTGAGAAAATAGAAATTTTGAAGCCATAAAAGGACACCGGAATCCAATGGGACTACAGTATGGGAAACAAGAATTGTGTGCGTGTGTTCACTGATTGTTATTTCTAAGGTGTGATATTGGCAAACAATTATAATTGTTTGTCATCTGATCTGAGCAGATGGCAAAGATAAGAATTCCACTTTTAAAAAGTTGGCTTGGAATTCTGGGTGGAGGTATTTTCAAGGGAAACTGATACGTAGACATTATAGTTAAAACAAAAGAAAAATAAACGAACAGATAAAAAAGATGAAAACAGTGACATCTTAAAGACTAACTGTTCTATTTTATTGTGAGCTTTTTGTGGATTAAATCAATTTTTTCAGATATAAGACAGACGTATAACATGATAAATAGTTATTCTGTACATTTAATACATGGCACCAAAAGACAGAGATTGTGTTTGGTTGCTATTTGGACATTTAACTGTGGGGTGATAGCCTGTTTCATATGCAGATCTATTCCTTTAAAGTAGAAGGTGTAAGAACCTTTGGCAAAGAATAACAATGATAGAAATCACATGAACTTTAAATTATACTAAGACCCTGGCTTTTTACAGACTAGACTTCAGTTTCCTAACCTCCAGGTAAACCATGTAAACAAATGGAGAGAAGAAGCCCTCCAGGAGAATGACAATTACCTGTCTTTGTCACAAGAAAGTAAGGGAGTGGATTAGGATCTTAGACACCAGCGAGCTTGTAGCCTGAGGCAGTTTACCATATAAAAATAAGCTATTAAGGCATTGTGGAGGAGAAAATAAATTGAGCGGGGTGGGGGAGAGAGAGAATAGCAAGAAAATAGGCTTCACACTCCCTACTTTGACTTTAGGGTATACGTTTTCTGTGGTAAGGTATCAGGGGTAGGATAGCTTGTTATTTCCTGCATGACATTTCCTGCTTAGGTCCAAAGCCTGAATATTTTTGTATGCTGTTCCCCCCCCCCCATGATTTCGCATTTTGCCATCCATTCTTTTCCTTTACCCTTATTTTTTTCTTTTTTCTATTTAAATAAATTGCTTTGGAATGATTTTGGGACACACAGGGCAGAAACAGGTTCTAAATCCAGAATCTGACCCATTTGGCAATCTGCTAAGTGTTTTGTATATGTTGGGTGCTAATCCTGGTCTAAGGTTTTGTAACAGAAGTGTGTGTGTGTGTGTGTGTGTGTGTGTGTGTGAGAGAGAGAGAGAGAGAGAGAGAGAGAGAGAGAGAGAGAGAG
>JAHTLZ010000010.1:69779771-69880976 GCA_023846285.1 Phrynocephalus versicolor
GAGAGAGAGAGAGAGAGAGAGAGAGAGAGAGAGAGAGAGAGAGGAGAAAAATCCTGCCAACCCCTCTTTGGGAATCTGGTAGCTTCTTGACAGGTTTTCCCAGCCTGAGGAAAAAGAGCTGAGTATGTGGTGGGTACTGGATGCCTTCTGCCATTTCTACTGTCTCACCCCTCATTCTTTGGGGATAAGCAGACTCTTATCTTGGTTTTGTTTTAATTTGATTATTACCATTGCCTATGTAGATTCCCTTAGGATGAAGGGGAAAGCACTAATGAAACTGGCTGACATTTTCCTCAGTATTCTCAATGTCACAAACCTCCACACACACACCAGGAACAGCTGGATTGTTTTCTTCAACAGAATTTCGTCCATTTCGTTTTTACATGGTGCAGTGTGTTTCTGTGTGTCTGTGTGAAAGAGAGACATTGCCAGACAGTTGCCGGCTTCTACAATCTTGTCATGGTGATGAAGGATGTCCAAGTCTTTTAAGTCTCAGGGCAGACTGGATTAGAGATGCCCAGAGGTGGGGGGGGGGGATGGAAAATTTCAGACTACCCCCTTTCCCCCCCTAAAGCCTTTTTTGGTGGGTTTTTTCCCGGGGGAAAATTGAAAAAATTGAAAAAAATGATTATGGAATGTTTTATTTTAACATGAATAAAATATTTTAAGAAAGAGTGTTTAAATATTTTCAAAATCATTTCTAAAAAATATCATTGCAACTTAGTCCCACTCCCTTCTATACATCCCCCCTTCAACACTTTTTATGAGAATGAGTTTTTTATTTTATTTTTATTTAATATTGTGAGGAGGAAACATGAATAATTTTTAATTCTGGATTTTTAAGCATTGTTTTATAGAGGGTTTTTTTGTTCCACATAAACTAGTTAACAGTTCAGGAGATTGTTACTCCACTTGTTACTTACAATTTAAATATTATTTTAAAAGTAGATTCTGTTTGTAATAATTATTTGGATACATTATATTTTATAATGCTAGTTGTGATATTTTTATGCCAAGTCAAATTGTCCATAGTCATATTTTATGTTCCTAAAGAAACAGAATGACTTTCAAGCTGTTAAAAGGAGGGGAGTGCTAATGTAGCATTTTTTTCAATTTTTCTGAAAATTTCTGTTAAAAAAAGTTTTTTTCCGAGCTTCAAAATTTCCGGAAATTTTACATCTCTAGACTGGATTACAATCTGGACTAGACACATGGAAGAGAAATGGGAGCTCAAGTATGAATCCATGAAAGCCCACAGTTTGGAAAGTGCTGGGTGGCACAAAGCTAAAATTATAGTCTCTCTTTTTTTCCCCTGACATGACATCAAAAAGGCTGATAAAGAAAAGAGAATAAAAATTAGATGATTAAGGGGATGTGGAATGGGAATGAGTGGCCAAAGATGGAACACCAACCCCCAAAGTGGAAAAGCAGTCTCTGTAAGGACATTCAGAATTAATGGCAATATAATGTGTTGACTTGAAATAGTGAAATTCTCCATTAGGGTGTCCTTGTTGAATAACTGTCTGTGCATTGTGACATCATAGTCTCATTACGGGTCATAGTTATTCACATTCTACTAGTACCTTATGTGTTCAGCTGGTTCATAGTGTGGCCTGTAGCCTTTAAGCTGGGACTGACTACCACCAGATCACAACAGTGTTAAATGAGCTCTCTCTGTTACCAGTCTGCTTCTGAGCTTGATTCAAACGTTGGCACTGATCTTCAAAACCCTAAGTGGTCTCTGTAGCTAAATAACTACTTTCCCACACATGAAACTCCCTGGCAAAATTAAGATCAGCTTCATAGACATTTCTCAGAGTTCACCTCCTTTCTGAGTTTCGATGATGGCTACTGTGGAGGACCTTTTTAGTTACAGCTCCAGAAATGGTGGAATTCGCTTCCCAGATTGGCATAGACCAATGTTGGTGAAACTGACATGGGTGCCAGAGGTGGCACTCGGAGCCCTTTCTGTGGGCACCCAACATGGTCTCTTCTCCCTTTCACCATTCACAGTTGTATGGCTCCTAGCCTGATGAAGATTGATTTTTTTCGGATTTAATAAAGGTATTAAATCTGCCCTTTGCTAGCTTTCAAGTAGATTCTAAGATCATTTCAGTTTCTGTGGAACCAGGCTTCACATTTTTGTTCTGACAAAAGGCTACCTAGTGACCATCTCCTCCTTTCAAACAACAGCCTGGCTATTATGGCCAAAGCTGAATTATCCCAGCTGGTGCACCAGTCTGTATACCATCTTAGGGAAGGCTGATTTGACTACAGTGATTATCAAGGATGGGGACTTGAGTTGCAGGGCTCACTGTCAAGTCAGACTTAAGTCGCACCAATGACTTGACTCAAGACTTGACTCAGGAGTTTGCTTTTTCAATTACTCAGACTCTACTCGTGAGCTAAAACCCACCCACACCTCTCTTTTTTTAGGTTGCAGGGAGAGCTTGACTTTAATAGGGACTTGGGCTTGGGACTTGGCACCAAAGACCTGGACTCAGACTTGGTACTTGGTACCAAAGACTTGGACCCAAAGTCTAGCCAATATCCCTGGTGATCATACCTTCAGTACTGCTTATTTATACTGATACGGTAGACTCTATATGGGGATGCCCTTTAAGAAGTATTAGACCTTGTTCAACATGCTGTGGCCATCTTGTTGTCCAGTCCATATAGCATCAGTCTGAACTAACTGCACTGACTTCCGGTTTGTTTCCAAGTTTAATTCAGTATTCTAGTTTTGATCTAAAAAGTCCCAGATAACTTGGGGCCAGGGTATCTGAAGCTTAGTGATGTCCTGCATGAGCCTGGCCAGAATCTGGGTTCCTCCATCAAGGCTCTGCTATATTTCCTACCAGCCTAAAAAGCTAAATAGATAAGTATGCAAGACAGGACTTTCTATATGGCATAATTGTCAAACTCCCTTTGAAGGAACATCAGGTTCGTTCTGTTTGTGTGTTGTTTTTGTCTTGTGTGGCTTCTTTTAAACAGATTTCTGAGCTCAGTGGGCAGAAAAGCAGTATATAAATATTTCAAATATGCTGCCCTATCAGAAGTTGCTGACACCCACTCACTTTCGATGCAGTTAGAATATGGAGTATCTGAAGGCAAGATGCTGAATTAAGGAAATGGATATGGAAGAGTTAAGTGGGTGGCTCACCCTGTGGCACTCAGATGTAATGCTGGCATGCATCTCAGCCCAATTGCAGAACCCCATGGCAGTCTAACCACAAATGTTAACCTTGGCCAAGCCCAGAGTGACATCTAGAGCAGTTTTTGCCAGCTGAGGAAAGGAATAGGGTCTGAGTTGCTGAAGTCATATGTCTTCTTCCTGTTTGAATCTTGCTCAGCCACACCAAAACATACGGATATTATAATGTGGGCATTATAACAGGAACAAAACTGCATTTCCGCCAAGACTTGCTGTGGCCCAGTAATGCACCAACTGAATATCTGAGAAGTGACAGGAGGCTCCTCCCCATGCTGCTGGTTTCCTCTTGGGGCAAGTGGCAGCCCAAAGAAGCAAGACCAGAGTGCTGCCGGGGCCTCTAAAATACACCTCATCTGGCAGTCAATCCCAGGCATGGGCTCTTTATTCCCAGACCAGTTGTGGCTTGGAAATCGAGCAAAGGAATTGCAGTTGGAAGACCCAGGAATTGAAAGAGGCCATGCATCAACCAACCAACCAATCAACCATGACCCATTTCTTGTATCTATCATAGAGAGCAAAGAGTCAAAGAAGACCCCAGGTAAAGCCCTGACCTATAAAGTCTCTCTCTCTCTCTCTCTCTCTCTCATGTGAATTAAGAGGCAGGATATGACTGTGTTTGAATAAATTTGGAATGAGTAACACAGGCTCCCTGAATAAAGAGACCACCCGGCAGTGGGGCGGCTAATAAATAAATAAATAAATAAATAAATAAATAAATAAATAGTTCCTCTGGAAATCCATTTTGCTTCCGGTTGGCAAACATCTGGGTACTCAAAGTCCATGTTTCTATTGCATTTTCTTCATAAACTGCTGAGAAGTGTCACTTCTGTCATCTTTAATGCTTCTTAAAAGTAACATTTTTCTCTGGCAAACCAAAATGATGGAATCTGTGTAGAATTGCCATTATGAGTTTCCTTCAAGGGTGCCAGGCATCTGTCTACGCCCTCCAGGACATTCCATTCCTTCTTTTCTCTCCCAATTTTGCATTCTGCTTTCCATCCATCATATCTATACTTTGTGCTCAGATCAATCCTCACAAGGTAATTTGTGTCCTTTAGTATTACAGTGGTACCTCTAGATACGAATGCCCCTAGGTACAACAAACTCGAGAAGCGAAGGGAAGTCCATCCAGGGTGCAATGCACCCTGTGAAAGGAAATATTCCGAAAAACTTCTGCCAAAACTTAAGGTACGAAAATTCCCTATGGGAAAACTTGAGATACGAAAATTGTGTGGAAGGCTTCAGTTCCCAGGGTGCGATGCGAGGCATTTTGAGGAACAAATTAATTTTGTATCTGCAACTTTAAAATCTTTTGCCATTTTTAAATCTTACTGTAATTCTACAAAATGTGGTCTTCTCCCTAAGCAGCCTAATAATCTCTCATGCACAGATCTTACTGTTTCAGTTACATAAGGGTTTGGACTCGAAGTGTGAATGATTTATCAATAGAGACAAAAACTGGTCATTTTTATTTTTCACACCATTCCTTTAAATCAGAACCTCTTGCTCAGGATTTTGAGTTACAAGTCACCCACCTAGTTTTATTTTGATAAACTAATCACTTGGTCTAATGCTCGACAAATAAATCAGGAGCCTACAAAGACTGGAGACATGGGTTAAGTTATAGGATTTCAGGATCACCACTCTGCATTACAGGATCAATGTGGTGGAAAAGCTTTCCGGGACTGATTGAGGAGGCACATTTATGTGCCCTGGAGCTCAAGGAACAGCAATTGAGCTCCTCCCCATCCCAATGGAATTCTGTTGGCCCTCTCATTCCGATTCAGCTTTCAAACCTTGAAGAGGTTCCATCTGGAGGAACTAAAACAGCCAGAGGCCTGAAGAAGGCGTGGCCAGACATTTTTCTCTATGGTTTCAAAGTGATATATTGGATTTGCGTTTATTTATTCCATCCTTATTTCAAGGCCCTTGACTCCCCAATGATCTCCCTCATGGTGGGTACTTCAAGTTTGTTCATTTTTACTCTTAAAACCTGTTAAACCTTGTCTCAACAAGCTATGGTGTGGTTTATTGACCAGCGATCTAGCGTCCCAAGTCAGGTAACAAGCCATGGTAACTAGCCGCAAATCACATTTTGACCCCATAGTTTATTATCAGCTAATATACAGTGGTTTGTTGAAATGATGGCTTTTCCACAATGCCAAAATTGGCTTGCTTCCTTAGCACTGTTCAGTCTTCAACAGAAACTGACAGAATAAACGGGCCAAAAACAAACCAGAAAGCAACTAAAAACAGAAAGAGGAAGCTACAGATCGTTATGTTGTCTGCAGCTTATCAGAGTTTGATTAATACAAACTGGCTTTTCCTGATGTGTCAGTTTGTGTCCACTACTGCTTTCTGTTTTGTGATTTCTCCATATTAAGTCCCGCTATTCCCTTGGTTCCTTGTGTAATATTCCAGATATTGTTTTTTATTTCTCTTTTAAGAGTAATAGTTTTGTGTTCAGTACATCATTTCAAACAACTGCTTAGTCTGTCGTCTTTTCCTCACCCCCGGCAACTGGTTTCTGTCTCTTCTGGCATCTTTAATACTACTGATGGTGGTGTGAGCTTTTGTGGAAAGTCTGAAAGAGCTCACAGTGAAGTAAATCTGTCAGTTTATGAAGTGCTACTAGAGTTTCTTTTCCTCCCGTTATGATGTTTTGTTGTAACATATGCCAAAATAGGTTAGCAGCATGTCAACCTCTTTGAAAGCTTTCATACTGTCTTTCCAGTGCATTGTTATGCCTGTTTACTTGATTTTAAGTCCGGTCAGTTGTAGAGAGAGGGGTGCCACAATAAGCATGCATAAGATTACCACTGTAGATTTGTGGTATGGGGATATGGACCTTTCCCCTAAAAAATTAGTTACAGCTGTCATGCATTATAATTACACTTCTCAAAAATCAACTGTTTTATTGCTGAAAAGTACCAGATAGATACCCTTTCATTTTACAGTGTTTTCATGTGTCCAGCCTCTGATTCTAAGTGCCCACTAATAACAAGACCTGGGGTGACAAAGGGAACCCCTTCAAAACCTTTACTGTTGTATCACAAAAGGAAGTTTTCCCTTTGTTACATAAGAACATAAAAAGAACCTTGTTATTATATTATATTATATTATATTATATTTATTATATTATATTATATTATATTAATTATATTATTTATTTATTTATTTGTTAATCTTATACCCCGCCCATCTTCCCAAAGGGAACTCTGGGCGGCTTACAATTAAAAAAAAACAGGTAATAAAGAACCGTAACTTTGTTATGCAGTAGTTATTGCAAAAATGAATTAAAGTAACTTGTTACTTGTAACTACCAAGACTCTGATATTAGCTTAATATATGTTAAAATATATAAGTTCCGGCCAGCTTGTATATCCTGTATATGTGTGTTCATATAAGAATGTTAAGAGTTGTGTAATTTACATAGTCTAACTTTTGCAACCAATCAGATTATTCTGGTGTTAGCCAATGGACGTTAAGAGAGTTAACTGCCAGATAAATAAAAACTAGTGACAGTTATGCTATTCAGTTGGTCTGGGAGTGGGCTTTGTTTAGAGATGTCTGTTAGGAGTAGTCTGTTAGGGCTGTCTGTCAGGAGTTGGTACTTTTTGTTATTCAAATGGTGTTTTACTATTACCGTATGTTTAGTTGGCAGTGTGTTTTGAAGGATGGCAGTGTTCCCAAGTACTGTTTAAACAAATATTTTAATTGTGAACCACACACAAAAAAGACAAGGCATGAATAAAAGTAGAGATAAATAAAAAATAGCAGGCAAAAAACCAAAGAGGGTTTGTGTGTTATGAATCAAGAATCATGTTTTACAGAATTCTGATGACTGGCTTTTGGGCAGTGGTTTTTCTAGTCATTCAGAAAACAATAGAAAATATTTTAAAGATCTTGAACAAGATACATTTATGATATTTTGTTAGTCTGGAATTTGTCAGTTAGAGATGTAGTCTGGAATTTGTCTGTTAGAGATGTCTGTTAGAAGTACTGTAGTCCGTTAGGGCTGTCTGTTAGAAGTCTGCTTGTCTGTTACTATGTCTGATAAGAATATAATACAAAACAGTATTAAGCTCAAGCCTGTACCAAGTACGAATATTTCAAACATTGTTTATTCTACATATATGTTATACGGTAAGCATTTTAAAGTTTTTACCATGACCAAGTGATTATTATTGGGTCCCTTTGGGGAGAAAGGTGGCATAAAAATAAAGTTGTTGTTGTTGTTGTTGTTGTTGTTGTTCATAGAATCATAGAATCATAGAATTATAGAGTTGGAAGAGACCTCATGGGCCATCGAGTCCAACCCCCTGCCAAGCAGGAACCCCTTCACAATATTTCCGACAGATGGCCATCGAGCCTCTGCTTAAAAACCACCAAAGAAGGAGACTCCACCACCCTCCGTGGCAGCATATTCCACTGCCGAACAGCTCTAACTGTCATGAAGTTCTTCCGAATGTTCAAATGGAATCTCTTTTCCTGTAGTTTGAAACCATTGCCCCGAGTCCTAGTCTCGGAAGCCATGGAGAACAAACCTGTTCCCTCTTCAATATGACATCCTTTCAGATACTTAAACATAGCTATCATATCCCCTCTCAGTCTTCTTTTTGATAGGCTAAACATTCCCAGTTCCCTAAGCCGTTCTTCATAAGACATCTCTTCCAGGCCTTCAACCATCCTAGTCGCCCTCCTCTGCACCCGCTCGAGGTTGTCAACATCCTTTTTAAACTGAGGCGCACAGAACTGGACACAGTACTCCAGGTGGGGTCTGACCAGAGCAGAATAGAGTGGCACTATCACCTCCCTTGATCTAGACACTATGGTTCTGTTGATGCAACCAAGAATCGCATTGGCTTTCTTGGCCGCCGCATCACACTGCTGGCTCATGTTCAATTTGTGGTCCACCAAGACCCCCTAATCCCTTTCACAGGTACTATTCTCTAGCCAAGTGTCCCCCATCTTATATCTGTGCAATTCATTCTTTCTACCTAGATGTAGCACCCTACATTTCCCTCTGTTGAAATCCATTCCATTAGCTTTGGCCCAGTCTTCTAATCTGTCAAGGTCCTTTTGGATTTTCATCCGATCCTCTAGGGAATTAGCAACCCCTCCCAATTTGGTATCATCTGCAAATTTAATTAGCATACTCTCTATTCCTTCCTCCAAGTCATTAATAAAGATATTGAAGAGCACTGGACCCAGAACAGAACCCTGGGGCACCCCACTGGTCACGTCTCTCCAAGATGATGAGAGGCCATTTATAATCACCCTTTGCGTGCGATCAGTCAACCAATTACAAATCCACCTCACTGTAGCACTATCTATCCCACTTCCTACTAACTTCTTAGCAAGAATACCATGGGGAACCCTATCGAAGTCCAGATACGCAATATCCACAGCATTCCCCTCGTCTACCATGCCTGTAATTCTATCAAAGAAAGAGATCAAATTAATCTGGCATGACTTGTTTTTAAGAAACCCGTGTTGACTTTTTGTAATGACAGCATTGTTTGTTAGATAATTGCAGACTGATTTCTTAATAATTTGTTCTAGGATCTTTCCGGGAATTGAAGTCAAGCTGACTGGGCGGTAATTATTTGGGTCCTCTTTTTTCCCCTTTTTGAAGATGGGGACAACATTAGCCCTCCTCCTGTCAATGGGGACTTCCCCTGTTCTCCAGGACTTCTCAAAGATTATTGCCAATGGTTCTGAAATTACTTCTGCCAGTTCTTTTAATATCCTTGGGTGTAACTCATCTGGCCCAGGAGACTTAAATTCATTTAATGTTTCCAGATGTTCCTGTACTATCTCCCTACCTATTCTATGTTGCAATTCCCGTCCTGCCTCATCTACTCTTTGTCCCAGCGGTTCTCCTTCTTCCTTTTGGGAGAAGACAGAGGCAAAAAAAGTGTTGAGTAGTTCTGCCTTTTCCTTGTCTCCCGTTAGTAACTGATTATCATTGCTACGCAGAGAGCCTATCGCTTCCTTATTTTTCCTTTTGCTGCGGACATAACTAAAGAAACCCTTTTTATTATCTTTAATGTCTCTGGCTAGTTTAAGTTCGTTTTGCGCTTTAGCTTTTTTTACCATCCCCCTGCATATATTAGCTGTTTGTTTATATTCCTCTTTGGTGCATTTCCCATTTTTCCATTCCTTGTACTTGTTTTTCTTTATAGTCAGCTGAGTTGAAAGTTCTTTAGTAAACCATTGTGGTTTCTTTAGACCTCTCCTATTTTTTTTCTTGTTGGAACAGTTTTAAATTGTGCCTTTAATATCTCGTTTTAAGGAACTCCCATCCATCTTGGACTCCCTTCTCTTTCAGTGTTTCAGTCCATGGAATCACAGCCAATAATTCCCTAAGCTTACAAAAATTGGCTTTCTTAAAGTCCAGGATTCTTGTCTGACTATGCTTAGTTTCACCTTCCAACTGTATAACAAATTCCAAGAGGGCATGGTCACTTTTACCTAATGTTCCTACCACTTCGACCCCATTTACAAGGTCCTCCTTATTGGTTAAGACCAGATCTAAAATGGTTTTGCCTCTGGTTGCCTCCTCTACCTTCTGGACCATGAAATTGTCTGCAAGGGCAGTAAGGAATTTGTTAGACCTTGCATTCCTAGCTGAGTAGGACTGCCAGCATATATCAGGATAGTTAAAATCGCCCATTACTACTACATCTCTCCCTATTGACTGTGTGGCCATCTGCTCACAGAAGGCATCATCGCACTCCTCGGGCTGGTTTGGGGGTCTATAATATACTCCTGCAGTGACATCCCTCCTGTTTTTTACACCCCTGATTTTAACCCAAATACTCTCAACCTGCTTCTCCTGCTGTTTATTTTGTATTACTTCAGCAGTGTAAATGTCCTTAATATATAAAGCTACACCTCCTCCTTTCTTAGTCGGCTTGTTCTTTTGAAACAAGTTATACCCACCAATGGCCACATTCCAATCATACGTCTCATCCCACCATGTTTCAGTGATGCCAATTATGTCATATTTATTTTGGTGTATTAGGAGTTCCAGCTCTTCTTGTTTGTTCCCCATGCTCTGTGCATTGGTGTAGAGACATTTTAGGCTGCGAGCACTTCTGACCTGTCCTTTGCTTACCCTGCTTTTCCTCTCACTGGTGGTCTGCTCTACTTTTTGTCCTGCTCCTATTTCAACGTTTGGGGTATTCACCACAACCCCTTCTGAATCTCTCCCGTTAAGAGAATTTTCTCCCTCCCCCTGCAAACTCAGTTTAAAGCTCTCCTTATTAAATCTGCAATCCTCTTTGCAAAAATATTCCTACCAACAGTAGTGAGGTGCACCCCATCCCGGCCCAATATCCCGTCTGTATGAAAAAGCAAACCATGGTCCAAGAATCCGAATCGTTCCTGCCGGCACCATCTGCGAAGCCAATTGTTTACCTCCACTATTACTCTTTCCCTTCGTGGACCACGTCCTTCTACAGGGAGGAGAGATGATATTACCACCTGTCCACCCATGTCCTTCAGCTTCCTACCCATTTCTTTGTACGCTTCTGCAATCTCCTGAAAGCTGTGTTTGGAAGTATCGTTAGTTCCTACATGGACCAAAACAAAAGGGTTAGAATCTGTGGGCTTGATGAGTCTCGTGAGACTCTCTGTTACATCCCGAATCATCATCATCTTCTTCTTCTTCTTCTTCTTCTTCTTCTTCTTCTTCTTCTTCTTCTTCTTCTTCTTCTTCTTCGTCTTCTTCTTCTTCTTCTTCTTCTTCTTCTTCTTCTTCTTCTTCTTGTTTCAATTGCTAGCACATGTAAACGAGAATACCATTAATACTCTGTGCGTGTTTTTTTTATATTACACTTGAACCACTTTCTACACACTCTCCATACGTTTCAACAATACAGTATATTCCTTATTGGAATGAGATCTCTGCTGCAAGCTCTGTCCTTGTTATGTGCCGTCCAGTCACTCTTGACTTACGGTGATGACTCTACGAATATGCAGTCTCCAAGATGTCCTGTCTGCAACAAACCTGCTCAGCTCTTGCAAACTTAAGTCTTTGGCTTCACAGGGAGTCAGTCCATCTTATATTTGGTCTTTCCGTTTTCCTGCTGCCTTGCATCTTCTCAACATTATTGTTTTTTTCCAGATAATCCAGTTTTCTTATGATATGCCCAAGGTTGAACAGACTCTGTTACAGAATTTTTGCCTCTAGATATAGTTCAGGCTACAGAACCACGAAGAAGCGATGATCAGAAAAATCATTTCCCCACATGTCAAGACTGCCTCAAGTGACATCACCTGTACAGTATTTTTTGACTCTGTCACCTCCACCCCCAGGGAAATTTATAGCCACATAAACGAATGGTAGATGGCTTTCTGACAGCGAAAATTACGTCCTCAATCGTCTTAGACTCCTCCAAGTGGTCAGTTGTAGAGTTGTGAGGTCTGGATGGAGGATTCTCCCATTCTCCTGAGAGAGAAGATCTGTATGACAAGGAAGCTTGATGAAGTCTAATGCCATTTGAAGTAAGGAAGCAAGCCAGGCTTGTCTGGGCCACCAGGGAACGATCAGGATTGCATTTGCGTGTTTCTATCTGAACTTTATGACCACCCAATAAATTAGTGGGATGGGGGGAAGACATACAGAAGGCAACAACCCCAGTGGAACATGAAAGCGTTCCGGAGCGAATGTCTCGCCATGCTTGCCCTGGAGCAGAAGTGATTGCACCTCCTGTTGAGAGGAGAGGCAAAGAGGTCTATCAAGGGTGTTCCCCATCTGTCTATGAGAGAGAGAGAGAGAGAGACTCAATTTCCACTCATGGGTGGTCAAGTTTGTCCTGCTGAGGCAATCCTCAGCCTTATTGTCAAGGCCCACCAGATGGATGGCGAGTAGAGATGGGCACGACTAGGGAAAATGACGTTTTCGAGTTGTCGTGTGTCGGAGGCGGCCCGTGTCGGCTCGTTTCTGTTTTTCACGAAATTTCGCAAAAATTGTCATTTCGTTTTTTGGTTTTTCGTCTGTCGTTATACTGGTTTGGGGGGGGTAGCGGGCTCCTGGAGGCACCTCTGTGGGGTGGGTGCCTCCTCTGGCCCGCTAATAGGGAAAGCGGGCTCCTGGAGGCACCTCTCTGGGGTGGGTGCCTCCTATCCTCACCCGCCGGCGCTGCTACAAAAGGGCATGCATAGCCATATGGATATGCATACCAAGTTGCAGATGCAGTAGACTGGCAGAGGCACCCCTCTTTTTGGGGTGCCTCCCCTGCATCAGTCAGTGAGAGACAGGCACTCGGGCAGGGTTTGCATGGCACACAAATGCTGCTGCAGGAGTCAGCCAGAGCCACAAGTGACGGACTGGCAGACTCTCTTTGCACCCGCTGTGTCTCACTAAGAAGGGAAGCATACTTGCGTACTGTGCAATGCAAGTACAGATCTGGCTTAGGGTTAAGAGAGGGTTAGCGCAAGGGCTAGGGTTAGGCTAGTTACGGGTGAGGTTAGGGTGGGGTAGTGGGGTGCACCTCTGGGTGCCTCTCTGACCTACTAAGAGGACAGTGTACTGTGGCGTATGGGTAAGGGTTAGGGTTAGGGTTAGGGCTAGGGCAGGGTTAGTGGGCTTTTTGGCACATCCCAGAAGTCTCAGTGGCCAAGTGGCCATGCGATTGGTGGAATGGCTCCAAAAATTTGCATGGTCCACTCCCATGGCCAGCCCATCATTGCGCAGGTGTAAATAAAATAAAATAAAATAAAATAAAATAAAATAAAATCAATGGAGAGAGGACAGAGGAGACATTTTGTTGCAAGAAAAACCCACTGCTACTGTAAAAATTCTGGCAGTTTTAAAATAGCAATTTTCGCATGTTTCTGTGGGTGCTTGTGTGTTTTTGGACCACGATTTCAAAAAAATGTTGCAGTCGCCGCCCCATTTTTGATCCCCCACCCGCACTGCATGGCATGGCGAGTCCGGCTTGTTGCTTGCGAGTCCCCACCAGAGCAGCCCAGGACAGGAGGGGGGGGGAGGCCAGGGACCCCCCCCCCAGAAACCACCCCTCTGGTAGGTGCCCTCTCAGACAGGCAGGCATATTTTCACCTGCTTTTTGGGCCGGGAATCGGGGGGTTTAAAACTTTTTTTCTGTGCCGCTTGAATTGCGGCGGCCGGTGGCGAGTCCGGCTTGTTGTGAGCGACTGCGAGACGACGAGGATTTCCCCCACCAGAGCAGCCCAGGACAGGAGAGGGGGGGTCAACCACCCCTCTGGTAGGTGCCCTGAGCCCTCACTCAGGCAGGCATATTTTCGCCTGCTTTTTGGCCGGGAATCGGGTTTTTTTTTTAAAAAAAACTTTTTTTCTGTGCCGCTTGGCATCGCGGGATCGCCGCAATGCCAGGAACGACAACGACAAATCAGACCCAATTTTTCTTTAGTCGGTTCGAGTTCGAGTTCTGGCGGAGTAATTGTCATTATCGTTTCCGTTCCGTAACGGAAACGAGGAACGGAAACGGGAATTCCGCTAAGTCGTGCCCATCTCTAATGGCGAGTTGGCGACTGGGAAAATATGATGCTCCATGCACCATTTCCAATAGTCTACAGACAGGAGAAGGAGACGTATTGAGTGGGTGCTGCCCTGTTTGTTAATATAGTATTTAGTGGTTGTGTTG
The DNA here is from genome assembly GCA_023846285.1 of Phrynocephalus versicolor. Lineage (NCBI taxonomy): Eukaryota > Metazoa > Chordata > Lepidosauria > Squamata > Agamidae > Phrynocephalus > Phrynocephalus versicolor. The sequence continues at coordinate 69,793,623 of JAHTLZ010000010.1, forward strand.
TCTGTGACTACCTGTACTACATTGTCCCTTATGAGAGAAAGGAAAGCTCTGAAGGCCCTTGAAAACAGCTACGAGTTCCAGCTCGTTTATGTGCAGGAAGCACTCCTGAGAAGATCATGTGTTGCGGATTTGAAAGGTTGAGCCAAGGTCTCCCCATCCCATCTGTCTTGTATCTGTGGTGACCTGGACACTTTATATCTGCTGGGACTCTGGTACTGACCACACCAGCAGCGAGACTCCATTCCAGCGGCACACACAAAGAACCAGTCTCACACTTGGATGTCTTTGTGCAGCTGTATCTACATTATTTACAGGATAACACACCAACAGAGTTTCCAGCCTTGTAACAACATGTAGTGAGAGAGAAAGAATACAGAGACTCCAAGACTTATATATTCACATCAACCAATCACATTACAATATACAGGTGGTAGCTTAATTACTCTCCATCATAGTCTACCGGTGTGTCCTTCTCTGTATCTCCTTGCAGAACAAATTTAACTCTTTGCAGATACTAACAGTATCAATGGATGGAATGGCTTGCCCATGGACCATATTGAGGGGTTTTCCCACCAGGAGAGTTAGGCAACTAACTCCAGGGTCACCTGGAGTAACTTGGAAGGTCAGTCGAAGGCTGGAGAAAACAGAGAGAGGTACCAGGCTTGAAGAGACCCCATTTTCAGCTGTGCGGGAAGTATCACAAGGTTGCTGAGGCTATGAATCCCAGGAGGCACAACACATAGTGTGCTGGAACATAGGCCTCCAGGTGGAAGCATTTGGCAAGGGAATCTATGTTTTGAAGTCAAGATGGGTGGGCAAATGCTCTGGCATGCACCAAATCAAGAGTCACCCCTGTGTAAGTTATGAGTTGGGACAGGTTGAGGTGGGAATTCTCAAAGTTGACTCTCAAGCACAGGTCTTTGAGAAGCAAGAGATAGAAATGAATAAGCATGTGTGCCTGAGACTCCTGACTCTGCCACTATCAGCCAGTCATCTATGTAAGGATAGACCATGATGCCTCTGGCACAAGGCAACCACGTGGGCCATATATTTGGTGAACACCTGTTGAGCTGTTGCTAGGTCAAATGGGAGAGCTTTGTACTGATAGACTCTCTGGTCAATTGGAGAATGAAGGAATTGACAGTGGTATGGAAATATTGATATGTGGAAGTAGATGACCCTGAGATCAGTTACTCCAAACCAACTTCCTATGTGTAGCAGAGGAATGATAGATTCTAGGGCTCTCATACAGAATCTCTTGGGGGTTATAAATTTGTTCACCTCCCATAGGTCAAGGATGGGTCTGATTCTTCTGTCCCTTTTTGATAGTGTTAAGTAGTGGGAGTAGTGACCCTCCAGGATAAGAACCAGCTGTGGCATCTTTGAAGAGAAGTGAGTTGACTTCATGGAGCAGGATGGTGGAGGAAGGAGTATAGAGAAAGGTCCCAACGAGAGGGATGGAGTTGAATTCTGTGGCATAATCATGATGAACAAAACCCATTTGTCCATAGTTAGGTGTTGTCAGGATGTAAGGAAGGGTGCCAAGGTGTCAGGCCTCACACACTCACACACAGATGAAATTTATTTTATTATTTATTTATTTATTTTTACAACTTATATGCCGCCCACTACCCAAAGATCCAAGCTTTTACTGAGAACTCAGGATAAAGCACAGTGCAGCAGGTTCAGGGTTAACAGAGTCTAAAGGCAGGTAGCAAAAACACACAACAAGTCTGATAGCTGAGCAAAATCCAAGATACAAAGTCCAAGGTCGGAAACCGATATGCAACAGATGCTTACCTCCAAGTCCAAGGAGCAGGAGAATTCAGGGCCAAGAGATGAACTCCAAGGTTGCGCCAAGCAGAAACAGGGGTTCAGGAATCCAAGAACAAGGCACAAGATTGAGAGCAAGCCTTAGCGACTTGTTGCTCCCACAAAGGTAGCCTGACCCCTGAATACTTGATTTATACTCCCAAGAGAGCACCACCCACCGCCTTAAGCACTCATTCTGCTAAAACTCAGCTATCAAAACGTAAAGCCCTACGAGTCTCCAGTAGTTTATCTCTCCTTTGCTCAGCTGTGAGTTTTTGCTTTCTATTTATTTATTATTATTTATTGTTTATTAGATTTATATCCCACCCATCTTCCCAAAGGGAACTCTGAGCGGCTAACAACAGTAAAAACAGGCAATAAAGTACAAGACAAAAGAATGGCGAGATGGCAGCAAGGCTCTGGGCGGAGGGAGGGGAAAGAAAGAAAAAAGAAAGAAAAAAATGGCTGATAGCTCTCCAGGGAGGGGGGGACTCTCTTGACACAGATAAATCACTATTGGAATCAGCTGCTGGAGGGTCTGCAGACGCACCTGCAGGATCCCCTGACCATAATCCCTCCGTAGTCCGGCTCTGGCAAGGGCCTGACACAAGGATGGGGAGCATCCGGACATGAGAAGGATTGGCAGAGGTGGAGAGACCAGGGTTGTGGTGGTCAAAGGCTCTGCTTAGAGCAACAGTCCTGGTATTTTGAAGGAAAGTGTTGGCAATATCTCTGGCATGTGTCCCTCTGGAAAAAATATGGGGCAGAAGAGGTAGGAGGCAAGGATCTATCTGTTTGTCAGAGCCTTTGAAAAAGAGGAAAGTGGTGTTCTCCTCCAGAGTTACCTGAATGGCCTCTGGTTACATTGAGAGAAGAGGCCCAGTCTCTTAGCAGCAGTCTGCTTCTTTTGGAGTTTATGCATGATACTGTCTATGTTGGCATGGAATCAATAACCCATCTCCCTCTAAAGGCAAGTTCTCAAATTTGCCTTGGACATCTTCAGCGAGGCTAGCTGAGCGAAGCCAGGAATGGTACAGCTGCGGTGATTGATTTCGTTACACATTCTGAAGAGTGATGCGTAGAATGCTTCTGCTGGGCTGCATCTGCCATTGCTTCCTGGATATGATGGATGTTTCTGCCCTCAAGGCGTTTGGAAGACCCGTGATAAAGGGTTGCAGCTTATTCAAGGGGACTCTCTGATAGGCACGCATCACTCCTTGGTAGATGGCAACTTTGAACGTCAGAGCAGCTGTAAAGGCATCTACCCAGAGCATCCAGTTTCCTGCCCTCCTTAGTAAGGGTGACTGGAACTTGCTTGACTTTGGAGCATATTTCTGGAGCAGTGACTGTAACGAAATTCAGTTGTGGGTGTTTGAGGAAAAACTGCACACCCTCATCGTGGACTCGATAGAAATTTTTGACATGTTTGGAGGTGAAGGATGATGAGGATGGCTTTTGCCACAAGTCCTTCGACATAGCGATAAAAGATGGAACAACACTGAGATGAGCAGGTGTTGTTGCATCCAAAGAAATCTGATCATAAAGATGATTTGAGTGATGAGGTGCAGGTCTGGGAGCACCGACATTGAGAGACGCTGCCATCTGGACCACAAAGTCAGAGTATGTTTTGAGGTTTTCAGTAGGAAGTGGGGTTTCGGAACCAGGAGTAGTTACCACAGTGGATGTGTCCTTGGACTAGAGGTTGGAGTCCTCTGAGGAGGAGCTAGAAGCAGAATGATGAGATGCATATGGTTGCTGAAGAGCTAGATCTGGAGGGGGCAGCCTACGAGCATTGTGGGATCCGAGGGGAGGTAGAACCTGTAAGGGCTAAGGATGCCTCAACTGGCTGGTATCAGGTGGAAGATACTGAATAGCATGCCATTGTAGTGTAGCAGATCCATGGACTCTTGGATCCGAGGAGGAATAGAGCTGAGTCGGATCATGTGCCTGGATCTGATGGTCTGGAACCATCAGACCCAAGACTGGCATAGGCGCTGGAGGCTGGACATGAGATGCTAAAGAGCCTTGAAGCAACGGATCCAATACATGAATCCGAGCTAGGGTTCAAAAGAGATCTGGGACTGCAAAGTGCAGCTGTTTAGGTGGTACTGGCCTCAGGTCACAGCTGCACCTGTGATGCTTCTTGAACTTCTGGGCACTCGGCTCTGGAGCAGAAGGCCTTTCAGATGCAGACACCACTAAGTGTGCATACACACCTAAAAAGAAGACCGGGGGCTGGACCATAGGCCAGCCTTGATAAGCCATTGTATTGTCGATACCAAGGCTTGAAAGTTAGAAGCAGCCTGAGCCTGGAATGAATCTGAGGCTGAAGGAAGCCAGGAGGCAGACAGCAAAGCCTGAGATTCAGGTGGGTCCATTTCATGTGAGGCTGAAACTATATCTTGAAATTGTGGAGCAAATGGGCAGTTGTGGGGAAACTGTTGCATAGCAGAGGAGGGCGACAGAATCAGCGGTGGCACAGACTGACCAGAAGTTGCCATGAAGAGATTTGTGATTGGATAGGTGGATCCTGCTGAGCCAACATGGATTGTGAGGATGGGAGAATGGCCAGAGCCAAGGCAATGGATCTGGGCTGGATTGCAGAAAAGTCTGAAGTAGAGGATGGAGCACTCAAGGAGGCTGAACATTGTATCTGCCTAGGAGAGGCGATGGGAACCGGAGGAAGCAAATTGACAGAGTCCTTTAAGGCAGCTATTATCTTCCACAGGGGGTGGTGATTTCAAAGATGAACTCAAATTGGAATCAGAGGATGGAGGTATTTGAAGTGAAGCAACTGAGCGGAACCAAGAAGAAACATGGAATTGAAGGGAAGAGAGGAGTCAGTTTTGGGGGTTCCCAGGCAGAAAACATCCATACCTGTCAAGTGTCCTGTATTGCCCGGGAAAATCCCATTTTAACCCCTTTTCCCCTCCATCTTCCCGGATTATTATTTTCCCAGAAATCTCCTGTATGTTTTAAAAATCTGGTACCCTCCAGGCAGGTCATTCACAGTTGGCAGACTATTTGTTTTTGTAAAAATTAGCTCCAAAACCCTGGAAAACAGCTTTAGAAATGCAGATCTCTGGCTGCCTCTGCCAGAGAAGGGCTATTGTTTAGCCTGCCTATGTGACAAAAGGAACAATCTGAGAAGGGAGAGGGAGCAAAGTCCCCTCTTTGACTAAGGAGGGGGGATGAATTGAGCCTCCTCTGCCTAGACAAAGGCTATCTCATTTGAACTCTGCATATGCTCAGAGACTAAGACATTTTATTACAGAGAAACAACAGATGAAGTGGACATATGTTTGTGACTGAAAGAATAAAAGATTATAGCATGATGAAAGTGGCCATAAGAACATTGTAAGCCCTGTAAGGAGAAAAGCAGAATTTAGTTACAGCTGCCTGTTGAATTTATATCACATCAGGTTTTTTAATGTACTTACATACAGTATTCAGATAGTTTGTGTACCTGTCTTAAAATTTGAGAGATAGTGGAGCTTGGTTGTGGTGGTGGGATGGCTGGCAGTGGGTGTCAGAAAATTTCCCTTATTTTCAAATCCAAAACTTGACAGGTATGAAAACGTTTGCGGACAGAACTGAATCCAAGGCTTTGGATTTGGAGTGTTTTGTCGGCTTTGATTTTTTTTCTTTTTGAGGTTTCACAGAGGGCTTGAAAAGCTTCTTAACAGACAAGGCAGGGACAGAGGGTCCAGGCTGTGGATTCGAAGAGGAAGGCTCGGATCCAGGATCCATCTTTGGCGGGAAAAGGGATTTATTTAAGAGAAAAATATTCAGTCTGTGGTGGCAGTTTTTTTTATAATCAAAGGACCAAATTTATGGCAGTATTGACAAGAGGCAGTTTGATGGGCTTCTTCGAGGCAATACAAACACTTAGAATGACCATCTGTGAGGGGAATACTTAGGAAAATAGAAAATTGGTTCAAAATTAGATTACAAATTAATGGAAGCTTATTATTTATGGGAACTTTAGGTTGTGAAAAATTAAGGGAAGCAGATCAATACTTATTGAAAGCAATGTTAGTAGTGGCACATTCAGTTATTGCATGGGGAATGGAAGTATTCCTCTAAATCAGTGGTTCCCAACTTGGGGGTCGGGACCCCTTGGGGGGGGGGTGTCGAACAACCATTTCACAGAGGTTGCCATGAGCCAGTGAAGAAAAAGGCACAAATGGCTTGGGTCTGGAGGAGGAGGGGGAAAGAGTTACAGCTTGATAGGTTGGAGGGGATGTCAGTCAGTGGCACCGGAGGCTGTGATTGGCTGAGGTTGCCTGTGTAGAGGGAAGTTCTCTATGGCACTGGTGGCAGTGGCCTGCCAAATGGGGGCTGGTGGCCTCTTCCAAGCAGGGCAAGGGGCCACCACAACATGAGGAACTGTATTAAAGGGTCGAGGCATTGGGAAGGTTGGGAAACACTGCTCTAAATGGACTGAGAATAATTGGAATTAATATTTTTGAAACAATCCAATCAGATATACTGGAGAGTTTAAGAAAGGGAAGATTGGGAAACCAAGGGAAGGAAAAGTGGTATGATTATTTCGAATGGGTAATAGAAGAATTGGTACCCAAAGAAATATGGAATAAATGTAAAAAAAATGATGGATTGGCTCCATATATAAACTCAAGTAAAGAGTTTAAATAGGGGAAGCAATAGTTGTATAGGTGTGCATATGATATGACATAGTATCTGTATGGAAGGTTTAAAAATGGGTTGTTATACTTATTTAAGTATAATAATATGGATGGCTCAGCAGGCTAGAGTACTGAAAACTGTCATCTGCAAGGTCGGCAGCTCAGCGGTTCGAATCCCAGGTGCCACGCAGCAGAGTGAGATCCTGCTGTTAACCCCAGCTCCTGCTAACCTAGCAGTTTGAAAGCATGTAAATGCAAGTAAATAAATAGGTACTGCTGTAAAAAGTGGGAAGGTTTCCTTGCAGCCATGCTGGCTACATGGCCATGGACCTGCACAACACTGGCTCTTTGGCTTGAGGGACCTGCACATTTGTAATGTTGTCCAGCTCAGCATCAACCAATGTGAAGTATAAAACATAAACTTTATCTAAGTCTCTTAGGGAAAAGGTAAATGGGATATTCCTAGTAAAACAAAATACTAACAGTGCATAACAAACTTATAGCTTACAGGAAATGTTTGGGAAGTGAAAACGAAAAGCTCATTTAGAAGATGGAAGACTTGTCCAAATGAGGACAACAGGCAGAAACATAAATTCTGGCAGAACAAATGCAAGGCAACAATCAGGAAAGCAAAGCAAGACTTTGCTTTGCTTTGTCTTCAAGTCAGTCTTGCAACAACTGAGGTCTTTTCCAAGCTTTTCCATATGCCGGTCTTTAAACCCAGAGATCTGAGAAGATCTGGATGTGAGGCTTTCCATGTGTAAAGCCGAGGCATGGCTCCAGAGGTTGTAAGATTTGGTGAACTCTTACTGACACCCTGTGTAAACAAATCAAAACAATGTGTTCATATTACAGCCAAGCTAAAATACTCATAAGCCAGACTGCTGGAGGTACTGCAGATGTCGTAGTCTTTGCTCTGATTCACCTTCTTTGCCTCTAGATGTTGCTGTAGCTCTGCCTGTGTTAACGCCATAGATGAACGCCTGCCTCTCCACTTTTTTTTTCCTGCTACCCATCCCAGGCACGCTTCCGGATGAACCTTGTGTTATGCAATTCCCTAGCCTTTTTACAACAGTTTCATCAGGGACCCATAGTTTTTTTCTATTTGGTTTTGTTTCTCATACTGGAGGTGATAGTACCACTCTATTCTGCTTTGGTCAAACCCCACCTGGAGTACTGTGTCCAGTTCTGTGCACCTCAGTTTAAGAAGGATGTTGACAACCTTGAACGGGTCCAAAGGAGGGCGACCAAGATGGTTGAGGGTCTGGAGGAAATGTCTTATGAGGAACGGCTTAGGGAACTGGGAATGTTTAGCCTTACAAAAAGAAGGCTGAGAGGGGATACGGTAGCTATGTTTAAATATTTGAAAGGATGTCATATTGAAGAGGGAACAGGTTTGCTTTCCATGGCTTCAGAGACTAGGACTCGGGGCAATGGTTTCAAACTACAGGAAAAGAGATTCCATTTGAACATTAGGAAGAACTTCATGACAGTTAGAGCTGTTCAGCAGTGGAATATGCTGCCACAAAGGGTGGTGGAGTCTCCTTCCTTGGAGGTTTTTAAGCAGAGGCTGGATGGCCATCTGTCAGAAATACTGTGATGGGGGTTCCTGCACGAGAGGGGGTTGGACTAGATGGCTCTTGAGGTCTCTTTCGACTCTATGATTTAATGAAATGGGCAGGACATCGTGCAGTCAGGCGCATGGTGCCTTGTCTTTGATATTGCCAGGAGCCCTCCGTTGGGAAGCACCTCCTGCCTCCCTCAAAAAAAGGCTCAGAGAAAAAGATATGGCAACATCTTCCCATTGGCTTCACGGGCCTGGCAGAGGTGGTGCAGAAATGAGGAAAACTACCTTTTGGGGCCTGGAATCGCCTGATTGTGCTGATTGGAAATTGTATAACTGTACCACTGCAACCCACACACAAAAACACAGCTTTTCCAAACTTTGATACAGCTTCATATTGCAATGAAAGGTGCATTCATTTGGGATCCTGATTGCCATAAAGCAATAGGTTTAATATGCTTTGAAGTGATTTCCAGTTAGTTGTAGTTGTAGTGAAATCAGGACTGGAACAGTTGAGTCTACATTCCAGCCTAGTGGAACTGGAAAAGGTGCAGAAGGGAGCAGCTAAAATGATTACGGGGCTGGGATACATCCCTTGTGAGAAAAGGCTACAGCAGTCTGGAAAAGTCTGGGAAAAAGGCACCTGAGGGGGGGACATGATTGAGACGTACAAAATTATGCAGGGGATGGATAAAATTGTCAGAGGAAAGCTCTTTTTCATCTCAATATGAGGACCAGGGGCCATCCACTCAATTTGAGGATTGGGAATGAGAACAGAGAAAAGAAAATATTTCTTTATCCAGCATGTTGTTAGCCTATGGAACTCCTTGCCATAGGGTGTGGTGATGGCATCTGGCCTGGATGCCTTTAAATGAGGGGTTAGACAGAGTTTTGGAGGAAAAGTCCATCACAGATTACAAGACATGATGGTGATATGGATTATCAAAAGGAGAGTACCTCAAAATGACAGATGCAGGGGAGTGATATCAGGAGACAGGTATCAAGTTGTCTCGTGTGCTCCCAGACGCATCTGGTGGGGCCGCTGTGAAATACAGGAAGCTGGACTAGATAGGCTTTTGGCCTGATCCAGCATGGCTCTTCTTATGTTCTTACGTTCTTTATATTTTTATGTGCAACCTGTAGAGGGCTTATTTCATTTCTCTTTCTCATGATCATACGTCCACAGTTTTGCCATATGATTTCCATATTTCAAATGCTAGGAAAGTTTCTGCTTCAACACTGTTGATTGTAAAGGCCTAAATCAAATTGCTAGCACCAACTAAAGTAGACCCATTTAAGACTGTTGCTAATGGGAAGTCACCATTTATATAAATCCTTTTGCTTCTGCTCTAATTGGATTTAGGAGTTGGATTTAGGCCAGGGATGGATCATCATTATGCCTTCTCTCCGCTTTCCTCTGCAGTGCATGTTGCACTGGCAACCCTATGGCACCTCCCTGCAAGCGGTTATCCTCTTTGTGTTTGACCACCGCTCCCATCAGTCCCTGTCAGCCCAGGTCTACTGGCTAGAAGAGTGGGAGTTGTAGTCCAGCTCATCTGAGGAAAAGTGGGTTGAACAAAGCCGATAGGATTAACGCGATCTGTTTTTCTCCAGCTGAGTTGGACAACAACTCCTACTCTCCCAGCCAGTAGGCTTGTACTGACAACAGGTGGTGGGCACTGCAATCGCACATGAAAGACAAACAATTGTGGGACTGCACCCATACTGTATGGTATGCATTGGGCGAAGCATCCATCGTGGAGGAGGGTGGTGCTGCTGTGCCGAGCTGATGGACGTGCAGCCTCCTGCCTTCATGAAACAGAAGAGAGCAGAATTGGCAGGGCATTCTCTGACTGTGCCTGTGCAATAGCTGGGAAGCAATTATGCATTCGGTATGCGTCCCTCATTCCTCCCCCCCCCCCCACACACACACAGTGCAGCATGGTTTGTCTTTGAGGGCTCTGTGGTTCCTGTGAATAACATCTGTGTTTGCACGGAGCCTCTCCGGTCATTGTAGAGCTTGAACAGGCTGTGTAAGAATACTCCCACGCACGCCATGCACGCCCAAGCACCGCTCACATAAGCCTCCCAGACCCCTTTTGTCCTCGGTCAGAGCAGTGACCCTCAGAACATTTGCCTCACGTGCTGGGTAGAAATATTTTTGTTTCCCTTCATACTCTGTGAGCTTATTTTATCTTCTTCCTAGTGTTTTGGAGTTTTCCTGATTAGCTGCTTTGTATTTTTTCTTTTCCCCACACACACCCTCCTTCTCTTTGTGGGTATCGGCTGCTATTATAGTCATAACGGCTCTGCTTAAGAAGTACTCCTTACGCCTGTGGCATAAGATCATACGTGGAAATACCTGCTCCCGCTGCCCTTTTTGCCGAGGCCAGTCACATTTATCCCAATCCTGCACCATCCATCCGTATTTGACTAAATGGAGGCTCAGAATCTGCCAGTTAAAACAGGGACTGTTGCCGCAGGAGAAGTCTCCACTAAAGGCATATGGGTGGGCACCTCAGAATCATCCCCAAGAAAGAGGAATGAGAGGTATCCACCTTAGGTTTGTTTCCTTGCTAATCAGCTGGGGAGTGCTGGAAGGGAGGGGGGACAAGAACCTAGTTTGTGTGTGTGTGTGTGTGTGAGAGAGAGAGAGAGGGAGAGAGAGAGAGTGTGTGTGTGTGTGTGTCCTGTATCACTGACCCAAAATAACCCAGGAAACAAAGTCCAGACCAGACCAGACCAGAAAAACCCTGCAACATTTCCACAGCAAGCTAACTGTCCAGGCTGTTAAAGTAGAATCCTCAAAGTGAGGGATTACGGCTTTCGTGTGTCAACTTTCACCCTGTCCTAAGTCATCTGGCCTTGGTATTTGCAGGAGTACTGTATTACCAGCTGGTCTTGGGAGATAAAACAGTTTCATTGCACTCTTCCCTCACTTGGTGTCTCCCAGACCTTTGGAGCAATACCACAGCATCAGTGGCTCAGGTGCCTGAGGTGGATGGGGGTTGTAATCCAACGCCTCTGGGAGGCATCCGATTGCTAAGGCTGCCAGGTTCCAGCGGTGAATGTTTTGGTGAACGTAGGCAGAATGACAGCGTTTTGTTCAGATAACGGTGTTTCTTCCTCTTAGGCTGCTGCCTCGAGTGAAAGCTTCTCTCTCTTCCTCCCAACCCCTTTCCTTCTTGTAGGAGATAATTGACCTGACTGGAGAGGACTGCTTTGAAGGGGTCATCGATCTGACAGAAGCTGAGGAAAGCCTGGGCAGCCCTCTTCCTAATGGAGGCTATAGCACTGAAGACATCAGGCACTCGAGTCCAGGTTGTGCCGGGCTCCTGTACGCTCCTAAAGCCTTCAGCCCTGCAGAGGCTGAGCTCAAAATGGACGTGACCATTGGCATGTGGGACAAATCACCTTGCCCTGAGAAGCAGGCCATAAAGGAGCTCTACATTCAAAGCCATGGCTTCTCCCTTGCCAAGAGCTATCATGCGGACTCCGAAAGCAGCAGCCATACGACATATAACAGTGATTTGGGCTCTTTTGGAAGCCCCCAGCTGGATTCGGATATTTTCTCTCTCTCATCAGCCAACGAAGGGAGCGAATACCAAGTGATCTTGGACTGTCTGGACGAGGCAGATCCCAGTGAAGGAGATCCAGACTTCAAACTCTCACCGCCCCTCCAGAGACCCGCCTCGGCCCCCCTTCCCGTCTGCTCCTCCGAGAGCCTTTTCACACCTCTTGCGGAAGCTGTGGGGGGACCTTGCCTGGCGCCAAGAGCTGCCAAACCAGACCTTTGGGAACCCCTGAAGCAGATTGACATCAAGGTTTGGTTGAAGACATTGCAGTATTTCCAAGGCGTGCCTGTGCACCACCCCTTTCTCCAGAACGTGGTGCAGGAAATGAGACAGGTAACTTCTAGAAGAGACCCATCCCCCAAGCATGGTTGGAGTGCTTACCAGCGTGAGAAAGTGGTGCATATGCTTTCCTTTAACTGAGGGCCTTTTTACATGACCCCTAAGATCCGCTGGTCCCTTAAATTTGGACCAGAGATCTTGAGGGTTTGTCGCTCTCCCTGTGTTCCCACCCCCTCTGCACTTCCTTGTTCTGTCTGCGTGAGGGGAGGGAGAAAAAAAGGGAGAAAAGAATGCACTCTTACCTCCGGAGTGCCGGTGGAAGTTGCTCCGACCCCCCCAATCACTTCCTGGTTCCTCTTAAAGGGGCAGGAGGCAAAAAAAAAAAACAAGAAGCGAGGAGAGCCCGGCACTCTCCGCATCAAAAGTTTTCACTCTCCCAGAGCAGGTACTTGAAAGGTGCGCTGGGTCGCGCTTAGGTGGGTGGGGTCGCACTTAATTTTCTGTTAGCTCTGGAGCTGGTGGGGAAACATTTTTAAGCTCCGGAGCTGGGAGCCATTTGCCCCGGAGTTTAGGGGTCGTGTATAAACGCCCTGAGGATGCCATAGCCTATAGTTTGCATGGGGCTGAGGGGATGAGAGGGCTAGATGTCCTAACCAGCAGGTTGGGGGGGTGTTATTTTTCACCCAAAAGAAAAAGACAGAGTCACCCGAGTTTGATATCAAACCACCTGTTTGGCCTTAATTTGTATTTGCTGGTGAGAATGATTTTCTGAAGATATGTTTCCGTATGTGCAGAACAGGCAGTTGCATGCCCAGCCTATCCCATCCCGGAGGCTGAGGACGGTGTTGAGCACGATCGAGGAGAACTTCTTCCAGGGGACCTTGGACTTCCTCATGGATTACGTCTCCCCCCAGCACTACCCGCCCAAGGAGGTCATCGCCTCGGTGGTCCAAGACATCCTGCTGAGTCGTGAGCCAGACGACGTGCCCCAAGAGATGCGGAGGGACGCTTACCTCTTGTTGATGAAAGTCCAGGCGTATGTAAACCCCCTCCCCCCCCTTTGAGGTGCCATTTCGTAAAGGAACCACCAAGCCTTTCCACTAACAAACCTCCTCTTTCTGTTCTGTAGCTGTGATATACATTGGAACCCTGGTTTTTGGCTGGATGGAGGTGACCGCTTAAGGCAGGGATGGGCAAAATGGGATGCTCTCATCCACCTGCACCTTCCAAACATCTTGAAAAAAAAACCGTAGATAGATAGATAGTTTTTATTTACGGTCTTAGTCCAAAGTAAGAACGTGTATGCATTTTGCTCCCAAATAACCAGTGCTTTTCCCTTGAGCTGTATCTGCTAATTCTGTGATGCTTGGATCTGTTTTAGGTGTGGGGTTTTTCTTCAAAACTGAAAGCAAAAGGGGGGGAAGAGATTTTAAAGTGGATAGCAACACAAGCCAGAACAGGTTGTGTGGGGGGAGGCAGATATGGCAAAAAGTCCATTCAGGATTTTTTTAAAAAAAGTAATTAATGGAATTATTTTATTTTTATTTTATTTTGAATATTTTTACCCCACCTATCTCCTTGGAAAAAGACCCAAGGTGGTTTACAATAATGAGGGACAATATACAGCCCGGAACATTTAAGACACATTCAAGTTAAGAACAGGAAGTTTGAAGAGGCATCTCAGAACATTAAAAAGGTAACATTAGAGCTACAAAGAGCACACAAGAAGAAAAATCTCCATGAGGGGTGAAAAGCAACATGGAAAACACTGGTGTTCTTATGAAATCAGTCAATGCAATCATGTATGGTAATCCGTATAAAGTCATGTAGTAGGTAGTCCCTCAATTCTATTTTTTTAAAATGCTCAGTGTTGCCTGGGAGGAAGATGGCACCCCCCCAGACGTCAGAAAGTTGCACACCCTTGGATCAAAGGAACCATCAATTAGCTGTACTTCTTGGGGGGGGGGACATGTTTATGGCTTGATATTTTCATTCATGTGAGGCCTGTTATTTCCCACTTAGTAATCAATGGACCCACATTTTGTTACAATGGAAAAAAACTCTTAGTCAGGAAAATGCATTGATAATGGTTGTAAAATAATCTAGATATTAATGGATCTTATTCGTCACAAATTGAACCCATTAACAAAGTAAACCCCTCTTGCACATACACATCAATAGAGCATGTTTTCAGACCTACTGGTGAGAATGATAGCTTTAAAAAGAGTTAAAAGAGTTAATTCTAACTTTCAGACTTCACCCAGCAAATGCTGACACTGTGGCATGGGACTGGGAGCTGCTATGCATAGTCATGGAGGAGGAAGAGGTATGTGGCTTGCACCCTACTTACTGCACACACAAAAAGGTGGCTTTTGAGCAGCTCAGACTCCACTTTTGATTTACCATTAAATGTGTGGTTCTTATGCCAGATCTTTCAGCTAAACCATCCTCATGCTTGGGGTTAACTGTACAAAGTGGGGAGTGATTGCTTTCTGATTGCCAATCATGGAAGACTGGTTCAAGGACCTGTCATGTTCTTTTTGAGAGGAGACCATAAAGAATAGGCCAAAGGGGAAGGGGAAGTAATGCCAGGCAGGTTCATACTGTTATTTTTTTCCTAACTTGTCTTTTGAGGCAGGGGAGAATCACAGTCCCCCTCAACAGTGGGAAGTAAGTTGGCTTTCACTTACTTGTACCATCGGCAGCCAAACCTTGGCCATCCAAGGAATGAGTAGGGAGTTGGATGCTGCACCACCCACAAGTTGTGTACCAGTCTTTGGTGATCTGGTCTTCCTGACTAGAGTGTTTTCTGGCTCTTCTTACTAACAAGACCCCTCTCCAGCTTCCTGGCTAGGAAAAGGATGGCCCACGCTGTAGTTGCTTGACATATGGACTGTCCCATTTTTCTGCCCATTTTTCTAGTAATCGTAGGAGGGTCTTGCTCCCTAGATGTACGAGTGCAACACATGATGTAGCTGCAGCTCTTCTAGCTGCAAGACCTACTTTTTAAAGAAATATGTGGAACGTCTGCTTACTCATGGAACTGTCATAGACCACTATTTGAGCACTCTTTCTTCTGCAAAAAAATGTGTTTAAAAATAAGAGCAATACTTTTACACAAACAGTATTTTCCCCATGAGCTCAGGCACTGACTTGCTTTCTCTGTTTTGAGCAAGTGGTGCAAATCCTTTTGTTTGTGCCATAGTTTTGTCAGTAGGTCATGTAAATCTAGCTATATGATTGTCTTTCTAGACCAAGAATGGGTCGAGTGCCGCTCATAAGCCCCATGCAGAGGCCAAGTGTCCCTATGGGGCCCCTCATCACTCCCATGCCCCCCCCTCAGAGTTTTAATTTGGTTCAAAACCCTCAAAAATCCTCTTTAAAATTATAAATACAATGAGTAAGTGGAAGGCTGTTCTGGGTTTTGTTGCTGTTTTTGGAAAGCCGTTTGTAAGATAAAATCTATGGGGGTTTGGTGGGGCATAAGAGCAAATATGACCTTTAAAAATCAGGAGGGAAGAGATGTAGTCCTCAGACCTCCAAAGAATGCCCACCTCTGCGGTAGGCCATAGCCATGTGACAGTAGTTATGTTTAAACAAGTGTTCTTCAGCTGGATGCTTTGTAGTGGAGGAAAAAAAGCAGCCAGGGACGCCCCGTGGGATTTCAGCAGCAGTTTTCTGCTAAAACAGCAGTTTTTGGGCAAGGCTGCCTTTGGATATATGCTGATACCATGAGAGATACCAAGCCAGCCAACGAGCTCTGGCTCCTGAAGCAGATCTGGAGCACACTCCGAGTGGAGTGTCCAAGTCCCTCATCAAACAAAATTCAGTGGGTTCTGCATGGTTTCACATCTAATGTAGCCCTCCTGTGCTCAGGCTTTTCAGCTTAAATTCCTATCCAAGGCCATTCATATTTCCAGTGCATGCTGAGAATCTCTTCCTTCCTTCCTTCCTTCCTTCCTTCCTTCCTTCCTTCCTTCCTTCCTTCCTTCCTTCCTTCCTTCCTTCCTTCCTTCCTTCCTTCCTCTTCCACTTCCTTTTTCCTTTTCATTTCTTCATCTTCTTCCTTGGGTGGTTAGCTGGTGTCTTTTTGAAAATGCTGTATTATGATGAGGATGGGAGGTGGGCCATGAGCAGCGTGTGTGGAGAGAAATGCCAATGCCTCTCCCAAGAGGAAGGCTTCATTTAGCTTTGCCACGCGCCTCCATAACCCTTCCTTGTAACCTGTAAAAAATGCTCAAGCTGATCAGGTTGTGCCCCAGGCATTTCTATCTGACGCTGGCTGTGTTCTGGGACCCAGGATGCTCATCGCCCTCTTTGTTTAGGAAAACAAGATTCCCGGACGGCTCCTCTTTTTGCAATATGCGGTTCAAACCCTCGAAGATGACTTCCAGAAAATGGCCAAGCAAGGCCTCCTGAAGAAATCCATTGCCAAGAGGATGCTTTCTTGCGACAGCTGCTTCAGCAACGTCAAGTAATCAGCACTTTATGTTCCCCCAAGCTTCCTTGCGTGCCTGGCGGCCAGACCTCAAGTGTTCTGCGCTGCACATGACGCATAAGCCCATCCCTAACTAACACTTCTCTTTGCATCAGGGAAGTGGTGGAATGGATCGTAGCTGCCGTCACTGGCGTCAAGTCTTCCCGGCACCGAAGGCAGCTGCCGGAAGCTGGAAGCCCTTCTTCAGACACAGCTGCGAGCGAGGGCTGCAGCTCTGCACCAGAACTGCACTTAGACCGTACCGCACAGAAGGAGGTGGTCTCGTCGCCGTGTCAGACCAAAACGTAAGCAGAGGAGTTTATCCCTTGTTGGGTCTGCATCCCAGGCCAGCACCCTGTTCCTTAAAGCCTGCCCGGAGAAGTCCAACACTGTAAAACTCCATGGCAAGTTGCCCCCGAGTTAAGAAATCAGTGCTTGCATGCTGTTCGCCCACCAGCCGTAACTTGGCACACAACAAGACACACAAGGCTTGATTTCTTTCCTGTCGACGATTAGTCGTTGAGATGCACACAGTTGGTCCTCTGCCAGCGTAAGCAAGTAAGAGGATTCTAGACATAGATTTCTTTTCTGAAGTTGTTATCTTTTAATTAAACAAAGCTGGAGCTGATCTTTGCGGTGGATAATGAGATGTTCCCTTCCACTTAAGTGCTCTGGGGAAAGACCCGTTTCCTTGAGTGCATTTGGATATGAGGACGGACTTAGGACATAGATACCTATAGATAGCGCAGGTAGCACGGAGCGTCCCACTGTGACATACAATGCTTGAAAGCTTAAGCCTGCAAAGCCTCTGTCCTGCTTTCAAAGGAGGCCAACCACAGACATTGGTACCTGCTTGCACCAAGCTCCGTGGCCTGTTTCTAGTGCTGCACAAAGTAACATCCCAGGCGGATAGCGCTCCCTGCACTTGTAGGCATACCTGAATCCTGCCATGTCCCAGTTACCCTTGCTCAGAGGCCCAAAGCTTTGGCATCAGTGGTTATGCTGGTTAAGATTCAGAGAGTTGCCATCCAGGCAATTGACTGTTCCAGCCTCTGATGGGCACATAGCAAGGTGGTTTGGCCATTCTTGATGGGAAGGAGGTTGACACATTTCTCTGTGCATCTGTTTTGTGCCCAACCAAACCCAAGAGAGCCACCAGCGCTTCAAATGCTTGGGATGCCGACTGAAATGTTTCACCTGCTTCACAAGGGTATATGATTCCCTTGTTTAGGAAATGCCAAAAAAGTTTCAAGTAGCGTCCATACATGTATTTATAATAGCTGTAGAAGGTGTGTACTGTTGGACTATGTTTGTTTGTTTGCTTGCTTGCTTGCTTGCTTGATCAATGATTGATTGATTGATCGATCAATTTTTATACTGCAGGTCTGTTGGGGTTTGTGTTTAATGCAGAGCTACAGCGGTAATTGTTTATCTTGAGAAATAGAATTTATTTACAGGTTTATAACATCACTGTTCCTTAAGTATAATACGCTGTTCCAATATTTACAAGTCCTTCAGTATTTCCACCATTCTTTCACGCTTCTTAATTGGCTTCAAACTTCTTATCAAGGTCACACAAGGAGCCCTTCATTCAGAAAGTCCATCCATCCAGCCAGCAGAGCAGAGCTTCTCTTCTTCTTGCTGCTGGCTGGCTGCGTCCTTGATTTCTTTTATGTGGCGCAGTGGTTAAATGCCTGTGCTGCAGGTAAAACTGTGCTCATGACCTGGGGTTCAATCCCAGGTAGCAGGCTCAAGGTTCACTCAGCCTTCCATCCTTCCGAGGTCGGTAAAATGAGTACCCAGCTTGCTGGGGGTGGGGGGCAATGTGTAGCCTGCATTACTGTAATTAACAACTGTAAACCACCCAGAGACTACTTGAAGTGGTATGGGGCAGTACATAAGCAGACCACTTTGCTTTGCTTTAAACCACCCCAGTGAGGCTCAGCGTCTCCCAGACCTAATTACTTCATTGCCTCCATCTTTTGCACCCAGTAACTCCTTCTCTACACCAACTTTGTAAAATACATAACAGGCCAACTAGCCCGAGGGCTGCTCTGGGCTGTTTACAACATAAAGAAGTACAGTTACACAATTGTATAACAAGTTAAATAAAGAAAAAACATAGCACAAACATAAGCAATATAATAAACCAAATAAAAACAATAAAACTTATTAAAATGTAAAATGTGTAAGAGTAACAACCACTGGCAAATAATAGGCATGAGGATAAGGGGAAGTTACAAAGTGGCAGTACAAAAAATGACAGTGTCATTAAGAGATGGTTGAAAAATTAGGGAAGGTCAACGCATATAACCATGTTTTTAGTTGTCTCTTTAATATTTGGAGTGAGGATGCCAGGCGAATCTCTTGAAAGGGGTGGTCCCATAAATTGGGGGTGGGGGGAACCACCGAGTAGGCCCGACTCCTCGTCCCCACCTTCTAGGCCTTCCTCAGAGTCAGGACCCCCAAATACCCTGCCAGGGTCAAACGGGTAATCTTGGCAATTCTTCTACTGTCATGGTCACCCTGACAGATACCGAGGTCCCAAACCGTTTTTAGGGCTGTTTGTTTGTTAGCATTAGAACCTTGAAGTCAATAGACTGGCTGAAACCCTGCCCTGCGTGACAACTAGAGAAGGCACAGTGAATCAGTGAGGACTCTAGCTATCTTACTTTTGGTGATTTAGTTGGCTTATTCCGGTTGTGACTTGCCACTAGGTTCAGCCTTGTTTTGAATTTCTGGCTTCCATGTTGTTTTTTAAATGCTGTTATCTTTTGGAGGTTTTTTTCTTTGCTTATAGTCTGTTTTTGGTAAACAAGCTTCAGATTTTTCAAAATGCAAGAGTGTTAATAAAATGTTTATTAATAAATATTAATAAATGCAGGCACTTTGCAAATTCGGGGAAGGGCTTGTTTGTTTCTATTGCCCCTTCCCCCATTTTTTTCTTTATCCAACTCTTGATGAGCAAATGGCTTGAAATGGGTGTAACCCTCATTAATTCACTTCCCGTGTGCAAAGGCACATAATCAGTAACAAGCTCTGGATATTCGGGGTCTGTTATTCTTCAGGCAATCAACCCGGTCTTCCATCACTTCCAGAGCAGCTGTGTTCTTGAGCCAAAGACTGATATTCCATCATAATGGGCTTAATAATGCTTTGTTTTCTGGCTCTCTGACTTAGGGAGGTGGCGCTTCTCCAGAAGATGCTTTCAATAGCAGTAGAAGTGGATGCATCTCCAAACTGCAGTGCCAATAAGATTGCAGATAGGGTGTTTTCGTCATTGTTGAACATTCCTAAGCGTACCCAGAGGTAAGAGATGTATAGTGAACCTCATGGTCCTTCGTCCTCCGTACTGCCGTTTCCTCTGTTGATTCTCCCGTGGTCCTTGTGTTTCCGGCTTTGCATTTGTTGCACTGCTGTTTACACATTTCTGGGCCAAGAGCAGATCCTGGGCAAGAATCTGTCTCTCCTCTTTTGAGGGACTATATTAAAGTGTTCCTCTTTAATGAGCATTCTCTGTAGAGAAATTCAACCAAGGAAGCATTTATGTACACACATTTTATGTCCTACCTTGTATACGAAACAAGTTCCAGCAAACAGCTGGATTGAAATAGTCCACTTTTGGTCAAAATAATCTAACCACTTCAGTATTTTAGTTTGTTTAAATTGTGTGTGTGTGTGTGTGTGTGTGTGTGTGTGTAATTTAAATTGCACAGTGCTCTGATACAAAGAAAGAATGACTGTCGTTACAATCGTGACCGACCCTTTGTTACCCCATGTGCATGGAGTTTTCTTGGCAGAAATACTGGAGTGGTTTGCCAGTTCCTACTCCAGGCACCTACAGCACCTGGTATTCCCTGGTAGTCGCCCATCCAAGTACTAACCAGGGCCGACCCTGCTTAGCTTCCAAAATCAGGCGAGATCAGATGTACTTAGGGCATCTAGGCAGCTTTATCAGCCATAGGTTCTTAGCTTCAGATATTGTAAATAGGCAAAAATGCAACTGTAAAAATGCAACTGTTATGGAGCAAGACATGCAGCCTTTGCAAACACCTCTGAATGGGCTATTCCGGCCACTGTCCACCTAACGACCCTACTCAGACCAGGGTGGCGTGAAACCAAGGTGAATTATACATGGGAGGCCGCACATAAACTTTCATCAGACTGATGAAGCTACTTGAATGAGTAGTGAACCATTTCAATCTCATAAGAAAAGAAGTCCAGTTGCCAGGACTCAACTCCTGGATAGCCTCACCTGGATGACTGAGAATCTTCACAGATATCCTTTCAGCCTACTTTTTAAGAGACAAAAACTAGGTTATTTTTTTCTACTCAGTGTGCACAGAAGAGAAATTACTGAAGTGGCCATGGGTTGATTGGCTTCTATAATGTCAATTGGTGCATGGTAAAAAAGCAACAGGGTATTAGTCAAACGTTATTTAATCTTGTTCGTAAGATCTTTGTTGAGTATGTGTATCTGTAGTTTTGGGAGAGATGACTGTCATCACCCTTGTTTTTTATTTAAAATATTAATACCCCACTTTTCTCCTTAAGAGGACCCAAGGTGACTTACAAGAAGCAATTAAAAAACTTTGGGGCTTCAGTTTGGGGCAACCCACTTTTGAGATACCCAGCCTTTTGTGTTGCTTCTGTTTAAACAGGAGTTCACTGATTTTCCAGTTGGACTTAAATCCAAAGAAGCATGCATAAGATTGCAGGTTTAATTAATATCTAATCCTGTAGATAAAACATTACATTTAGTTTATACATTTTCAATCAATTAGTCGCCATTGTTCTATAAGGAAGTGGGGGCTTGATGTTAAAGAAAGATATGTTAAAGTTAGATAGACACTGTAAATGTGTAAACTTGGTCCCTTTGGGTGTAGAAGTTTTGATTACTATATATAGTAGCATATATAGGCTCTTCTAGATCCCCATGTCTTTATCTGCACAAGAAAGAACTCTATAGCTGTACCTACACCTGCACCACTTCATTCAATCCTCTTTCGACAGATTCATTCTGGAGCACTTGAGGCCATGTGTGCTTCAGCTCATGATTGATAAAAGCAGCTTGTTTTTGAGCGAAATGAAGCAGAAAAGCTTCAGCCACAGACTGTTCTGACTTGAGCAAACATTGGTCCATTTCCATTGAAACATCTGTAAACATAGCTTGTTTAGAGGATTGCCCTGCCTGAATTGAGCTAGGCGTGACAGATGTTCAGGCAGCCTTTCACATAAGCATCAGTAGTCATGGAAGCATCCAATCTACCTTCCTCATTTTACAGGTAGCTGAAGTCTCCAAGACTACCGTTCGTTTTTTGGTTTAACGGGTTTCGTTTAATTTTGCCCTGGATACATGCACTTAAGTCACAATAGCTCTCCTGCCCCTTGACTGTCATGATTAGCTTATCACACAAAGACATATTGCCCAACTGGGCTTGGATTATTGAGAATGGCACCTTTTTCTAAAGGTTATGAAGGGGGCACTTAGAGCACTCCTTAAGAATCCGGCTGCAGTACTTCTGTACTCACTATGTTTAAGTGGGACAAGAGGGTGGAGGCCAGGCAGTTCCAACTATTTGTTGGATAAAGCAGATTTAGTTCTATTCCTGTTTGGCTGTTTCTCTCAGATATTGTTATATCCTTGGTCACCCAGGATATAACAATATCTGAGAGAAACAGCAACATGCAACTATTGATCTTCTTTCTCAGTGGTGTTGCAGAATATAAAATCACTTCCTTATGGCAGTTGTGTTGTTGGTTCTCAGGTGCCAGTTTCTCTCTGAGTAACCCATGCCAAGAGGGTCTGGTAACGTGCCAATGACCTCCAACTGTTCACCAGCTCCAAGATATTTATTTATTTATTTATTTATTTATTTATTTATTTATTTATTTATTTAACTTATATCCCGCCTATCTTCCAGGAAGGAACTCTGGGCGGCTTACAAGCAAACAAATAAAACTAAACAGACCACAGGTTACAATAAAAATAAAAGAGGCACAAACCAAAACGGGGATGACGCGGGCGGGAAAGAAGAAGAAAAAAAAACTAAACTAAATAGAAACTAAATAGAATATTGGATAGATCACGCTGTGCTTGAACATTTGTCCTAGTGTGGTTAGGGCTTGAATGAAGATGAGTAAGCTCAAGTTCAATTCTAATCAAACAAAGTCATGATTCTGGCCATTTCAAGTGAGACTGAAAGAGCAGTTTAGTCTCTTGTTGGGTATTTCTTAACCCAGCATTGTTTTTGGATTCACAGGCATGACTGCACCATACTCCAGTGTTGGTGGTCGATCATTACTCTAGTGCTGAAAATTCCACACTCTTAATGCATTTCTGATGGCAGTTTAAGACTTTGGCCTGTAAAGCACTCAAGTAGTCTCTGTTCCAGGCAATTTGTGGGGTACCTGATTCCCATAGGAACCTAAGCTGCAAGTTCAGCAGAGGACAGTCTTTTAGTCTTCATGTACATGGAGGCTAAAACGGCCATTGGCAGCAGCAGCAACAACATCTTCTCAGGGATTGCTCCAGAGCTCTTGAATGACCTTCTGGAGACTGTTATGACTCTCGTACAGTGATGGCAAACCTTTTAGAGACTGAGTGCCCAAAATGAGATTCAAAACCCAGTAATTTTTCGCAAAGTGCCAATACAGCCATTTAACCTGAATGCAGGTGGCTGTGAAGGGGCGATGTCAGGTGCCCACAGAAAGGGCTCCGAATGCCACGTTTGGCACCCGTGCCACAGGTTCGCCAACATTGCTCTAGTACCTTCCCTGTTGTTAATCTACAGTCAAGACACACCCCTTCCAGGGTGTGCCTTTGGTGTTTGGAAAACATTGGTATCACCAATTCATTTCATCACCTTTGGTCTTATTTAGAGATGTTCTGACACAGATCTCTTTGAAATGACTGGGAATGGGTTATAGACTTTGCAAAAACTTTAGCATGTTCTTTTAATTACTTTTAATTTTTTTTATTGGCCTTGCAGGGAAGCTTTTCTAAGGAGCATGGAATGTGACCTCTTGCGATGCAAAGTGCTGGAGCTCATTTTCCAGCACAGCTCAGCGCCCACAACACTACCCTTGTCTTTGACTAAGATCCTACATTTCCTGAAGACTTTTTCCCTGCAGCTGAAATACCAGGTATACAAGCACTTCTTTCCTTTGTTCATCAACAAGAGTTAAAAAGCATTTAAGGATCACCCCTTCCCATATTTATTATATCTTATTTAATGCCCGTTCACCTTTCTTGCACATGCATTAAAGACCCAGGCCTACTTCATCGCCTCCCCGTTTGAGAAAATACTGCCCATCAAGAACAAATTTAAGCTCTTGAGTTAAATAATCGCATCTGTTTTATAGGACAATGAAGCAACGTGGCAGAGATGGGATGAGATGCTCCACCACTTGAGCTTATTGCTCTTGAGCTATCGCAGCATAGTCTTAGGTGAGTTGCTTGCTTACGTCTCATGAGGTTATCCACACAATGCATAACCCAGTCAAAATATACAATCCTCATACCAGCTGAGGAACTGCTTCTAGCCATCTTACCTATGCTTACTGAGCATCAAACTCAGTTTTGAAATTGCAATAAAAATTGCATCAGAAAATCCAAGTACAAGTGGTACCTTATTTTATTTTATTTATTTATTTACTTACCTTGTATAAAGGAATTAATTCGTTCCAAATGACATTCTGTTAAGCAGATTTCCCTTTGTACAAATTTCCCATAGGAATGCATTGAAAACGGAGTAATCCCTAATCGCAACCATTTTTCTGTTGTACGGATTTGTCCCATAGGCGATTCTGTTAAGCGATTTCCCCCATCTTCATAAATTTGTTCCTTTAAGCGATTTTCTGTTAAACAAGTGTCCACTGTACTTGCAAGCGGCCTTGTTTCTTCATGCTGGAGATTTCAGAGAAAGAGGTCTCTCAACCTATTCTAAGATCACTTCGATGCAGATAAGGGTTTTCTGCTTCTCCTAGATTGCATTATTTGATCTGTAAGTATTTTAACTTCCATCTTGTTCTCTGCTGCTGATCTGTACCCTAATTTCTTGAACCCAGAAAGCCAGTCCCAGCATTGGAACATTCTCTCTTGCTAAGACAAATATGCACTCAAAATGGCATTTGAGAGGACAGGTTTTTAGTCTCCACCGGCTGGAACTCTAGAAACTTAATGCTGACTTTGTTCCAAGGCTGTCATCAGTTGCTGGAGACAATTATTAAACTTTTGAATTAAGTAATATGGTAATTAGAGCTGTGAGGTCTTTTGCAAAACAACCACTGCAACAGGTGACCATGAAATTTAAATCACATCAGCGGTCCGTTGCAGTATGTTGAGGGTTCAAGGCCAAGTACAAGTTCAGATAGCAAAAGCAGAGAGGATGAAGAGACCACCTCTGAAAAAAACTGGAAAACATGTTCAGAGTGTGGAATGTGGCAAAGAATTACCTGCCACTCAAACTAGCAGAGTTTCCTATGTCATCAAGGACTGTGTACCTGTGGGCTTTGCAACCCCTGATGAAGATGATGTCATTTATCCCTTGAAGCAACATTCTGGCCAAGGTTGTCAAACTTCAAAAATGCCCAACAGTTTCACCTTTCAAAAGCAAAAGCAATGGATCTCATAAGAATATAAGAAGAGCCATGCTACTGCCAGTGAGATCAAGGCTCACTTCCAAGCATATGTTGCAAAACAGGATGAAGTTGGATTGGATGCATTTTTACAGCAGAATTTTGATCGCCAATGAGTTTCTGGGACCTGTGCAATGTTTTCAAAATGCATCTTATTTTGCCTCAAAGTGACGTTTCTGTTAAAAGTGGATTTTCCGTTCCTAGAACGGTGCAAAGCTTGCAAGAAGCTGTTGTCTGCCAATGTCAGCTTTAGGATACTGTCTTGAATTTTGGAGGATCTGGATCTCTTGTAACTGACAGGGACTTGTTGCAGTTGGTCAGGCATTCATGTATACACAATATACATCACTTAGAGGCTAAACATTTTCAGAAAGAAAAAACTTGAGGGGAAAATGGGACACCTTGAAAATGCTTTTTAAGAGACTGGGGAAAGAAGCCAGAATGGAAGAGGAAACGATCAGAATTTTTAGAAGTTGCGAAACCAAAAGACAAAAGTGGTAGGCTTATATTTTAAATATCCAGGAAGCTGGACTAGATGGGCCTTTGGCCTGATCCAGCATGGCTCTTCTTATATTCTTATGAGATCCATTGCTTTTGCTTTTGAAAGGTGAAACTGTTGGGCATTTTTGCAGTTTGACAACCTTGGCCAGAATGTTGCTTCAAGGGATAAATGACATCATCTTCATCAGGGGTTGCAAAGCCCACAGGTACACAGTCCTTGATGACATAGGAAACTCTGCTAGTTTGAGTGGCAGGTAATTCTTTGCCACGTTCCACACTCTGAACATGTTTTCCAGTTTTTTTCAGAGGTGGTCTCTTCATCCTCTCTGCTTTTGCTATCTGAACTTGTACTTGGCCTTGAACCCTCAACATACTGCAACGGACCGCTGATGTGATTTAAATTTCATGGTCACCTGTTGCAGTGGTTGTTTTGCATAAGACCTCACAGCTCTAATTACCATATTACTTAATTCAAAAGTTTAATAATTGTCTCCAGCAACTGATGACAGCCTTGGAACAAAGTCAGCATTAAGTTTCTAGAGTTCCAGCCAGTGGAGACTAAAAACCTGTCCTCTCAAATGCCATTTTGAGTGCATATTTGTCTTAGCAAGAGAGAATGTTCCAGTGCTGGGACTGGCTTTCTGGGTTCAAGAAATTGGGGTACAGAGCAGCAGCAGAGAACAAAATGGAAGTTAAAACACACATCATTTATATGCAATCTAGGAGAAGCAGAAAACCCTTATCTGCATGGAAGTGATCTTAGAATAGGGTGAGAGACCTCTTTCTCTGAAATCTCCAGCAAGAAGAAACAAGGCCACTTGCAAGCGTCACTTTGCTTGGTGAAAAGAAAGTGCAGGCTCTCTGAAGTCCAACAGCAGTGCAACTCAGTTACAAAAGACAGCACTTTGAATATACAAGCATGACCCTAACCTGAGTGTCTTTGTATAGAAGCTGAACGTGATGCTTAGCAAGTAGGAATCAAAACATTTAAATGCTCGCAGTTTGCATGTTGCTCTACAACATTTAAACTAGCATTGTTTTTCAAAAGCTACAACTTGAGCTGCAAATCATGCCGGGTCAGATCTCAACAAAGACAGTGGGCTAGTTGCTGGGGTTACAAAGGTGGAACTGGGAAAGAACATCATTAAATTCCACTCATTCTGTTACTTCTCCATGCCAGATTCTACAAAAGATCATGCTAAGTACGTATACCCTAATCACAACTTCCCTGATTTCTGAACAACTTCCAGTTCCCTGCCTTTCCAAAAAGTGGGAACTTTGCACTATATTAGTTAACATGACTTCAGTTTTGCAGAGGGTGCTTATGGAGGAAAACAGTGACATCCTAATTGCAAAATAAGCATCGCCCTGACAGTTAAAACCAATTCCCTTTGCCATTCCCTAATTGCTCCCCACTTCCTTCTTTTGTAGGGCACTTGCGAATCTCCATTGGTGACCGGATTCCTTTAATTTCAAAGTCCGTTAAGCCCAAGCTCCAGCAAGAAGATTATATTGAAGAACATGATATCAGGCGCATGGTTCAAAGCTTCCAGAACTACATGTGTAATATTCTAGGGAAGCCAATTCCTTCACCCATCCTGGAAAAGATCCACCTACTCCAAGTATTGTTCCTCACAACTATGGATAGCTAAAGGGACTACTGGGGGGCTGAAAAAGATGGACTCCTTACAATTTTGGGGGGGGGGACCTAAGCTGTGACTCTGAATAGAGTTCTCAACAGAAACACAAAGTCCCTTCTTGGTGTTCCAGTCATGCTTTGTTCATTTAGACCCAATGATCAAGTTTGTTGGTCTGCATTTGTTTCCATGCAAGTTTTGTATAGCTTTTATAATAAACTATTTTACGAACTGAAGAGTAGAATACTTTTTTTCTTAAGTTGAGAAAGACACTGGAAATTAGCTTGCCCTGCACATATCCATTCAAAAGTCACATCTGATTTAACTCAAAGGCAAAGGCTTAGGAGGTAAATGAATGCAGCATGGCAGCCTTAGCAGTGGTCAGAAAAGATGGTATCGTAATGAACGCTGTACTGCTACAATCATGACAACATAACTCATCCACAAGGTGTATTTATTCTGTAGAAGTGCTAGGCAGAGACATGACCACAAAGCATTACAAAATAAATTAAAACATTAACCAAACAATTGCATCTTTACTACACAAAAGCAGCGATGACGTGACTTAAAAAGCCTAGATTAGAGTGCAGTCAAAGCAACAGACATAAATATGTTATTCCAAAGAGGGGGCACGCAAGAAATCTGGGTGAGGCAAGGATACCTAAACACCCATGATTTGTAGAAAGAATGTGAGTGCAAGTAGAATACAGGCCCTCTTTGGGACATTAGGAAATTAGTGGGGAGTGTCTTTTAATATGTCCTTCAACAAAAACAAAAGCTTCTCTCTAAGACAGGCATGTCCAAACTTCAGCTCTCCTGATGTTTTGGACCACAGCTCCCAGAATTCTAAGCTTAGATTGCCAAGGGCAAAGGACTGTGGGAGTTGCGGTCCAAAACATCTGGAGGGCCAAAGTTTGAACATGTCTGCTCTAAGAGATGCTCCAAGGCTGCCCTCTCCTTACTGTAATGCAAAGCCAACCAGTGGCCTAAGAGTTGAGATCAAGGGGAAAAGACGAACATGCCCCTCCCTCTCCTCCAAGTATATAAAATGCACCAAGATTTCCACTCCTGTTAGAAATTTGTGGAAACGCCCACTTACATTATTAGTCAATTGTGTTCACCTCCAAGTTGAACGCTCTGTATCCTCTACAGCTTTGAACGATCCCATGATGAAGCAGAAATAGAAATGAGCACGGTCCCTTTTTCCTGAGAAGTGCCAATAGGAATTCTCAAAGCTTCAGGGGCCAAATAACACTGCCCTGATTTCCCTCCCGCCCGCCCACACCCCTTTTTAAGGCAGAGTCCTACCAATCTGAAAACATAAGACCCTTGCTCATCCTGCTTTGGTTGCAGCCTGGACATATGGCAAACTGTCAAGATCAAAAGATCACAAACCAATTATCAGGTTTCAAGTCTTGCAAGAGGACTCTTCCTTTGTCACCTTCAAATCTTAAGACTTGGATCTCTTCAAAGTGAAAACAGGCAAGCTGCGATTTGTAGAGCAGGTCCATGAATTCTTCAAGAAACAAGATTCTTGATAGACTATTTATACCAGTTAATTGTAGCTTCCCTTAAAAAGTTCCCAAAAGGGACAGGACACTAAATCGTCATATACCGTAATCCAGTGAACTGGTCGGAGTCTCTACAAGAGTCCATCACAGCAGCTCAGATATTCAAGCCAAAAAAAAAAAGTTCTTCCAAGCTGGTAGTTTTTCCTTTCTCCAAACAAAAAGCACAGGGCTAGATGTCAGAACCTGATGGGGAAAAGGCTATGATTTTGTGCTGTACAGAGGAGACCTATGGGAGGGAAACAAAAGACCAATCGACTGAACACCCCCCCCCCCGATTGTGTTTCACTGGCCAGTATATTTTGAAGCTAGAACATGCCTTCCTATGTCAAGTGAGCTCGAATGGAACGGGGAAGACAGCCTGATAGCACTTCCTCTGTTATCAAATTTCACTGCCCTTTAATCACAGGCGATCCTAGAACCCGGTGGGAGCGAGCACATTCAGGTCACGAGGTGTGACAGTGTGAGAACGTGGAGACCGCCTCTTTTCCTCCCGAGCTGGAATGTCCATCTTGGGGGGCTTGAAGGTTGCAGAATCCTCTGTCATCCTCGTGGCCTGGGCACGCATTAACTCCATTGTGGTTGGTTTCTGGGCACCCTTGTAGGCCTGGAGAGTGAAACCCCCTGAGGAAAGAAAACGGTGTGCAAAGGAAATAAGCAAAATGGAATAGAAGCAACCCACCCTGCCCGTCTCTAGCTCACACAAAACACACTCCTGCAATTGGCATTTTAACAGGTCATAAACTCCAGTATCAATCATGCCCTGTCATGGGGGGGGGGAGTTACAGTGTGATCCTATGTTACATATGCAAGCTGCCATTAACGCTGCAAGTGAAGGATTTGTACTTGAATGTCTAGGGTTGCTTTGTGCTGAGTGGGATTTCATTGTCATTGCAAGGTGCACTAGCAGTTCTGAAAAGTCTCAGAAGAATCCAGCTAGTTTGAGAGAGTCCATTCACTAAGCATTTTCAGAACAGCACTAAACAAGTACATCTTCATTCATCAGGAAAGTATGGTGCAAACATTTCTTGCTGTATTGAGTTGCATGGGGAGGGGGGGGGAGAGAAGGTAACACTGATTAGGAGTGCATACTAATTATACCCTTACTGGTATAAACCCACAATCATATATACTGAAGGGCTGCCACTACTAAGTTCAACCAAAGGTTCATTTTCCAGTGGATTTTTGAAAGCAGCCTTCAGGGCTTGCAAAGAGATGCAAACACCTGAAAATACATGTTCCCTTCTGCAGATCCCGTTCAATGCTGAACTGGACTCGCAGTTTTTGTTTTCACTTTCAATTCTTCCTATATTCTTGTCTCTAGCTGTCTTGAGCAGTTCAAGCCAAAGGCAATCATCTCCTTTGCTATTCTCAGCCTCTGTAAAATAAGTGACTATATATGTTTAAAAATAATAAAAATGGTGCTTGCTTCAAAGCATGCTTATACCCGTGTCAGTCGCAGATCTCTGAAGAGTTCTGGGTCCAAAGAGGCTCCATTTTTCAGATGGCATTTTCTCGTTATCCCCACTGGAATCCATGGAGGCAAAATCAGGGCCAGTAATAGAACTGGAGGTCCCCTGACTAAACCAGCCCCTGCCACAAAAAATACAGAATAAAATTTAGTATCCTCTGAGACACAGTACAGGAGAGCAGAACAGAGTCCTAACATGAAAACGCAGCGCCCAAAGGAAGCTGAGAGTCCAGCTGCTTAATGACAAGGCTAAATAACCTTCACTGTCTTCTAGGGGAATGTACCTGTAGGTGTGCTTGGGAGAAGAATGGGGAGTGCTGCTTGGAGTAGACTGGGTGGAGGAAGCCTGCTTGTCTTCTTTTGCCACGGCTCCACTTTGCATCTTCAGATTCTGTTCAAAGGAACAAAGACGTGCCGCTAGACATTTTCTGATTTAGCAAGCAAACCGTCAAAATTATCTCCGCTGATTACATTAATAAAGCACAGTAAAAGCCCTTGGTGACATCTTAAAGACCTCCTTTCAACATGACACAGTGACGGAGAGGTTGGGGCTCCAGGCCCATTCCCCCCCCCACGTCCTCTGGCCTCTCCCAGTGCCCAGGTACGCTTTCTCAACAAAAAGCACCAAGCAGTCCCCTGGAGCCCCCTCCCTGCCCACTGGATACCAAGAGACCTAAGAAGGAAATGCCGTTATCTCTGATGACAACTCATAAGGCTTCTCCCTACCCTCATTCACCTTCCATATTAGGACAGGTGAGACAGGATGAAATCTTGCCCTTTCTTCCCAGTGACTGGCTGAAGATAACAGTGACTGACATTCCCTGCATGTCACTTGCCTTCCTAGCTGCAGGGGGCTTGCGTCACACACAGAAGCAGCTCCCCCAATCCAGGAATGAGGCTTTAGGATCAGGACCACAAATTCCACCACAGCCTCCAGAGGTTGGAATTGGGGGGGGGGGGAGTCTAAAGTTCTCATTCCATAATTCACATAGTCAATCTCACTGCTAGCACCTGATCTGGCATCAATAATTTAAAATATAAAATAAAAAAATAGTTTTCAGCATGTGATCCGAGTGGCAGAGGGAAATATAAGAAAGCCAACTGTGTGTCAATGGCACGCATCTGCAATCGTTCCATCCCTCCATATAACACAGTCCCTGATGACCTTTACCAATAACGCAACTAAGTGAAGTCCAGTGGGACTCAAAACACCTTACATGGAGTGACTCAGCCACGCGGTGGTATTTTGTCTCCTCTGCTGTGAGGCCCTTGTGGGGAGTGTATCCGGCATCTCGCAGCCCTGCCTGCTGCTCAAAGCGCTGAATGCTCTCCTGAGTGTGTTCTAGAATGGACAACATGAAACATTCACACATGCCACAAAACACTGCTGCTCCATGCCTACCACAGATTTCCAAGAGGCAATGTTGTATAGCACTGACAGTTTTGGTCATTGTTCGTCTGTTTGTCTGTTTGTTTGGGAGGGAGATCAAAGATTGTGTTTCAGGGTTTAATTTAAAAAAAAACCTGCACCATTTACAATAAAGAGCCAAAGCAATAACATTTACAAGAAAGAGAATTAATATCTATGTTTCTTGGCCAAGGTTTTTTTTTCTGTAAGATATACTACAGTATTATTTTAGACTCCAAAGTCAAATGATCTAAACCAGAAGTGGGCATTTTCTTTCCCTCCAGATGTTGCCAGACTACAGCTCCCATTTGTCATACACAATGAGAAGGATTTAGAACTGCTCTTTAACACCTGGACAGTCACTTATCCACCACTTTTTTAAACCTTTGCCTTTTGTCATTTATTAAAGACTGTCTAATTTAAGTCCATATGGACAAAAACATTATCTTGACCAAGAAAGAATGCACCAGCTTAACAAAGAATATCCCAAGAATACTTGGGGGGGGCACAGTTATCCTCCAAAATGTCTGATAAAGATCAGAAACATTGCCACTTTTCCTCTGTGGTTCTTGCGCACTGAGTGATGCATTAGTAGCCACAAGACACAGGACTGTCTTACCAGCCAGTTGTTGTTGTTGTGTTGTTACAGTTGTGACCGACTCTATGTGACTCCATGTCCATGGAGTTTTCTTGGCAGGAATACTGGAGTGGCTTGCCAGTTCCTACTCCAGGCGCCTACAGCACCTGGTCTTCCCTGGTGGTCTCCCATCCAAGTACTAATCAGGGCCGACCCTGCTTAGCTTCCAAAATCAGGCGAGATCGGATGTGCTTAGGGCATCTAGGCAGCTCTGTCTTACCAGCCTATCAAACCATTAGTCCAATACTGTCAAGACTGGCAGTGGTTTTCCCAGGTTTCAGACTGAACTGTCCCACATCCCACCTGAAGATGTGAGGAGCTAAACTTAGATTCATTATGTGCAAAATAGGTGCCCTATCACTGAGTGACAGAAGGTTCTTTAAATGCTGTTAAAACTGCAGTTCCAGATGTCTGTTCTATAAATGCGTTCCACAACCACTATCCAAAATAATAAGCCACCACACATCCAGCATGGCAGAAAGATGCTTACATTAATGCAGATTCAGGCACTGCAGATAGAGCTGAGGTTCCAGAAAATGAAATCTTAAGCAGCCTATTCAGTTTTTAAGTCTAATTTACTGACAGTTCAGTTCGTTATCTTTCCCCAAAGATTTAATAGCTACTAATACACATAAGCACCAACCATTTTTTCTTTCACAGCCATCCATGGTGAGACAACATTTACCAGACAAATGAAATGCATCCACCAAGCTAACAAGTAAGAGCTGGCCCAATTAACACTGCCACATGAGTAATTTAGTGCTGTAGAACTCACAAGGAACTATCAATGTTGCTTCTACTAGCTCACAAGCTAAGATGTAGGTATAAAAGACCATCAGAATCTGGAAGCATTTTCTGTCTTGTTAATAGCACTTTTCTTAGGACTTTTAAGGGATGACTTCCCTTCCACTGAAATACCAGTCGGCAACATACGGACTTGCAAATGTTGGCTGAATGCAGCTCCCATCCCCTCACCCTCTTGGCTATGCCGGATGAGGCTGATGGAAGCTGCCATCCGATGGCATCGGCTGGACTACCAATGGCCCAGCCCACCTTAAAATCATTTCCAGTGCAAAATTTCATGGCCCAATTGACTACCCTATTAGATGAAGAGAAGAGCTCTTACTTGTAATGAGAGAATTCATGATGTGGGTGGCCTTGGCCTTCACCACTGGAACCTTGTTCCCAGTCTTAGTGGAAGATGAGGGAGTTATGGCAGATGGAGGCATGCTAATCTCCCCTTCCTCAACCTGTACAGAGGAAGTCAGGTGCAGTTTGAGGAAAAAGATGCACAACTACCCCAGGAGAATGTCATCAACTTCTCCTGATCCCCCAGGAGATGAATCTGAAAGTTGGAAACTACACCTGTAGAAACAGACGCAACATGTTGCTCTTGGTGTTTTTCTACTGTTCCTTGTACAATAATTTGGCTTCGTATTTTCAAGGCATGGATTTTGCAGCCAGCAGATATAAACAGACTTGAAAGACGAGCATGGGGGACTATAGATCACTTTAAATTTCCACAGGAAAGAAGTTAAACAGGTCCTCAAAAACAAACAGAGTGCCAAAACCACCACCAAGCTCCATTTCTGCTTAAGCACCAATTCATGCTTTCATGCCACTTTCTAGTTTTGAGCAATAAGCCAAAAATCAGAATGTTCTCAAGTATTCCTTTGCCATGGCTATTCATCCCTTGCAAGTCTATGTTTAGAAAGTACCTGGACTAGAATCATGTTTGCTCACTCAATTGCTTCAGCGTTTCTGCTCCTGCAGAAGACTCTCCACATGGGAACAGTCAGGCACTGATTACAAAAATCAGTCATACAATTACATACACTGATTACATAACTCAGTCATACAAAAATCAGCATCCTCCTAGCAGCACAGGAGGATGCTGCTAGAAGCAACACTGCATAGTTTATCTTATGCATGCATAGGGGATAAGGAGCCCTATTTTAAAATGAAATAAGTTGCAGAGTTATTTGAGTTGTCTACAGTGACTCCATTGCATGTCTCTGAATTCCAGGTCTTTCCTATATTATATCTAAACATATTTAACCATTAACAGATGTTAAAACATTAACATTTACAGAATGGCTAGTCTGCAGGTGTAAAAAAAAAAACCCTACATGGAATGCTTTTACAGGTTTACTTAACATTTCCAAATCCAAGTTCAGAATGGAAAACTATTTTTTCAGCCTATGAAAGAAAGCATCTCAACAAAATGGGATTCTTTTCTATCCACTCCACCAAAGTTTATTCTATACAGACATATCTTGGTTTACAAAGTTAATCCGTTCTCTGGGACATTTCGCGTTCTGGAAAATTTGTAAACCAGAAATACATGGGGGCATAATGCATCCTGGGTACTTTTTTGCAATGCCTTATGTAAACCAAGGTATTGCCAGAAAAAAAAATCGTAAACAGAGGGATTATTTCCAATGGATTTCTTTTTATGAACCAAAAAGTACATAAATGGAGGTGTCCGTCAATTGAGGTATGCCTGTATATGGATCTTAGTGCTTTTAACAGTAGCATTTCTGTTCTGAAACATTTCACGAGGTGAGGCCAATTAAAGCCATTATTATGGTTACTTTTCTTGCCCTAAAGATGCGTCTACCCCCTCAAGAATTCCAACTGCAAACAAAGCACCTACAGCACCAACTTAGGTTCCCCCCAACCTACTTCATTACAATAGTAGCCTTACATGAACTGTTTCCTCACTGGAACACCGGAACTGGAATTTACCAGAAATCCTGTGCTACTAATGGACTTATTCTACAGACTTCATACCTTGGAAAGTTCCTCATATTTTCTTTCTGGAATGACTGGCTCTTTCCAGAGGATACTGGAGGACATGTTTGAAGGAGGAGGCGTCATTGGTGCTGTATCCTCCAGAGCATCATCATAACTGAATGCCCGACGGCTCATTCCAACTGGCTGGGACATCTTTCCTAAAAGGCTTCCAGAGCCATGCTCAATAGCTAAGAACAAAGATGGACATTTCAAAGTGGGTGGTGCCTCTTGGAGATTAAATGTGCAACTACTAGTAGTAAACATTGCACTCATCTTTATGCTAAGAAAATCTTCTGGGAAAAGTACTCGTAATCCTTACAAACATTTTAACTAACTCATTCTTAACAAATCATGGAAATAAATCACAACAATATTAAAAATATACAAGACTGGAAACATCCTATAAAGCTAGAAATGTAATTCTGGAATGGAGAGATTATTTCACTGCTAAAAGAGATCTGTGTTGTTTACGACACTTCCCCCCAATCAGCCTTTAACCCCTTTTCCTCATCTATTCAAATGAAGTGATGCACTAGCTGTCCAATTTCAATAAGTAATAAATGCACCCAGAAGCAAGTTAAAATCAGGGCATGAGAAACTGAATCACATCCCATAGGTAGCCTGAAAACACCTTTGAGGAACAGACAAACAGATTAAGTGAACTTCTCCAATGAGAGCACAAGCTCATTTTAGTAGATTAGGATCATGCAGTCACAGCAGCTACTGATCATTAGTATCACTAATTAAAGCAAGAATGACAGCTGCAACCACAAAGTGCTAGTTCACCAATACAGATGGTTTCCTGGAACAAAATATCACTAGATTCTCGGGGGGGGGGCAGATTTCTGGATGCATTTGCATGCAGGCTTAATATAGATGGACTATTTTAAACTCCCCAAATTATAAACTTTGAATTGAGGAACTACAGATTATTTTCTGAGCACAGGTAGCCATGTTGATCTGTTGTAACAAGGCAATCAAGTCTTGTGACACCTAAAAGACTGGGGCAGTATAAGCTTTCACAGATGGTAGTCCACAGATAGTTCAAGGCACTACAAGACTCCTTGTAATGCCTTGAACTCTCTTACTTAACTAACTTACTTTTCTAATTTATGTATTGGGTTTATATACCACCCATGTGGCAGCAAACCACTCTGGACAGCTCGCAACAGTGGAACTTTTACCAACAGCTTACTAAATACCAGATTTCCCCAAAGAATTCACTTTCTGCTTAAAGAACTAATTTTACCAGGAACATCTGTTTGTCTTGAAGCCATGACTGCAACGTCTGATGTCTCACTGTATGGAAATCCAGAACAGGAATGATGTTACCTAATGAAAAACAGAGGGCATATTGATCTGAAGAGTTTGCACTGGAACAAAGGATCCTCATCTACAATAAAATCAAAAATATTCTAAGCCAACTCCATATGTGTTATTTTCATAGGATGAAAGGTGGCTAGCAGCCATCTTGAACACTTAAACCTGTTAAAATACTATTATAATCTAATTCATCCACAATAAACATGAGTAATGCACTAATGATTTTGATAGGGCCAAAGCAGAAAAGTCTTACCACAAGGTGTGATGACAGAAAGATGTCAAAGAAGGACCATTCTGTTGATGAGGCTGAAACTAGCAAACCATCCCCACGAAGTTCCATGCAGACAAACTGACAAGAATTCAGAAGAAACTCTTTACTAAACCAAAGAAGTAGAAAACAATCTTATGCCTACACCACAAATGAGCCTATACTGTATATTTACCCAGTATCACAAGCTACCCTAAGGGCCATTTGACCTGTTTAAAAGGACGAAAGAAAAAAGAAATGACATAATGTGAAACAGCAAACTGCTACTAATGAATTTCTGTTTACACACCACTGTCACACAAAGACTCACCACTGCAAGATATACCCTTCTGCAAGGTTGTACCTATGCAAGAGGAAGAGGATTTTGGCTTCTAAATGAGAAAACAATATACAACCCATGTGGAAATTCTGTAATGCTTGAAGTTGATTTAAATAGATAACAAGGCTCTTGTACCAAACAAACTTGAACTTGGTTGAACTACAAGGTGTTTGTGAAAACACGTTAGCATGTTAGTACCTTAGTAATAAAAACATAGGAACAAAGGATGTTGCCTGAATATTCGCCTACACCTGTCGCCATTTGCCATTTGAGCAATCCACAAGCCCATGTTTGGGGAGCTCTATATTGAAATAAAAAACGAAGTTCTTCAGCAGAGGATAAGGCTATCAGTAGCAGTGACTAATTTTGCACAACGATACATATTCCATACAAGAACACATTCCTCTCACAAGTATTGCTAACTAACTAACTGGTCTGTTGTCACATCAGCATCTTGCCTGATCTGCATGGAATGATAAAGCATAAAATATACACAGTACTGCTAATACCACTTCAGGAGGCAGAGCAAAACAGGAATGGCAGAATAAAGGGGGTGTTTAAAATGCCCCGTTAAACGGCCTTGCCCGAAATCCCTTGCAGCTCCTGCTCCAGGAAGACAAAAACAACGACTCCTGTGCCTCCTTTTGAAACTTGTCCGCAAATGGCCGTTTCCGGTGCCTTAAAGGTAAAGATAAAGGTCCCCCCCCCCCGCACATGTGTGCTAGTCGTGTCTGAATCTAGGGGCGGCGCTCATCTCCGTATTTAAGCCGAAGAGCCAGTGTTCTTCAAGACCGTGGCCACGTGGCCGCTTTTTATGGCGGTACCTATTTATCTCCTTGTATTTACATGCCTTCGAACTGCTCGGTTAGCAGGAGCTGGGGGTGAACAGCGGGAGGGGACTCCGGTTCTCGGAGCCTTATTAGTCCCCGCTGAGCCACCACCCCCACTCTGGAGTCGGAGGCCTGGCAAACCCCCCCAATTTCTCTCCTCCGGAGGGGGGGCATTTTGGAGGTTCAAAGCGAGAGGCGGCAGCAAACCAGGGAAGAGGAGGAGGAAGAGGCGCGAGCGAGGCCGGAGGTCGGAACCAAGACCCGCAGCGTCCCCTTATTACGCGCTGACTCCGGAGCGATCGCTTGGAGGGAGGGAGGGAGGGCAGCGTCAGGAACGGCTGCTCCGGGGGATGGGGGTGGGGGTGGGGATTCCGTCCGCCCCACCGGTCCTCACTGAACGAAACCGGTTTCACTTCGGAGTCAACCCCGAAGCTGAGAAAGGAGGCTCCGCTGACCAACCCGAGCCCCTCCGCAACCCCCCCCACCGGAGTTCCGCCCGCGACCGGCGAGCCCCGGAAAGCCAAGTGGGCCTCGGGCGGGCGGAGTTCTTGTGCGGCCCGGCCTCCTCTTCCTCCCTGATGGCTGTCAACAAGACCCGGAGGCCAGGCTGCCCTCCCTCCCGCCCGCCCGCCCTTCCCTTCGCGCTTACCTGCCTTGGGCCGCCGGCAGCCCGGAATATGGGGGTGGGGTAGGGTGTTTCCCCCCACGAGTCCTAACAGGGCCGCGAAAGGGACGGCCGGAGTAAGAGGAGGAGGAAGAGGATCAGGCCCGGCCCAGGGAGCTCCCCCGCCGCCATCGCCCCAACAAGCCCGGCCGGCAGCAGCGACGCCGCCTGAAGGAGCAACGGCGATGGTGGGGGGGATAGGCTTCCGGCAGGGGGCGCGCTGCTTATTCACGGACATCCTCGCGAGAGTTCGGAGGGGTGGCGCTCTGTGAGAGAGGGGGGAAAGGAACCGGTGGGAGTGGGCGTGGCTTCCGCGCCTCCCCCCGCCCGGCTGCGGAAGGTAGAGGACGCGCGGGGTTCGCCCAAACGCCCCAAAGGAGCAAATCTGTTCGCCCTTCCAGGGCCACCATTTGTTGCCTTTGGGAGGGGGCGTGCGAATTTCTTCGGTGGGGCCCCTCAGCTTCGGCAATTAGGATGGGAGGTGGTGGGATCTCCTTGTCCTTCAGTCGTTGAGCGGATCCCCTTTACACAAGAAGCGCCTCCTGCCTTTTTATTTCCAGCCGCTCTTGTGTAGGAGGAGCCGAGACGCTTTTGCTCATATTTTTAAATGAAGGAGCTATAACATGGGTCCTCAACCTAAGGCCCCGGGGCCGGATGCGGCCCCCCAAGGTCCTGAATCCGCCCCGGAACCTATTGCAACCCCCCACCTACCCCCTGCTTTGCGAACAAGCCAGCCTCCGCAGCTGCTTCTGTTGCTGAGGCAGTTCAAAGCAGTGGGCTATGTCGCTTCTCCCACTCCCCCCAACTACCACCCAGATGATCAGCATGCTAATCTAGCATGCTGGCTAGTGGGGCATTCAAAGAGGGAGGGCTATGGCAAGGTCCCCCACTCCCTCCCCCCCTTTTTCCATGTTGGCCCCTTTTTTTGGACTCTGGTCCGGCCCGCAGTGGTGTCTGGGGTGTGGTGGACCTGCCGCTGTTTGAAAACTTTGAGGACCCCTGAGCTATAATGTTCGGTATCATGCATGAGATCTCACATTAATAATTCTAGTCCTCTCAGTGGCTGAAATCCAGTGCTGTATAGTAAGAATCATAAAATCGCAGATAGAGATCTGCGATTTTATGATTCTTACTATACAGCACTGGATTTGAACGTACCTTGGGGTGTGGGCTTGCTTAATCCCCACAGGTCCAGTGAGCCTACTCTGTTTGCAACTTGCTACTACATTGCAACCATTGCCTGCCTGCCTTATGTAGGTGGCCATTGAAAATGGCACTGTTTCAACAGATGCTATCTTTTTCCTTTGCCTGATTGTTTTCATTGTCTACGTGGTAATTATAGTACTGTTTTGCCACTGTCACTTTGTTTATATCAGTAGAATCAGTAGGGAATGAGGAAAAGATAGCATCAGCCATCCAACTAGTGAGTGACTGTGGCACTTAACCTTAGCTCTCTGAAACCACTGGTGGGCATGACCTACATTCTGAACAACAAAGCAGTTGCCAATACTGTACATTTTAAATATCAAACATTGCTAAAGCATCCCTCTGCCTACATCCACACTTCTGAGATGGGAGTGTTATATGCTGTATCTAAACAGCCATGCTTTTTTGTGACCTTTAGAAAGCTGCATATGTACTTGAAGACCTGTTTGTATTACTGCAAATTATTTTTGAGTAAAAGTAGGTCAGAAACAGGACATAGCATTTTGTTTTTTGAAGAGGAAGATTTCCTACATCCAGGAGAAAGAAGCATTCTCCACCATATGTGGAACAGGTGTAATTTCTTTGACTCATCAAGATGAAACTGCATACCATCCAGTTGATTCTAATTTATGACCATCTTTTCAAAGGTCTTGTAGGTACAGTGAATCTAGAGTGGTCTAATAAGTCCTTCTTCTTGGGGTGCCCTGAGAGTGTGTAGCTTTTCCAGAATCCACATAAGCAGGCTGTTCTCTCAGAAGGCACAATCCTACTATCAACTCCTGGCCCACCACAAGGATTCTGGTTCAGTTAGTTATCATCACTTCAGCTGAGAAGTGTTACAATAAAACTCAAGCTTCTGCAATCTGCATAGATTCAGAATTAGCCTAAGTTCCATCCCTTTTACACACTTTGGTTACATTTTTGTGCATGTATACAATCAGAGATGAAGGTGTAATTTTTTTTCAGATCTTGGGCAAAGAGTGCTAAGAAAGCAAACTGTGGTGGTTATTCCCACATCAAAAGGATGTACTCTGTTGTTACTTCCCATGTCACTGAAAACTGGTGCCATGATTGAATCATTGTGGGATTCTGTGTGAAAATGAGCCAACTACTCTCTCTGTTCCTGTTCTGGCTGATTCACCCTAGTAGCCACTTTAACTATACATTCACCTCCAAGGCTTTCAGTAGCATTTCCCACCTTGTAAACATCCTTAGGCATGTTTTGTTGTCCAAGGGTTGTCCCTAACCCCCCATCACATTTGTTTTTGAGAAAGCCCCCACTTAAGTTTCCAGTAGGGGAACCCTTCCTGTTCATGCTTACCTGGAAGTAGAGCTGGAGTTCAGGCACGTTTTACTCCCTTAGTAAGCACCACGCAAGGCTGCGATGTTAAACAAACCACCATACAATACTGGATTTAAAGAAAAACTGGCCTGACGCTTAGAAGGCAGGCAAAGCAGTCAGGATGGATACCACAGCGTATGGGCAGGAGGTGCCTTGTTCTTTGGGTCGAGCATATCATCCATTCCTGATTCAAATTCTGACCTCTCAACCTTGTGCCAGGTTGGAGAGATAGGCAGGCTCTCTCTCAATGGCATTTGCAGGGAATGGTAAGCAGGTGAAGACCTCTGCTTGGGAATACCCTGAAGCAAATGGTGAGCCGCTGCCTGAGCCAGAATGCAGGACTGGATGAGCTGTGGCCTCTTCCTGCAAGGCTGTTCTTATGTTCTTAATGCTTGGGAAAGCCTCGGTCCAGCCAGCGAGCGCCCTGGCCAGCTGGCCAGCTGGACTGGGCTCTTCCCATCGTGATTATCAGCTGAAAGGTGGTGCGATCATCCGTGCGATCGCCTTTAAGGTGGCCCAGGGACTCTTGGGTTTGCCACAACAGGCGAGCCTTTTTTAAAAAAAAATGCATCCCGCTGGTGGACCCTGCGGAACAGAAGGAAGAAGGCGCGCCGACGGCTCCGGCTGGGGAAGGAGTGGAGGGCGACCACGCGGCGCCGGGGGGGGCACCCTTTGGCGGGGAAGAAAGAAAGCAAGCCTTCTCCTGGACCCAGGACGGCTGGTGGTGGGGATCGGGCGTCCCCTCCTCCTCGCACCTGCCGCACCGAGCCAGCCTCCTTTAAGGGCGCCCGTGACGTCAGCGCGGCTCTGTGCCGCCGCCGGCCGGGAAACTCTCTTCTTCGGCGCTTTTTTGCCTGGACTCCCTCCCGGGCGCGGCCGGATGGCTGCTTGCAGCGGCTGCTGACGCGCGGGGCGCGGGGGCGGTTGGTTGTTGTTGGCGGCGGCCGGGGGTGGAGGGGGTGGGTGGGACGAGAACCGGAGGACGGAAGGGCGCGAAGAAGCCGAGCCCACTTGCAGGGCGGGCTGGATCCGAAGCCGGTGGGACCGGTCCCCCTTGGGCTAGGATGGCTCCCCCGTCGGGCGCCTTCCGGCACCTGAGCCTGGCCCTGGGCGCCGCCGTGGCCGCCTTGGGCTCCCTCCTGGTCATCGCCTGGAAGATCTACTTCCGAGACGTCGACGACAGCTGCATCGGCTGGAGGGGACGCTGGGAGCAGCAGCTGCGGGCAGAGCTAGAGCGCCAGGCGCCCAAGGAGAGCCAGGTAAGGGGGTGGTCGGTCCCCTTTACTCACCCCCCCCCACCCCCGACCCCCGAGGAGACCCGGCACAGGGAGCTAATGGACGCGATCAGCTAATGGACACACAGAGAGAGGTGCTGGTGGTGGACGTGATTCGGGAAACATGATGCTACTACTGGCACAGCCACAGCTCCCGGGCAGGTGTCGGTGTTTGGTATTTTCCCTGTTATTTATCCATAGGGCTGTCTGGAGAGCGCAGTGGTTTAGGAATTTGGCTGTGGAGCCTGGGTTCTGAGTCCTCCCTGTGCTCCTCAACCCACCTGGTTAGCCTTGGGCAAGCGGCACAGTGGTCCCAGCCGGGCATCCACCAGAAGGTAAACAAATTCTGGGTACTCTCCGCCTAGAAAACCCGAGTGACCTTCTTATTGCCCATATTATTCACCTGCGGCCATGAGTAACCTTCCTGCGAGTGGGGAAGTCCTAAGGAATCCATACAGCTACAGCGATGACAGGAGCTTTAGCTACTGGGTGAGCTGGCCGATCAAGAGGTCACCAGATTCAGACCACAAACACCAAAGAATCCTTAGAAAGTCAAACTGTGAAACTGACTATCCCGGCACAAATACACAGGTCTGTGCCTCTCCTTACAAAAGATGAGAAGGCAAGATTTTAAATAGAAACCAGGAGGAGTGAGGAAATAAGGAGTTACCTAGCCTGTGTCAATTGCTAATACCAGATGAAGGCAGATTTACTAAGCACCCTGACGCCTTTTCTCTGGAAGAGCCTCAGCAGAGCTTCTCCTAGGAAATCTCTTGCTTGGGCAATGATCTACGCAGAAATAGAGAGCATGTGAACAGCTGTGATCCAACAGATGTACTGCGCTTCGATTCTCACAGACCATTTGAAAATGCATCTCCGTCAAGATGGGGGAATAGACTTAGAGAGCGTCCATCTCACTCTGGTTTGGGGCGAATGCCAATCGAAGCACCAGGCACTGCGTGACTTTTCTAAACCTAGAACTTGACACCGGTCAATAAAACTAAACAGGAGGAGATCCAACAAATATGAAAGAGAGTACTGCAGCTATATGAATACAGAGGGGAGCAGGGCTTCCTATTCAGCTACTTGAGCTACTGTCATCATCCTAAGTGACATTCTGGGATAGCGTCTACTACGGGCGGCAGCTCTTCCTAGAGCCAGCTGTCCAGATAGCCTCATCCCCTTTCTGGAGAAGCATCCTAAATGCTGCAGCAGCAGGAATGAGATAAAGTCTTGCCCTACCAGACAGTTTCAACTCAGGAGATGTTTGTGCCTAGAGAACCCAAGAGCTTGAATTGGAGTTTGGTAGGTGTTGTATTTTCTTAGAAGATTGAAAGAGTTCCTTTTACTATAGTTGTCTCCTGAGCTGGTTCATCCCCCTAAGTCTTCCTGAAGACTGGCTGTGGCCACAGTGACCCTTGTGTCAGTCACCTTCCCTTTAGACTACTGCCATGAGCATTCTGTGTTGCTGCCCTTGAAGAGTGTTCAGAAGCTGCAGTTGGTGCAAAGTGCCAGCTTTGATTTCTAGCATAGCTTTTGGTAACATCAGACTAATCCCACGCCAACTACACTAAATTCCAACCGGATTTGAGGCACAGTTCAAGGTGCTGGTTCCTCCCCATAAAGCCATATAATTGCATGGAGTGGTGATATGTGAAGGAAATCCACCTTCTTCATAAGACTGTCTAAACATTTGAGATGCTTTGGCAGTCTTGTTGCTACGTGTATGTCCTACCATCCTGTCAATAAAGTTTCTGTTAGTGGGAAGACGAGACAGCGTGTTCTTTGTGGAAGAACCCTGACTGTGGATCGCTCTTGCTAGGAGGATTAAATTGACTCCTTCCTTGTTAAGTGTTAGGCCAGCCATTAAATCTTTTCCACCTGCTTCTTAGTCATGCCACGCCAAAGCCAATTTGGAACCATTAAATCCACGGGAGCAAATTGCATAGGGGTGCCTATGCATCAGTCTCCTCTTTCCCCGACTCCTCTTCCCCTTTTGCCCGTACCAGCTTCATAACTACCTTTTTGAGTCACCAACCGCCGCGATAACCAAAGAAATCAGAGGCTGTTAGGACTTGGCTATCTTTGCGTATTACACGTAATGCACTACCTTTTTCTGCCAGCCTTATGCAAGCTTAAACTAGGGCACATCCTATTTATACTTGCACCAACCCTTCAGGTTTGCACAGGGATTTCGTTAATTTCATCACGGCTACCTGGAAGTAACAACCTCCCTCCTTAGAGTAATACATTGCTCCCGATTTTCTGCAATAGGTTCTCCAGTGCAAAGTATTTCTACCTCTGAGATGGGCCGAGTGACAAATCCTTTTCCTCAGCCTGTTGAGTGTGCTGTAGTGGGTTTCCTTGCTCCCATTTTTCCAGTGAACAAGCCAAAGTTACAAGGAGAAC
Source organism: Phrynocephalus versicolor (assembly GCA_023846285.1). Classification (NCBI taxonomy): domain Eukaryota; kingdom Metazoa; phylum Chordata; class Lepidosauria; order Squamata; family Agamidae; genus Phrynocephalus; species Phrynocephalus versicolor. The sequence continues at coordinate 69,838,269 of JAHTLZ010000010.1, forward strand.
CCACAGATCCGGGTTAAACCCAACGTGAAACGTAAGGGGTCCTTTGGCCATGGTTGGGCTACAGCACCCATCCTTTTCCAGTGCCAGTGTGTCCGCTAGGGTTGGTGGGAGCTGCCCTTGGGAGGGTAGCAGGGGGCACACACATTTTTCCCTCCTTGTAATGTTATTAATTACGCATACACAGAGTTTTGGGGTACAATCATCTCTGGTCCCAGGCTGTGTGTCTATGGGAGTGAATGTCTGTGTGTCTGCATGCATCTGTCTGTGTCTCTGTGTGTCTTCATGAGCTGCGTGTGTGTGTGTGTGAGAGTGTCTCTGTGCATGTGTCTCTGTCTGCTGCCTGGGACCCAGAGGTCAGGTCTTTATTGATAACAGTAACACAATAGGGCAGAGGAAGTACGATAATGCATTCCATCAGTGGGGGGAAGAATGCACCTTATCTGGAGGAACATACTTGGCTAGTTATTGATAAGAACAGAGAGGAAAAAGCTTTTGGGCTTGGAGCAAAAGTGTCCTGATATCCTGTCATTGTTTTCCTGGCCTCCTGACCTATGCCAGGTCAGCGTCAGCTTAACCGTGCACACTGGGTTCCTGCTCGGTCCTGGAAATCTCTGGAAATCCAGGCCTTCAGCTTCCCTGGGTGCTTGCCAACTTATTGGGGTTCAGAGCCTATTGGGATATGGAATCCCCATACTTCCTGGCTTATGATGCTCCCATGGCTTGTTGTGGGAAATGATTATAGCTAGCAAGGGGCGGGCAGGCTGGCTAGGTGGCGATGGTAGCGGTGGTGGTGTGGCTCCTGAAAATTGCCTCTTGCAGAAGAGGAAAGCTTCAAGGAATCATTGACTTTTCTTGCATCTGTTGTGGTCCCCGGTGGTTCATACAAGAAGGGGAGAACCTTCTAATGAATCTTCTCACAACAGGGAATGAAAAATAAACGAGCAAAGGGCCCATCTTTCTTACACCATCGTATCCCGGCTCTATCAGCGGCTTGTCATGCAGGATAGCATGGCTCATGCTTTAGTTTATCTCAGGTGGTCTGTCCCATCTGTTGCTCCCAACAATAACTGATTTACATTCCAGTTGAATGTAAGGTCTGGTTTCCTGATCCTTCTGGTAGAGAACCACTAATGCATTAAGCATGGGTGGGTCCTGCACTCTCTCAGCCATTGATCAGATCAGTGGTTCACAATCCTGGGTAACCCGAGAGTTCTTGGACTGCAATTCCCAGAAGCCTTCACCACTAGCTGTGCTGGCTGGGGGGTTTCTGGGAGTTGCTGTCAAGGAGGACCTGGGTTATCCGGGTCCAAAAAGAAGACTCAGAGGGGATATGATAGCTATGTTTAAATAGTTAAAAGGATATATTGAAGAAGGGCCTGGTTTATTTTCCATGGCTTCAGAGACTAGGACATGGGGCAATGGTCTCAAACTACAGAAAAAAAGAGATTAAATTTAAACATTAGGAAGAATTTCATGACAGTTAGAGCTTTCCGGCAGTGGAATATGCTGCCACGGAGGGTGGTGGAGTCTCCTTCTTTGGAGGTTTTTAAGCAGAGGCTGGAGGGCCATCTGTCGGGAGTCCTGTGATGGGGGTTCCAAGTATGGCCCTTGAGGTCTCTTCCAACTCCATGATTCTATGATTATCCAAGGTTGGGAACCACTGGCTTACACTAACCCCAAACTCTTCTCTTCGCAGCCGCATCCCTGTGAGTATCAGGTTTTGGTTCTAGGTTTGGATGGAGCGGGAAAGAGCAGCATCATTCACTATATCTGCAGTACAGAACCAAGGAAGCATATAGCACCCACTCAGGGATTCAGTTCGGTGCAGCTGCAGGCAGATGGGCTCCACCTGGATCTGCTAGAGGGTAAGCCCCTCCAGACCTGGAGGAAGCAGAAACCACTGACTCTTGTTGTTGTGCATGACAGGAGGGCAGGACTCATAAGCCAGCACATCTCACACTGTTTGGGGGGTGTGGTCATTGGTGTCTGACAGCCCCAAACATGAAATGTGTTTACTTTGTTTTGTACCGGGCAGAGAAAATTACTCTTGGCTGTTTCTTCCTGCCTGAACAAATAATGAATGCCCCCTCATTTAAAACGTGCTCCGCTTATATACCGCCCCATACCATTTCAAGTAGTTCCTTGGCAGTTTAACAGTTTTAATTACAGTATGCAGACTACACATTGCCCCCCACCCCCAGCAAGCTGGGTACTCATTGTACCGACCTCGGAAGGATGGAAGGCTGAGTCAACCATGAGCCTCCTACGTGGGATTGAACCCCAGGTCGTGAGCAGAGTTTTACCTGCAGTACAGGCATTTAACCATGGCGGCGCGGGGCTCCTTTAAATCCTTCCTTGTCCCGGGACACCGGAGAGGGGCCACAAATGTGCTACAGGCTCACCTATTGGACGTTTTGACATCCAGCTCTTTGTTATCTCAGTTGGCGGCAGCCAGAACCTGCGCTTCTACTGGAACCAATATCTGAGCAAATCCCACATTCTGGTGTTCGTGGTGGACTCTGCAGATGGCCCCCGCCTTCCCACGGCCCGGCAGGAGCTCCACTGCCTGCTTGCGGAAGATCCTCAGCTACCTTTGATAGTATTGGCTAACAAACAGGTGGGCTCCTCAACATTTTTTTTCCAGTTCTGATTTGCATCAGGAAGGGGATGCAACTGTGACTCTTCCGATGTTATGTAATGTCTGCAGCCCTGGCCAGCATAGCCGGTAGCAAGGAATCATGGGAACAGCAGTCTGCCAACATCTGGAGGGCCACCATTGTTCCTCTCTGGATTTGGGGCAAAGTAGAGAACTGCTGGTCCTCCTGATGTTTCAACTTGCAGCTCCCGTCCAGTACCTCCAGTGGTAAAACGTTGTGGGAACTGTATCCCAAAACAACTGGAGGGCCAAAGGCTCTTCATCTGAGCTAAAGATCTCACGTACCTAAGTTCCTTATTTCTCTGCATGGAATTTGTCTCTGCTGAACTGATTAGACATTTAATCTTAAGTTATTTTGCATGTGCAATGCCAACTGTAACTGTAGCTGCCCCAGTAATCTTTCAGATGCTAATCCTTGTCAAGAGGCACGAGGGCTGGTAAAAAAAAAACCATACATGTGGCAAAAACATACTTCTCTTACGAGGAAGGAGCATAGGGATTATTGACTGGCTGACTGTCCATCTGTCCATGTCTTCTAGGACAAGAGTGATGCGCTGAGCCTGGCAGAACTCCAGAAAGAACTGGACTTGCACACCTTGAACAGCCAGCGGGAATTCTTTCTTTTGCCCACAAGTGCTACATATGCCGGCCTGGCCACAGCCAACAGTGTTCTCCACCTGAAGAACCTGCTGATCAAACTCCTTGCCCAGATCTGAAGGCTTCGCAACGTAACAGGTTCAAACTGGATGGGTCCAATCCGATTCTCTTCCTTGTGGCAGCTCCGTTCCCGCGCCATAAGGCACCATTAGGCTTGCTTTGTTTAAAAGATGCCCCCCCCTTAAGTGTCCCACAGTGTAAGGGAACCCTGCTTCCCATCTGACCTTGGAGACAGGGCCTTCTGTAGGAGGCATAAAGCAAAACCAGCAGAGGGAGCTGGTGTGGCTTGTGCGTCACCCTGCTGACAGCTGCTCGCTCTCCTGGCCACCTCAGGATACAGTCCTAATAAACTACAGCATCCATAACTATAGCAAGGACTCCCCTATTTTGTACAGGACTCTCACAAAATGCACAGAAACAAATAGGAAGAGTGACTCTGCACGCTGGCAGTTTTTAGGACTTTCCCTTTCTTTTGCATGTGGAAGGTCTGCCATCTAGGACCCCTTGCTGTGCTTGGGGAAGAGGAGGACTGCTCTCACCTAGGTGCCATCAGTGGAGAGTTGGGTGTGGTGTCTACGAAAGGCACTTGCCACATGTGCAAACAGCTGCACCGAGGAGGCGCCCCAGCACTTTCCAAAGGTTTGTTATGCTCCCAATTTATGACCGCACCTGGTGAGCAGTGGCAGCATAGCGACTGCTGGGCCCTTGGCAAGATACCAGATATTCTTATATACTGTTTCCTGCTTGATTATCTGTATGGCAACAGCTCTGCCTCACAACCAGCAGTCCCTCACTTTTAGAAGCAGCTTGTATTTTCCACTACGGCCCACAACGGAGGCAAGGATCAAGTTTGTTTGCTTGCACATTTTTTTCTCCCTATAGTACTCAATAAAAGGTACAGCCAGGCTGCAAATTTCAATAAGCTACACGATGGGAGATAGGAAATTTTAGATGTCATGCAGGAACAGGTGTGCTCAGATGCACTCAGTGCAAGGGTAGCAGAACATCCCGTTTCTCACGTGGTTTTGTTTGACCTCAAGTCATCCAGATCAAGGACTACCTACCACATATTTTTGGTTTGAGCTTGGAAGTAAAGACGTGTACAGGCTGCAGCCAAACAGCAATGACTGTAATACGCTCCATGCAAGGCACCGTATCTAAATTGGCAGTGAGCCGGGCTTTTAACTTGAAGGTGATAGAAAACTGTCCTTGTTCAATCAACCAATTAAGTCAGTTGGCTGACCAAGGAGAAAGGAATAGGTCTGTGTCTTTAACCAGCTTACTCCCTCAGGGATGAAACTAACGTTACAATTGGTCCCCCCCCAATGTTCCTTTACTCACAAGAGAATATTGCCCGAGCTGAAATAGGCTCATTTTACTGACTCTGACTACCTTTTTTCTACCTTTCTTTTTCCTAGTATTATTTTATCCTATCAGAAAATACATGAAACTTGGTTGGTGTTATTCCCTTGGCCTGTATGAAATACACAGCTCATAATCAATTGTTTATACCTGTTTGGCCCCTTCTGTTCCAATAAAACTTGAATTGTTACCTCACATGTAAAAATGTGGCTCTGAATTCCATACAACGGGAGGAATCACTCACAGGAATGCACCATCATACAGTGGTATTGTTGCTGAATATCTGGCGGAGCAGCTCTCAAAGGTCAGCAGTGGCCTGATTCCACAAAGCCTTGCAGGCTCTCTTGCTTTGGGTAGCCACACCTAGGGAGGCCTGCAAGGCATTAACTTGTAATCGGGCCTTCTCAGTGGCTGCCCCGGCTCTATGGAATAAATTGCCCAGTGAGATTCGCCTCCCTGAGCTCCTCTCTGCTTTCAGGAAAGCATTTAAAAACTTGGCTTTTCAAAGAGACTTAAAAGGCAATCACTGACATTTTATGTTTACGTTCTGTTTTGTCCCCGCCGTTCCTCTTGCTGGGATTACCTATGTTTGCCTGGTCTGTTTTGTTTTTATCTGTTTATCTTCTTCGGTTTTGTGAACTGCCCAGAGTGCCTGTAGGAAAGCCAGTGCGGTCAAGAAATGCAATAAATAAATATAATGAGGAAACCTTAGGGTTGCAGACCCTTCAACGGACTCTACTTAGGCCAAAAAGGCCTTTCTGGCCAGAGAATGGGGCACCAGAATGGAAATGTGTGGTTTCCCCCCACCGGTATTTCTAAGAAGATTACAAATGCTGTGCTGGTGTCAACATTCCTTTCTCTACAGAGCATAGTTGGTTTCCAAATGGAAAATAAAAGTTTGTGTGGACAGGAATATTTATACACCCATTCAAGTGTTTAAAAATCTACTGGGAACCACCCAGCTGTCTTTTGATTTCCTCGGTTCAAGGATGCAACAGAACTCCCTTTGTGGTCATCACCTGCAGGAACAGGAGCATCATGCTTCATATAAAGAACACGATCAGCACACACACACACACCGTCTAGAATGTGTGTGTGTTGTGTCGTTACAGTCATGACCAACTCTTCGTGACCCCATGTCCATGGAGTTTTATTCGCAGGAATACTGGAGTGGTTTGCCAGTTCCTACTCCAGGCATCTATAGCACCTGGTATTCCCGGGTGGTCGCCCATCCAAGTACTAACCAGGGCCGACCCTGCTTAGCTTCCGAAATCAGGCAAGATCGGATGTGCTTAGGGCATTATAGTTAATAGGACCAGTGGCTTAATTTTGTTTGCTATTTCACAGATCATCTACACGGGAGGCCTTAAAAAGGTAAATGTCCCCCCCCACACACACGCTAGTTGTGTCCGACTCTTAAGGGTGGTACTCATCTCCATATCCAAGCCAAAGACCCAGTGTTGTGCAACTCCATGGCCATGTGGCCAGCATGGCTGCAAGGAAACACAGCTTTACCTTCCCGCTTTTTACGGCAGTACCTATTTATCTACTTGCATTTACATGCTTTCAAACTGCTGGGGTGAACAGTGGGAGCTCCCTCCACTGCATGGCACCCGGGATTCAAACCACAGAGCTGCCGACTTTGCAGTCCAGTTTCAGAGCCTTAGTCCGCTGAGCCACCATGCCCCAGACACAGGAGGCCTTACCTCCTACTATAAGAAAGCCTAAATATCACTGGAGGTGTCAGCTCTCTTGTTGGCCTGTCTCTTTCCTTCTCTGTTCACATCCCTCCAGTTATCTTGGGCTCTCATTGTTTTGACTCTATGGGAAAGTTACTATCACTAAAACCGGAACATGGTGCAATATACTCATCACTCAAAACACACACTGAAGACCCCAGCACCTCCTCTGCAAGGAATACGCACACGTGACATATCCTTTAGCTGTGCTTTGTACTGATGTAGGGCTCAGGAAAGGATTTTATTTCGGACAACGGCACCTCAAAGACTTTTGAAGGCTGCAAGCTGAATTTAGCAGCAATCTTTGCCGGGAACATCATCAGCACAGATATCTTCCTGTCTCTATTCATTGAAAATCCAGAATGGGATGTAAATCAAATTTTAGTTCCTGGATGCCAGTTCCTTAAAGACAAGCGAGTAATGGATATTTGTGAACAATAAAGGTTCTTCTGCCCATTGGTGAAGTTAAGTCAAATCACTGTTGATCCATCTTTTCCTGCTGAAGAGAAGCAACAAATCCTTGATACGCCTCAGGATAAAAGCGTTTATACACATCGATCTTCCTCTTTATTTGCTTTGGTGTGTCCTGATAATAATTCTTCTCATCACGAGCCATGGCCTGGATGGTGAACAAGATAATTAAAAACTGAAAGGTCAGACAGCTTTGGCAACTGACGGCTGTAGGAAGCCTCCCACACCCTGAAAGTCAACAGTCCACCTTTAAGCTTCCAAGAATGGCTGCACACAAGAAGCAGCCAACTTGAAGTCTGCAGATACGCTATTCCTAAGCAAGCTGCTGAAACAGCCCCCACCTTGCAAGGGGCCAATGGAGAACACAGCCCTCTGTTTTCCCCTAAGGGGATTTCCCTTTGTTGTACACAAAACAAAGAGAAAAACGTGAACTGCAAGACTGCTATCAGAAAAGGTAGATGCACTGAGTCCGAGAGGGTGGATATGAGCCAGTGGAATTTCACTCAGAGAAATCATGTTGTGTCTGACCGGAATAGCAATATACAGAGCAACATGACTGAAAGGAAGGAATATGCCGCTAGGCCATGAGTGCTGTCAATTACTTATCAGAACAATCTAAATGTTCTGAAGTTTTGAAATTATGATGGCAGCTGATGGAAACATTCGCATTCACAGTGTGCTTACCTTGTAGTTTTCACCATGATTCTTGATCATGTGCTGGACATATTCAATAAGATCTGCAGAGAGGGTCTGGGACTTCTTCTCTGGAAGGCTGGCCTCAGCTTCCAACTCTAAGCATTAGGAAGAGGAGAGCATAAGAACATAAGAAGAGCCGTGCTGGATCAGGCCAAAGGCCTGTCTAGTCCAGCTTCCTGTATCTCACAGTGGCCCCACCAGATGCGTTTGGGAGCGCATGAGACTAGATATCTGTCTCCTGTAACCACTCCCCTGCATCTAGTCCTTGAAGTACCCCGGTTTTAAGCCTGGCGATTACATATTTCTATCATGGTTTGTAACCTATGATGGACTTTTCCTCTAGGAATCTGTCAAATCCCCTTTTGAAGGCATCCAGGCCAGATGCCATCACCACATCCTGTGGCAGGGAGTTCCACTGACTAACAACACACTGGGTATAAATATATTTTCTTTCATCTGTTCTTACTCTTCCAGCCCTCAATTTGAGTGTATGTCCTCTAGTTCTGGTATTTTGAGAGAGGGAGAATCAGACCAAACTTTCTCTGCATCCCTAAGCAGTACTGCTGTTCTAAAGCTCAGAGGGCTACACTGGTGGCTAGTCAGCCACTCTTCACATTCAAATGGGAGATGAGAGATTCCACTTCAAGCAGAGGCCTATGAGAGATGCCATACATTCAAGCCCCCATAAGAAAATAAAACCTAATACCTCCAAAGTTTGTTAGGGCAAGTCCACAGGCCCCTACAGCTCTTGGTATCTGCACTCTTTACAATTAAAATAAATGACTCACTGTGAAGCATTCAATCAACACAATACATTGTCCATCGTTTTCTGACAAATAAGCACAGTAGTCTCCCGACACAACACGGTTCATATATCTCAGAATTTTTTTCTTGAGAGAAGCAGGCTTCCAAAGAGGTTTTTTAACCTCCTCCTGACACCTCAGCAAACAGAACTTGGGCTCCTGGCATCCTGCACCAGATCCGTTTGCTGAGGTGTCAGGAGAGTGTTAAAAACCTCTCTTTGGAAGTGCACCACAGCAGCAGCCCAAGGTCAGTTAGCGGAGGTGTCAGGAGGGGGTTATAAATCTCTCTTTTGAAGTGCACGGCAGCACCAGCAGCCCAAGGTCAGTTTGTTGAGCCGTCTGCATTTTGCTCTATCACAGGTGGGTCAGGCACCTAACTCCCACAATAAACGGGGGAGTACTGTAACTCCAAACTGAAATATTTATCCATTTCTAAGATGACCATGGGGCAAAGAAAGGGCAGAGGCATTAAAAGGGCAGAGTGTCCTCCCCCCCCCAGATCTCCTTGTGTTAAATCCAGCATTCACATTCCATGAGTAGAAGTTGGAAAAGGGAAAGAAAATTTCCAAAATTTCCATCTAGTGGAAGACAGGGTGAAGAAGGTAGCGGGTTTTATGGCATACATAGTGAATCATGCTGAAACTCCACAGCCTGTATCAATACTCCCACTCTGAGCTATGTTTGAATGTCAGTTGCAATCATTGACTTGGTTATTGCCAGAAAACCTAAATTAGGTTTCATATATGTGTTTTATTTATATGTGTGTTTTATTTATGCCATTAAAGGTTTGATTGATTGATTGAAAGAAAATTTAAGGAAAATGACTTGGGGTCAACGGATAAGGGGATTGTACTCTTTATCTTAGAAATTATTACTTTTTTACCTTTCCTGCTGCAAAATCATTGATTAAGCCACCCAAGTCTGTGGCTGTAGCATCATGTATTTAAGATCCCAGGAACAGGGAAGGTAGGGGTAGAGGGAAGCAACAAATGTAAAGAGCAGACTCCCTTGCATTGCCCTTCCAAGAAGTATTCAAAAACAGCAATGTATTCCTTTCCTTGTGGCTGCCTTCGGAAGCTGATGGGGGCTTCCTATTGATGAGTGGAAAGTAGGGAAAATAAAACACAATACCCGTATCTACAGGCTCCTTCTTGTAGCCTTCTGTCATGCCAGCAACAATCAGCCTATAACCCAGTCTTACCATTTATGTTTCTCCGTTCACAGGGATATGTTCTTCCCAGAAAGTTGCAAAAATAAATACGTGCATTGACTTAAACAAGGCTTAGACAGCGGTGTCACTAAAAGGTCACAGTGAAGGCCGACCCAATCCATGCACTGCGATTCTGGCATGGACCAGAATGGCGGTGCACAATGCACATTCTTAACAAAGGCAATACCCACCATTTAGTACGTATGGCTTTCGTATGGCTTTCGTCGGCATCTCTTGTCCGTCCACTTCCATCTTTGTCACCTTTTTATGGGGGCGGGAGGGAGGGGAGATGTTTAATCTTGTACACAGGCATATACAGAGTTTAAAGCTCTGAACTTTATTGTAACATTCCTGTGTTTATTCATCTTATAATTTTCAAAAGACTATCCTCATTTGTATCACCCATACATACAAGACAGTGACATATTACTGGACATCAAAAATTACCCTTGGTTTGTCTTTTAGAAAAGTGCAAGAGTTACGTACTTGAACAAAATTGGACACAAGGGACATAATCCTATCAGTTTTCATGTAAGAGCTGTATAACTTGCCAATGCTAATTATAGGTAACTGACTTGGATTCACCTTGGCATCTTGTCAATTTCCTGCAACTCGCTGTGGTAAGTTACACAAATCTTATGTGAACACCAGTGGGCACCAATAGTACATGTTGTTGTTCAGTCATTCAGTCGTGTCCGACTCTTCGTGACCCCATGGACCAGAGCTGGCCAGGCCTTCCTATCTTCCACTGCCTCCTGGAGTTTTGTCAAATCCATATTGGTTGCATCAATGACACCGTCCAACCATCTCATTCTCTGCCGTCCTCTTTTCCTTTTGCCTTCAATCTTTCCCAACATCAGGGACTTTTCCAAGGAGTCCTCTCTCCTCATGAGGTGGCCAAAGTACTGGAGCCTCAGCTTCAAAATCTGTCCTTCCAGTGAACATTCAGGGTTGATTTCTTTCAGGATGGATAGGTTTGATCTCCTTGCAGTCCAGGGGACTCTCAAGACAATCCTCCAGTACCACAGCTCAAAAGCATCAATTCTGTATGATCAGCCTTCTTTATGGTCCAGCTCTCACTTCCATACATCACTACTGGAAAAACCATAGATTTGACTATCCTGACCTTTGTCGACAAAGTAATGCCTCTGCTCTTTAGGATGCTGCCTAGATGCTTTAAGATGCTGCCTAGTACATAACCAGATACATGTTCTTGTTTAGCAATCTTTAAAACCCTTTTTGTTATCTCAAGCATTCCCGGTTCACAACTACAGCGTTCATGCGTATCAACCTGATTTTGATCTTGTTCCATCTGCCTTACAATGAATTCAAATTTCATACAATTATGTAACTCAAGTAATTTTCTAAGACAATTTTCTAAGACAAGAGAGTCACCAGAAACTCACATTATCTCCCAGGTCAGCTACGTGTCAATACCAACATCAATTATCTATTTTATTTATTTATTTATTTTTGAGTATTTTTTACCTTGCCTTTCTCCTTGGAAAAGGCCCCAAGGTGGCTTACATTATGGAGGGACAATATACAGTCCAGTAAATTAAGACATATTCAAATTTAAAAACAGGGAATTGAGGAGTATCTTACAGGATTCGAAGACAACATTAGAGATGGGCACAAAACGCTAAAATGGCATTTCATTGTCTTCCTTTCATTTTGTTTTGTTGAAAACAATTTTTTTGAAAATAATTCATTTTGTTTTTCATTGTTTCATTTTCCATTTACTGCTGTGTTGTGTTTTAAAAAACTCAGCACAAAACTAAACTGAACAAACAGAAAATCTTCTTTTCATTTCATCCAATTTTTCTTTTAAAAATCATTTCATTTTTCATTTTGTTCTGAAGCTATACATTCCATGTACAGTAACCCCCCGCCGATCGCGGGGGTTAGGGACCCACCCCACCCGCGAGCGATATGCAGAAGTCGGTGGGGTGGGGGCGGGGGGCGATTGCGTGGCACGCCAGCGGAGGCAGAAGGATCTTACCTCCCCCGCCACCTGCCCACGCGGCCCCGAAGCTTCTTGGGGGTGCGTGGGAGGGCCACGCGGAGCAACCAGATTGCCCACCGCCGCCTGCGCGCGCACCCCGGAGACTTCTCGGGGGGGTGTGGGAGGGCCGCGCGGAGCGCCCGCCGCCGCCCCCGTCCCCCCACGCATGCCGGAGGCTTTTTGGGCGTGCGTGGGAGGGCCGCACGGAGCGAACGGATCCCCCCATTGCCCTCCCACGCGGAGCAACCCGGCCGCCCCCCCCCCACGGTTCCGGTACTGCGGTCCCGCGATGTAGTGGGACCGCAATACCGGAACCGCGAAATGTTGACACCCCCCCCGGTCACTGTAATAATGTACGGTAAATCATCTAAAAGGATGGGAACTAGCAATTGATAACACAGTGTCAATGTAATTCCATCAGGAGAGATACAGTCACAAACATTATAAGTGGTTATAAACACAAGTCTGTGTAACTATGTTACACACCAAGGGCACCACAAAATATGTAGAATTTCGTAGACACTTACTTGTTAGGGTTACATCAATCCCTATGCTACAGGATTGCCTATCACTGCATTGATACCCAAGCCAAAACGTTAAGTGCTGCCCCAACCGGGAAACTTGGATTTCTACCTTCTCATTTGACTTATGAATCACAACCTTATCTGGAGATCACAAAGCACCCACCTTTTGTGCTGCCTTTGGAATGGGAATAGCCTTGTTTGGATCAACAGCCAGGCCCATTTCAGCCAAGTTCTGTTTTACAGATTTGGACCTGTCCCAGGCCTGTCGGATTTGGGAACTGCAGAAAGGAACAAACAAAACAACTCTTCAGTGCTGTACACATTTAAAAGGGCTTTCCCCTTCTTCTGATAACTACCACACAGATGACTTACTTGGGAGAAACCAGGGTGATGTGAAATCAAGGTGAACTATAAATTGGAGGCCTCTTTACCAACTTTTTTTTCCCGCCATCTTTAGTCATCTTTAGTGAGCTAGTGATCTAGTGATAATTGATGTTACTAATGGCCCTGGAAAGTTAACGCCCTGGATTATGCCTTGGCGTTCTGGGATGCAACAGGATTTTTAACATGTTAATATGTCTTTTATATTGGTTTGTTTTGTTATTCGCTGCTTATAGTATTGTACTGTATAACCTCTTTGTCTTGCCTGGCGCTTGTTCGCCTGATTGTATGCCGCTTAGAGTTCTGTTCAGAAGATAAGCGGGATATAAATATAACAATAAATAAATAAAATAAATAAACTTCCCTCAGACTGATGAAGCTGCTTGGATGAGCACTGAAACGTCTGGACCTCTCAAGAAAAGAAATCTAGTTGCCATGTCTCAACTTCCAGAGAACTCCACGTGGGTGACTGAGAATCTTCCCAGACGCCGCTCACCGAGCTCTGCCTTGCAGTTCAGTGCTAAAGCGCGGTTCCCAAAGACGGTTGGGAAACCAGTTATTGAAAACCACGGTAAATCACTATTAAAAGACTCCCGCCCTGGAAGGACATATATCGATAAAAACCTCTGCAAGAGATGCAGTCGGGAATTTTTTTTATTTATATTTATTTTTGTACTTGTTGGCCGCCCGATTTTCCCACGGGAACTCAGGGCGGTGTACAACACGTTGCAAAAAAACAACTTGCCCCATCATACAAGCCCCAACGTAACAAAACAAAGTAAGAATAATAAAGAAAACAATAAAAAATAAAATAAAATATAAATAGGAATAAAAATAAAAATTGCACATCAGCAACCATATAGCATAAACAAGGTGTCTCCCCCTCCCTTCATTAATTAAATCCCGCCAGGTATCCTTCAACCCCTTCCTCTCCCCCCCACCCCCACCCCCCACCCCGCTCACCATTTTATCCGAGGCGCCGCCCGTTTGCGGAAAGCCCTGTTCTGCTTCTTGCGGTTGACGTTGTAGTTGTACTTGCGCCGCCGGTTCTTCTTGAGCTTCGGCATGGTCTCGTGCAAGCCGCTCCGGAGAAACCCACGCGCTTCCTAGCGCCGAAGCCTCCGCGGCGGAATCAGAGCCCCAGCCAAGAGCGCCGTTTCCCCCTCAATGACCGACGGGAACTGTAGTTCTCTTTGCCCGCACGGTGCGGTTAACGTTCCTGTCCGGAAGGCGCTAGGAAGACTACATCTCCCAGCAAGCAAACGGGAGAGAGAGGGGGGAATACCTTTGCTTGTCGTTTTCCGGGATGCTTGTGAAAGTAACACGCGATTGGTCCGGAAGCCTAGCGTGACCTGCCCACGGCCTCGTGGGTACGGTGGCCGAGGAGGGGGCGGCGGCGGCGGCAGCGTCCCAGCGAAGCGAGTGGCATATATAACCTTGGGAGTTTGGGGGTGGGGGCGGCGTGTGTGCGCTGAGTTGGGTGGAGGTGACGATGGCGGAGCAGCCCCCGCCCGCGTTCGACCCTTCCCGGCCGCCCGTGATCGAAGGCTTCACGCCCACCCCCATGTACCAGGAGAGGCAGTTCGACCACCTGGTCCGAAAGTGCAAGGAGAACCCGGCCGTGCCCCTCGGTGAGAGCCTGGGAAGGGAGGAGGCTCCGGGAAACGCGAGAGGCAAGGGGAGGAGGGGAAGGGGAAACGGCCGGCCAAAGGGGGGAGGAGGTGGAAGCTGTCGTGGTTTCCTGCAAGTTTTCTTGGCAAAACAACCACCACCACCTCCCGGAGCGCCCTTCCTAGTGTGTGGGAATGCAAGTGATAGCGGTGGCTTCGCCTGTTGAATAATCTGCCTGTTGCATAACGGATGAAAGCTCAGGAAACGTAACCTAAAGCAGTAGTGTCCAAACTTCGGCCCTCCAGATGTTTTGGACCACAACTCCAACAGTCCCTTGTCATTAGCAATAAAGGCTTGGAATTCTGGGAGTTGCGGTCCAAAACATCCGGAGGGCCGAAGACTGGACACCCCTGACTAATGCAAGTCACCCGGGGTGTGTATATGGGTGTGGGTGTGTCACATGTGACGATGAAAGTCTGGGCTTCAAATGGAGGGAGGGAGCCGTTTCTCCTGGCAGGCTGTAAGGACGTCCCGAGAAACCCCCTCTAACCTGCACCGGGCAAAGGCCCGAAGATTGCTCCAAGTGATGGGAGCAAGATCAGTAATTCCTTAGCGATGGGAGAAAGAGGGGAGACTGGGTTCAAAGTTGTCCAGTGATGAACAGTCGCCTAGGCTGAGTGGAGATCAAAATAAAAGCCCTGTGGGAAAATACGTGGGGTTTCTCTGTGAAGGTTACAATGAAATGGGCAAAATCTTGTTGCTGATATATAGTTGTGTTGTGTAAGAGAAACTGCATAAGTCTGGCTCCAAATTGCCACTCATTAAGGAGGTGCTGGTTACATTCTCAGAGGTGTGCCCAATCACACTTTTGGGTGCCCAATCACACAACCAACACCTCCTTAGTGAGTAGAAATTAGCTGCCAAGATAATATATGCAATTTTCTTTATGCAAGTGCTAGTTTTCCTTAAGATTCTAGGCCCTATGTCTAAAAGGCAGTTTGTTACACGGTGTTCATTACCCCCAGTGTGAAATCTGGCTACAGTATCTTGGATTCAGTGAGACTATGTGTTGCTGTATTGCACCTTCACCATTGGCTCTGCTTACTAGGACTGAAAACAAACGGTAGTCCTAACATCTGGAGAGCCACACATATTCTTGAGCTGCGACGTCTACAGACTACTCTTGCAATGAAATTTATCCATGCAGCTAAATTAATGGTTCCCAAGCTTAAAATCTGAGTACTTAAACTAAAATGTTTTTACCACTCTGCCTGACAGAATAAGGAAACTCCATAAAGCACAGAGCTGCCCTTGTCAATGCTGTATACATTTAGCGGCTACGCTTTGGGGAAACTGGATACAAGGAAATAATGACTTCACTATCCTGATTGTTTCTATTTGTTCAATTATTTACCTTCTTTGCCCTGAAGCCAGTTTAGTTCAGTTGAAGGAAGCTGAGGATATAGGTAGGTGAATCAAGAGGTCAGAAGTCAAAGGCTGTTCGGAGGAACATTATTGTTGTTGTTTTACCTTATATATTGCCCCATAGCTCTTAAAGCACTCTCTGAATACACGTTGCACACACACATACCTCTGAGCCAGTTAATCATTTTGCCCACCTCAGAAAAAATGGAAAGTTAATTTACCCTTGAGCCAGCTACCCAAGCCTTTTGGGGTTGAATTTAGGTAGTTCAACCGGTTGGACTAGAGCATCCGGTTCCAGACCCACAAGATCATCGCAGGCGCGCTCACTGAGAGTGGCCACACCCAGAGAGGCGCGGAAAACGCTCACGCAAAACCGCGCCTTCTCCGTGGTGGGGCCTTCACTCTGGAACCATCTTCCCTCTGAGCTGCGCCTGCTGGAGTCCCTGCCCACCTTTAAGAGGGCTTTGAAGACCTTCCTCTTTAAAGAGGCCTATGGTGACCTTATCAGTTAGGTTCTTTTTTTTTTCCGTTCTATTTTTGCCGCCATCTTGTCCTCCGCTGCTTCTTGCGCGGTGGCTCTTTTATTTTATTCTATGTGTTTTAATATTGTCAGCCACCCAGAGTTCCCGCCAGGAAAGATGGGCGGGATATAAGTCCTTAAATAAATAAATAAATAAATAAATAAATAAATAAATAAATAAATAAATAAATAATGAAGAGTCTTGACTGCAGTACTAGTTTAACCACTGTGCCACTGAGCTAACATGAGTATGGTGCCTTCTTTTAGACTTTCTCTTGTCCTTCCCCTTAGGCTTATTTGCCACAGCCGCTGCTTTTACCTATGGACTCATCAGTTTCCAGAGGGGCGACTCTGTCCGGTCCCAGCGCATGATGCGGGCACGAGTTTTGGCACAGGGTCTGACTCTTAGTGCCATCGTCCTGGGCATGGTGTTCGCAGGGATTTCAGCCAAGAAGGGAAAATAACTGCACACTCATGTGTGATTTCTTTTTGCCATCCAAGGGAGAAGTCAGCCCTTCTGTCCTGGAAGGAGAACTTGTCACATGCTGTAGGGTGGAATCTCAGAACTTTTCAGGAGACCAACCATTGTTTGGTGGTTCCTGAGTTTTGATTTTGCTCCTCTTTTATTCATCATATACTGTTATACACCATTTGTTTCTGCATCAAATAAGGTTTTATTGTAAGTCTGATCTTCCTGGGAAGTCCAATATCAAGTGTCCAGAATAAGTAAAACTTTTTGGAACCAAGGTGTGTCTTTATTTCCTTGTGGACATTTGCATGACTCGATACTCATTGGAAACATTATTACGGGGCTTTGGGGCTAGGCACGATAAACAAAATCATTAGCATTTTTAATCATAAGTAATGTTAGAAATTCACTGGCTGTGATTGGTAAAAGGCATTTGTGAAAGTCAGCAGAATTACAAACTCATTCTGTGTTCTGTTCTCCTTGCCAGCTCTTTGTATCTCCATGCGCTTCTTGTGCACATGTTGATGGATTTTTATTAACAAATTATGACAGCTTCCAGTCCACTCCTCTCAATTCCGTTGGCAATCAAGCTCTTAACTTGAAAAGATGAGATAGAGAAAAGGAGATTAAACATAAGGCTGTTCAGATTGTAATGCGATTTAGGCTGGAATGCTACACCCACTTACTTAGAAGCAAGTCCCAGGGAAATCCCTGAAGCTTACCTGTGAGCTCACATATTGTGATGGGGTTCCTGCATGGCAGGGGGTTGGACTAGATGGCTCTTGTGGTCTCTTCCAACTCTATGATTCTATGTGGGATAGTACGCTTAAAGTTGCATAAGTTTTGCTCATGTTTTGTGGACTGTGATTTGATGAAGATAGTGTTCCAATAAAAATTTTGCAAAGGTATCAATGCGGCTTATTGTAGACAATAAGGGTTGGAATTATAAAAATAAAATAGACGCTCAGATTGAGATATTCATTGTTGGATGAAATATTTTTAAAGTAGAAGTTTGGGAGAAGGTAGCTGTGTTAGTCTGTGCAAGAATTCCAGGCAAAAATCAAGGAAAATAAAACAAAATAAAAGACAAAAAATATGTGGCACCTTTAAGACTAACTTTCCTATTTTAATGTAACATATTATGGACATGTCCACTTCTTTAGACATATAGCAGCAGAATGAGATGTGCAATATAATCTGTATGGAATATACATTTCATACCATATATTCATTGGCTGTTGTGTGTAGGTATATTTGCATGTAAAAATTCCTAAAGAGACAGAAAATGGATCTGGGTGAGGGTGGGGAGGGGAGGAGGAAGAGGAAAAGGTAGAGGGTGGGTTCATTTGAGCTTGTGGGAGTGGGAAAGTAGCATTGATATGTTGGTGTAGTTTTAGGGTCCTGTAGTATAAAATTCCTCAGAGGCCAAAAACAGAAACCAGATCAAGATGAGGGGCGTGGAAGAGTGGGGATAGGGTGAGACGGGGTCATTGGGGAGTGAGAATGGGAAAGTTTAGATTAGACAGTTTTTACCTTAGAGTCTTTTGGCAGGAGGTAAACGTCCATGAAAATACAAAGAGAAACAGCTGAGATAAAATTCATATGCGTGATGGACACACACAAGAATGGATTTAACATAAGTCAAGGTTTCTTGAGTCATTACCAAATGTAATACTCCTATATTGCCACTGTTTTTTTCACTGACCCCATCTCACGTTCCCCCCCTTCCAACCCCCCTCACCCTGATCAGGTGCGATCACTATCGCAAAACAGCAGTTTTGGTTTTTTTGGGGTGTTCTCTCTTATCAGCAGTTTTTGTTATTCATGGGAAAGCCTAGAACCAATCCCCAGCGGATACTGGGGTCCTGTATGCCTACACTCAACAGCCAATGAATATTTGGCATAAAATGTGTTTTCCATAAATATTATATTGCACACCTCATTCTGCTGCTATATGTCTGAAGAAGTGGACGTGTCCACAAAATATTACATTAAAATATGGAAGTTAGTATTTTAGGTGCCACATGTTTTTTGTCTTCTCTTTTGCCTGGAACGTTTTTAAATAAATTCATTTTTAAAAAACAGAACTTCCTTTTCCAAGCTTTATTTCTAGTACAGATCTTTTTGTATGTTGAATTAAGCTATGGCTATCCATAGACGCACATGGAAATGCTATGCTGTCTTTTGAATACACACACACACACACACACACACACACACACACACAAAGTGGTACCTCGACTTACGAATTCAATCTGTTCCAAATGTATGCTCTTAAGTCGAACTACTCTTAAGTTAGGATGCCTATCTAAAAAAATTTAAAAATAAGTTAAAAAACAAAAAAATGTAAGTCGAGCAGACCATATCTAAAATTTGTAAGGTGGCAGTTAAAATGCCAACAGTTTTCCGCTCTTAAGTCGAATTGCCCTTAAGTCGGGGTACCACTTTTATATACTGTATAATTAAACTATTAAAGGTACAAGCTTTTTTGATTACCCAAATGTAGCATGGTAGAATCAACTTTGGTTAAATTTTGTGTCTGATAAAATTGTGAGAAAAGTTGACATTTGAAAATAAAAGGTTTAGTCTAACAATCAGTCCTGCTAAAATCTGTTTGCTTTATTCTTACTATGGACAAGTGTTTATGTTCATAAGATAAAGCAGATATTGTCAAAATTATTTTGAAATATGCTTCTCATGGAAGAGTTGTGCTGCTCTGAATTGTGTGGAAGGTTTCTTATACTGAAAAGAAGGCACAGTTTGAGATGTCAGGATCAAAGTTCATGTGCGGACACAGGTGGGGCACTCAGTATTATGTGTATTAGGACGGTAGACATCATAGCATCTTTGCCAGAATGAAACAGCAAACAGGTTAACATCAGCAAATAAAGACGTGGTGGCAAAACTCTCTTCAACTAGCCCACAATACTTTTGTATTTATCAAGTTGTCACCTGGATACTTTTTTATTGTTTTGATTTTAGGTATTCCATTTGAGCATTTTCAATAGCAGCTTAAGGTAAGCCAAGAAGTTTAACAGCCTAGTATTAAATCATGAGGTAGCATCTATGTTCAGAAGGAAGTCCCATCACCTGGTATATTGGTATATTGACTCTGATTTATGGTGATCCTTCTCAGAGTTTTCCAGACATGGAATATTCAGAAGTGGTTTGCCTTGCCCTTCTTCTGGGGCAGTTCTGGGATGGTGCAGCTTTCCCAAGCTACACAGGCTGGCTGTACTTGCATGAGGCCCAGTGGGGAGTCCAATCCCCAGCTTCTGGCTCTCCAACCAGATACCTAAACCACCCAGCTAGCCACCCGTGTGTGTGTGTGTGTGTGTGTTTCTTACACACACACACACACACACACACACACACACAAACATTTATTCCTATCCAAAATTATATCCAATAGAACTTGAACTCAAGTGTGTGCAGGATTGTAGCCTTATGCTGATAAGCACACAACCCTCAGCCCAGAAGACATGAACGATGCAGATACAGATAAGGTGAAAGAGAAGATGGAACCGTTTGTCCTGCTATGACCAACCCCAGCACGGCTGAAGGATTGGTGGCCCATATAGCACGTGCCGTATCATTATGACACCCTGTCTGGGGCCTGAACCTGAAGACAACACTCAGGTGGGTGTGCCATCCTTCATTGCACCACAAAGAGGGGACACGGGGATGTGGGTGGTCCTCAACAAGTTAGAAAAGATGAACGTGACGCCTGAGGCCGACCAATCACCGAAAAAGGGGAAGCAAATTAATTGGGTTTTCAAAGGAGACAACGGTTGTGGAAGGGTTCCTAGTAGAGGGAGGGGAGGAAACCACAGAGGGGAGGGGCCTTGGAGGTGGGGGGTATAAAAGGGAACAAAAGTGGGGGAAAGGCGGGGAGAGGAGATTAGAGTGGAGAAAGAGGATGGAGAGAAGTGATGGAGGCAGAGGAATGGTGGTTCTTTGCCTTTCAGGAGGTGGTGGGTCCCTGGAAGAAGGCCCCCTCGGAGGGATGTGGGCAGGCCGACTGGAAGGCACCAGCAGTGGACTGGGCTCGCACTGTGCAGTCGCCGGGGACCACATCTGAGGAGGCCGGCTGACACAGAGCGATTTGAGAGGCTGCCCAGCCCTCAGGACTATTGACTCTACAAATGGACACATGGGCCTCACCCGGTTACAATGAGGGTTTAGTTAATGAGTTTGTTAAGAATGATGTCATTATACCTGTTCCAGAAGTAGTCGTTAATAGAGATGTTTCATTTTCACTGCTGTCTCCGCTCCTTGAGGGGTTGATGGGAGAGGGATTGGCAGAGGTACCGGACGAACCACCTCACACACCCACTCCTTCCTTTTGGAGATGTTTGCACAACAATAAATGCAACTTCTCTTTTGCTGAAGTCTGGCAGTTTTATTTTTTTGGATTTACTGTTTGTAGCCAGGAAGTGAGCACTATGCAATAAAATGTGAGCTTACGAGGGGTAAGAGCTATAACGTTTAGGGATAAACCATGTTGTAATCCCAACTTGTCTGCCAAGGCCCTCTGAATCATTGGCATTAATTTACATGTTGATTTAAACAAGGCCTACTCTTAACTGGGCCTGACAGTCGTATTTACCCATTAATGCTTAGCTTAGCCACGTTCCTCTGCTTTTAAGGATATCTACATTCAAAAGCTCCAGCCTTTCCTAAGCAATGCAAAACAACTTCCATGCTAAAGTTCACATGACATGGGTGATAACTTGAGACAAAAAATATCTGGGTGTGCAGAAGCAAAGTATATATAGGCAGAGATGTATCCTGTGCCCACATAAAAGTGGTGATTTGATGAGTCCACCCCTCTAGAGTCCTTTGATTCAAATAGGCCTATTCTGTGATTTACTATAGGATAAGTCACCATTGGTGGGTTCATTTGGATCAGTGGAACTTAAGAGAAGACACGACTTGCCGAATTCCCACTGATTTTGTGGGGACTACTTGAATGTAATTCAATATGCTGAACAACAGGATTTCAGCCAATGTCTCTTCCTGCATAATGGACCCATTTAAATCAAGCACATCTAAAATGTTATACCCCGCTGGTTATACCAGCTGTTTCCATGGTTATACCACCTGTTTCCTAAATGAGAGGAATTTGATATCTATGTATATTAATTTGCAACTACTATAACTAAATAGGGCCAATGCAGCTGTGTAAGAATGCACTAAGTGTTACAGATTCTTGCAATCAGCATCTATGACAGTTTGTGTGGTTAAGCATGGTATTCTAAAAATCTACGCACAGGACAATTTTGTCTCGTATATAATAAATATGGGTATCTGGAAAATGACAAAAGCAGTTCATTTACGTTGCACTTCAGATTCGAGTTTTCCAATAATTGCCCGTTTTTATTTTGCTAGCTTCCTTGTACCCAGAGATGTAGCAGGCAAGGTTATTTCAATGCATAAGCTCAGGATTTGCAGAGCTTGCTTGTGTTGAGACCAAAACTAAACCTGTTGTCACTTTGTATCATCCATTATGAGTAGCACAAAGTTGCATTCTTTGCCAGTAGGGCAAGGAAAGGCATTTACTAGGTAACTAGGTTATTGACTGCTGGCTGGTTGGTACTGAGCTGCACACAGCAACATTCACTAGTAAATAGTTGGACAGGAATAAATCAGAGACATGAATAGGCAGGCAGGAATTTTTTCCAGTCAGCTAGTACAATGTCATACTTAGGCAAGTAGTACCAAGATGAGTTAGAAACTAATAGGCTTTCAAGCCTTTTTTGTTCTTGTTTTCTTTAGGTAATAATAGAAGGACAGCCCTTTCTCCATTCTTCCCGAGAATGCTTACAGTGAAAAATGATTCATACCCGTTTCACTAAACATGGGGAGAAAATTTTAAAACTCGGATATCGTTTACAACTGTAGAAGTGTGTCATACATACAATAAAGAGTAGCATTTGTTTGAAGACAGAACAAATAAGATTAGTTCTTGCGTGTTTTATTTTTGCTCCCGAGTACTGCTCCACCAGTATTTTCTTCCATATACTTACAGCATGCAGTTTTTTTTTTCCTGGGAGTAAATTATCTTGGACACAGTGGAACCTCCTACAAGTACACTCTAGTGGACACAGTGGAACCTCCTTATACGAAAACGTGCATAGGATCAGTTTGTGGTCTGAATCCAATTAGTGGCCTGAACTACACTAGACCAGCAGGGTTTTATACTGTATATGGAATCGGTTCGTTCTTCGCCAACTGATTCATTAGGTCTACTCCAGTGGAACTAGCTATCAAACAATGCGAGTTCCCACAGGGTATTCATCTTACCTCTACAGCAGGCACGTCCAAACTTCGGCCCTCCAGATGTTTTGGACCACAACTCCCAGAATTCCAAGCCTGTATTCCCAATGGCAAAGGACTGTGGGAGTTGTGGCCCAAAACATCTGGAGGGCCGAAGTTTGGACATGCCTGCTCCACAGAGTGGCTGAGTAGGTGGCTCCTGGCTTGCCCATTCATTTCCCTCCCTTTCCCCACCATAGCAGCCAAGAAGCATGGAACGAAACCATCCTGTGACTCTTTGTCTCAGGAGCAGCGGTAGTTGATTAATAGTAGGTGGGTAACAAAGTCACAGGTTTTAAAGCTGGGGTGGGGAGTGGAATGGGTGAGATCCATGCCAGACTAAGCTTCTGCCCTCCCCCCAGCGACACCCCAGCTTGCCACCGCCACTGCCACTCTGGGCACAAGACGGAGTGGTGGTAAAACCAGGTATTAATTCAGTAATTCTAAGCAGAAGGTGTTTCTTGCTTCTAGACACTGGTGCAAATGTCAACCCAGGAGTAAAAGTCAGAATAAGGGAACACAATTATTCCCATAGGTTGCAATGGCTGTAGAGGCCACTCTTAACTCCCAGATAGTAACTGGGTGGTTGTCTCTAGGTCACAAACCTCTCTGTAGCTAACAATGGAAGATGCAGCCACTACCAGTCTGGAAGCTGTGATGCGTTGACTTAGTCTTGTCACTTAAGAGTTGAATATACCTGTTGATTATTTTCATTATCTTTCACCTCTAAAGAAATAATAAATACCCAGAACATCCCTAGCATGACAACTCATTAATGCAGTCTTATTTTCTCTGCCCTTCTTTCCCTACTTGCGATGGCCCAGAAAAGTCAGATGCACCACAAGTACTGCAAATGTTACATTTCAGGTCAAAGTACCTTTAACCAACAGGTCAGAGGCTCAAGACAGCCAAGAGAAAGATTTACTGTTTATATGGAAGAAGAGAGATGCACAGAGTCTTATCTTGCAAGGATGCCTACATACTACAAAGCTAGCTCTGCATGGGGTGTTTTTCTAGGGCTCTGATGGGTGGGGGGAGAGAGAGCTTGAAATCCCTTACTTGAAAGGGCCTTTACCGTATTGCAGGGTGCACAACTGTGACCTTCCAGGTGTTTTTGGCCTATAATGTCCATCAACCCTAGTAGCCAGCATAAACCAAGAGTAAGGGAGTATGTTAAATTGCAGTAAAAAAAATCCAGTGGGCCACAGATGCCCACCCCTAAAGAAAGAGTCCTTCTCTATTCATTTTGAAACAAAACAGAGGATTTAGCCTTCCAGATGTTGCCAAAATTCATCTTCCATTGCCCATCCCGGTTAGGGCTGATGGAGGATGAAGTCAAAATCTAGAAAGCAACAAGCTCCTTTATGTCAAGTCTCCATGGGGTGACTGCAGTCATGGAAACTAGTTTTGGAGGACAAAGCACTAATGAGGGATAACCCATCTGTGGAAAAAAATCACAAGTTAGCTCATCATGGCGATGACTGATTTTCTTTGGAGGAGGAACTTCCATGCTCTTTTTAGATGTCTGTCTTTTAAATGCTTTACTGTGCAAAGATGTCACAGCAAGGTGAATGCAAAGAGGTTAATCTATTGAACCAGGGCTGGGAGACTTTGTCCCTCTAGCTCAGGCCTGCCCAAAGTCCGGCCCGGGGGGCAAATCTGGCCTGCACCTTCCTTCTTTCCTCCCTCCCTCCCTTGGTCCCCACCTCCCTCCCTCCCTCCCTTGTTCCCCACCTTCCTTCCTGCAGGTGGGGCTGCAAGGGGTCAGTGGGTGCGGCTTATGGGTCAGTGGGCAGGGCTTGCAGTGGGGTGGCAGGGTCAGGGAGCAACCGACCCCTGACACATTCTCAGCCACCAAATCTGGCCCTCTTTTCAAAAAGTTTGGGTACCCCTGCTCTAGCTGGATAGTTTTGGCTTGCACGCACCCTTGATCTCTAACCAGTGCTGCGCTTGCATGACTGATAGGAATGTTGTGCTAAACGCATCTGCAGGAGCACTGTTGTCATCCCTATGTTAAGCAACACACACATATATGTGAAAAATAAAAGCAGCTCCCTTTGAAACCAGCCTACACTAGGAAATCCATATTCTGTTCTCATGAAAAAAACGAGTTCGTCGGCCCTCATGACGAATGGTTAAGAACTGCATGATATGTAATCCCCCATAACTGGAGGGACAGAAGTCTTGTATAAGTGATTCTTAACTATTATTAACGTATGCATTTCAGCCCCAGTATGTCAAAATATAAAACTAAACTGGAAGTCCAGGTCTTCCTATCTGTTCATGCGCATCCCACATTCCCAAAGGATGTACTTTCCAGGTCATCTCACAGCTATCCCTGGTTGTTGTTCTCATAAAAGACTTCTGTATCTGAAGCCAGGGTGGCTTCCCAATACATTTGCTTACATTGCAAAATCTTCACTTAAGGTAGCCATTACATTGGAACATGTATCCAAAAGAGAACCTGGAGCAAGATATTGGCTTTCCTTCAGTTATAAAAGAGAACATTCTAGCAAAGACAGTGTGGAAAGGAGAAAAATAATGGCCAGCGTTTGCTCACACAGAACCTGGGGAAGTGGATTCCCTCAGTAGAACTGGCTCCACCTTCCCGTTTCCTACCTGCGCAATGACATTAACAGCAACAGGTTAACACCAGTACATCTCTGACTGCAGGGGTGGATGACTATTGCTCTCCAGATGCTTTGTGGCTGCATCTCCCACAGTCTGATGAAAGTTGTAGGCCAAAAACCTCTCACAGGTCAAGTGGTTTGAAGAATCAGATTCCAAACAAAAGATACCAAATTCCAAAAGCTGCAATCC
This sequence comes from Phrynocephalus versicolor, assembly GCA_023846285.1. Classification (NCBI taxonomy): domain Eukaryota; kingdom Metazoa; phylum Chordata; class Lepidosauria; order Squamata; family Agamidae; genus Phrynocephalus; species Phrynocephalus versicolor. The sequence goes on from JAHTLZ010000010.1 coordinate 69,863,936, forward strand.
TAGGGTGTACTTACACAGGAGTCGATCCCGCTACTTCTCTGATAATTAATTCCAAGTAAATATGCAGAAGGAGTGTCTTGTAAGAGACAGTGCTTGAACGAGGGGTGTCTTGCCACTTTGGATACAGGTCAGGTCATAAGAGAATTGGCCTTGGTTTAATAATGCCTAAAAGATGCCCTACATGTTTGGCCAGTGACAAATTTTCCCAAGTGAAACAATAACCCTGCCTCCCCACCCATCCCTATTTGCCTGGTAGAAGCATACAGTCTGGGAAAAAGCTCACAGAAAAGCAAATCCAGTTTATCTGCCTTCATATCCCTGCATTTAACGTCTAAGCAAATGTGGAATAACCCAACTTGAAGACTGTTTTTGTTTGTATGTAAGCAACGCCACCTGCATGGGATCCTCTATATCAGGGATGGCGAACCTTTTAGAGACCGAGTGCCCAAACTGTAGTTAAAAACCCACTAATTTTTTTGCAAAGTGCCAATACAGTAATTTAACCTGTATACAGGTGGCTGTGAAGGGGCGATGTCGGGTGCCCACAGAAAGGGCTCCGAGCGCTACTTTTGGCACCCATGCCATAGGTTCGCCATCACTGCTCTATCTTGTCCTTATTCACCACTAAGACTATATAGGTTCTTATACCAAGTGATATCTTATGATTAGGAGAAAGAGCATCATAGTCAGTGGAAGCTGACCTTACTGCAGGGTGTGGTGGCTTGGTGTGGATGGTCTCCTCCCCATTTACTCTTTCATGATTTCACAAAGACCTCACTGCTCATTCCCATTGCAGTGCCCCAAGTCTAGAATTACTTCAGTTTTCATCGGGACTCGTGCCCTTCGGCATGCTTCACCCTGAAGAGCTCACTTCCCAACTGATGCTCTTTCTGGCCTATGCCAACGTGGCCACATGCCTCCTGGGAAGCGGTAACAAGTGCCACCTCATTCCTCCGTAGGCAGCTCCCAAGAGTCACCCACTCATGGCTGGGGGTGACAAAGGCAGAGCGAGAAGTCAGATGTGGAAATTCTACTTGCAGGCTTAAGCTCCCACTTGGTGCTGCCTTTGAAGGCCTGGTACAGTGGAAAGATCACTTGTGTTGTACTTACGACACTGGCTGCACCTGACAAGACGCAGGGGCCAGGCCCTGCCAACTAGGAACCCTGTAAATGCCCCCAATACTGTAGCAAGGAGTGGAATTTCCTGAAGGCAGCAGCTGTGGGGACTGAAGAGGGTAGTTGCCAAAGAACCACGCCTTAATAAATATGTCAAAAGAAACCAATGCACCCTTTTAAAGCAAGGTAGAATCAAGGGAAGGGGTACAGGCAGGCAGCCACCCAACCAAAGTGACAGAAACATATCAAGGGGGACGAGGGAAGAGCAGGGACGGGATGCTTTTGTGTCCTCCTTACTGGTGGCCGTCTAAGCTTGTGCTGTAGCTAAACCTGCTGGCCCGAGAGCAATCTGCATCCTCACCCCAGCCCCTCTCCAGCTAGGCTAGCGTGCCAAGGGAGTCTGTTTGAGGGAGATCAGCACTGAGCGCATGCGTGAGACATCCTTGGACTGTTTGCTGCTTTTGGGGTTGAAGTCGCAGAGTTGGGCCACCTTCTCCCATTCTGTGCCAGGCGTCTCTTCTTTGGACTCCTTCAGAAATGCTTCTTCAGAGGCTCTGCGGAAGAAGGCAAGAGGGCAAACAGTCAGGCCCATAAAAGAAGCAGCAGACAGACAGGTCTCCTCACCTCAAAACAGACCTGTTCATATTTTTCTCTGCTTGTGGAATGGGCCGAGGTCATCCTTTGTAGGGAGAGGTGAAGATTGTAAACCTTGTGAGATTAGACGTGCTCTTGAACTAGGGAATTTAGAGGTGATGTGACCGCTGAGGTAAATGCTTGTGGACATTTTAAAAAACACCCTGGATTTGTAGATGTACTTAACAGTGCATGTCCAAAGGTGCTTCCTCGTGACTTTTCCTAAGCTCTATTTCAGTAGAGTCAAAAGGTCAAAATAGCAACAAAACCTGGCTATTTATGGTAGCCAATCAAGAGCCTGAAAAACACCTTGTTGGGTGTTTTTGGCATACCTCTGGAGGCAAAGCACCTTTTGGGCAAGCTCCACCCCTGGCACCTCCAGGTAGAGCTAAAAAGGAAGGCAGAAGCCATAAGGAATGGCTTCCAGCTGATTTTAAGAATGCTGGGCCAGACTAAGGGTCTATGTCAATATAAGGCAACTTCCTCTTCCACTGCCTGCCTGGGAATGTGAAACCAAGATGGTGGGCAACAGAAGGCTGGTGGGCTACATTCAGCTTGGTGAGTCTTACGCTGGGTGGGCCTGCCCTAAATTATTTATAGACAAAGTCTTCAAAATAATATACTGTAGATTTCTTTAAAACAGTAGTTCCCAATCTGGAGGTCGGGACCCCTTTGGGGGGTCGAACGACCATTTCACAGAGGTTGCCATGAGCCAATGAATAAAAAGGAACAAACGGCTTGGGTCTGGAGGAGGAGAGGGAGGAAGGGGGGGAAGACTGAGTCACAGCTTGATAGGTTGGAAGGGATGTCAGTCAATGGCACCGGAGGCTGCGATTGGCTGAGGGTGCCTGTAGACTGGGGAAGTTCTCTATGGCACCTGTGGCAGTGGCCTGCCAAAGGGGGCTTGTGGCCTCTTCCAAGCAGGGCAAGGGGGTCGCCACAACATAAGGAACTGTATTAAAGGGTCACGGCATTAGGAAGGTAGAGAACCACTGCTTTAAAAGGTCAAGGAACAGCTCAGGCTGTGGAAAGGAATGGGAGAATGCCTGTTGCCTGTCACAGTGATATGGTAAGAACTATCCAGCTGGGTCTGCTGGCCAGCTCCCATGTGGGATGCTTGGAGACGAGGCCTTTATTATTCATTCTCCCTGCCTGAAACACAGAAGTGCACGAGGAATCCAGATGCATTGCATTGGTAACTTTGCTTTGTTGCCTACCCCTGCAGGTGCCACTTCATAGCCAATATGTCATCATTGCATGGCGTTTTTAGAGTGGCACCACTGAGAGCCAACCGTCTGTCTTTTCCATCATCCCAAATGTACTTGCAAAGAAATGTTACAGACGGCACGGTAGAACAAGTGCAGGACTTGCACAACAAGAGTTCTGCTTTTTGAAAAGATTTTTGGAGTTTGTTGTTCGTTCGTTTGTTTGTTTATACCGCTCATCTTCCCAGAGGAACTCTGGGCGGTTAACAATAAGGGCAACACAAAACCAATATAAAACCCAGTACAACAATCAATACAAAATGAAGAAAACTGGTCTACCGCCAGTTTCCTGCTGATGTTGGGCAAGGCTTGCAGATGGGGCTTCCTCTGACCTCCAGCGTGCCACTGCACGAGCCAGAGGTTCCCTTGTTGAAACTTGTGTATGGAAGTACTGAAGGGGTCCCCAACCCCCAGTCCACACACTGGGCCTGGGGCACGGCCTCTTCTAAAGTGCACCACAAGGTTCTTTGTGTGGCGTAGGCCCCTGGAGGGGCACATGGGCCTACACACAGGGTGCTTTTCCTCCCCTATGCATGAACCGTGACACTTTTTCTTTAGGTTGTGATGGAAGTAGCGTGAGGGGGAGGACTTTCTACACACCTGAGAAGTCGCGCACAGGGACAAAACTAGTATCATGACCTAAAAGGGTTGGGGACTGGTGAAAGACTGAATACCTCCTTGCACAAACTCATGCAGTGGGTCCTTGCACAAGCAGAGGGAACAAGAGGATTCTGTCCCATGCACGAGGGGAAGAGTAATGGTGCGTGTGTAGTGCTGAAAGACCTCAAGTGTATAAGCAGCAAGCAATAAGGATAGGCTAGATGGCCTAAACATTAAAGTAGCCAAGGATGGTGATGGAAAGCAAGCTATGAAAGTCATTGTTTGCATCAACACACTTGACTGGGGAACTTGATTCAAAACAAATACCACAATATGGCCGACAGGCATGGAGTGACAAAAAAAAAAATCTCTTGACCGGGACTTGGGATTTTGCAACTCCAGGGACTTTTTCTGAATCAGCAATTAGTCATTTTATGAAAGATACATGGAGATGACAGTGATACCAAGTCACAGGGCTGTTGTAAGGAGCAGATCTCTTCCACTATGTTGCTTCCCCACTGAAATCAGTGTACAGCCCCTCTTTCAATACTTTACATCAGTTCCTCTACCAATTCATGTGAATACCTAGGCTTCTCAAACATTTATCCCACTGAAACCAGAATTATTTCCATTAATAATAATAATAATTCAGACAGAAATTGGGACAGATAGCATCCAATTGATTTTTTATATTAAAAAAATTCAACCAAAATATCACATAGTGATTACCATGAGACTTTTTCAGCTCCGGCGTATAGAAAAGGCAGAGAATATACACATGCTAGAGAAACCGCTGTTGATTGTTTTATTGTTTTTATCTGTTTTATTTGCTATGGTATTGTGTAAACCGCCCTGAGTCCCCTTTGGGGAAACAGGTGCGGTATATAAGTTTGAAAATAAATAATAAATAAACATAAGAGTTTCTCTTAAGGAACTGAAAAAACCATGGAGCCAAACAGCTATACTCATTCATTGTGTGTGAAAATCTGGAAGTTCTCTCTATAAAAGGAAGAAATTGATGCACTACTAAGGCATTTTCTGACATGGACGAGACTTCTTTTTCCTCTGTCTGGAGAATCAGAGTTCTAGTACGAGTAGCAAGCTCCCTTCAGGTAGGAAACCTAGCTCACTGTCATCTACATACAACACTTCCCGCAAGAAATGGGACCAAGTAAAAAAGAGCAAGAGAGAGAGACATACACGTAGCCAATCACATCGGCATCCGGCTGCTGGTAAAAGGCTTTGTCAGCAATCCTACGGTGTGACCCAGAGACAGGAGAAAGCACAGAGCAGAGAGGCAGCAAAGAATTAAAGAGAGAAAGATGGGTTAGTGTCCCCGGAGCCGGGAGCAACAGAGTTAGACATGACAAGACAGTGTAGGCACTGAATTTGTTAGAGATTCATTTGTCAAATACTCAGGAGAGACCAAAGGAAAGTCCCTTACAAAGATAAGCTATTTGGCCTAGTGCCTCCATGGCAACAACCCTGAAACAGACAGCAGCTCCTAATTACCAAATTGAGTGTCCCCAAGAGTAGCCTTGTTTACTATTGTAAATACATTTTTAAAACGTAGCTGCCCAATAGATTTCCACTATGTATCTGGATGATGTTTGAAGAAACAAACACTCATGTTCAGAAGATAATGCAGAAAGGACTGCCCGTGTAGTGATTTACCCACAAGACTGACTAAGCTTCTGGCCTCTTGTCAGAATCCATTATTTGGTGCTGTTTACTCTCATCAACGTTCCACAGGCAGGAATGATGTAAGGAACTGCTGGTAGTAGAGAGAAGGTGCCAGGCGATCAGCCATTCAGCTTCTCTGCACAGTGCACCCCTAGGAAAGCAAGGCCCCAGGGCCAGAAGTACAGTGGTACCTCTTAAGACAAATTTAACTCATTCTACGGGTCAATTCGTCCTACGAAAAATTCATCCTACAAAGCATGGTTTAATGCGGATTCTCATAGGAATGTATTGAATTCATCTTGTGACGCATCCCATAAGAAAATTCATCTTATGAGGTTTTCTTATTCCCAGACATTTCATTCGTTTTACGGGGCCTTCGTCTTACGAGGTATTACTGTGCCTGCTTTTGTTAGTCAAGCAGAGCTATCCCCGTGGCTTAGATGGGGACAGCAATGGAGATAAGCTATTGCTACTGCTATTAGTAGGAGCCCCAAACCAGCATGAAGCTTTCGCCTCCCAGCGGTACCTGTTGTTGGCCCGGTTCCTCTCCATCTGCTCATTCTGCCGCACGTTCCACTCTTCCAAGTCCTTCTTGGCCTTTTCACGCCACTCTTGTTCTAACACCTTGGAAGCGGCATCTGAAACAAGACAGGCACATGGCCAGGAATCACAAAGATACAAGGGGAATCCCAGCTCACAATCCGAATGCTGTACAAACCTGGCTAAAGGATGTCTCCAGAATTATACCTGAAGGTCTGCAGGAGGGGTGGGCAGAGTGCGGCCCATGAGCCACAAGCAAACCCTAAGGAGCATTTGTTTGGCCCTTTAGGGGGTCCCAAGAATATTCTTCCAAAGGAGAAAAATCAGTATGTACAGTTGTACCTTGTATAAAGGAATTAATTCATTCCAAAGGAAATTATGTTAAGCAAACTTTCCTTTATAGAAATTGTCCCATAGGTGATTCTGTTAAACAAATTTCCCCTATCTCTGGAATTTTTTATGTTGTACAGATTTTATGTTATACAAACCATTTGCTATACAAGGATCCACTGCATATGTATATATTACCAACATTGGCCATTTTCTCCTCTTGGAAATTTCCAGGAGCAGCAACTTATTTAAAGTATAAGCATGGGGAGGTCTCCTAAGCCCCCCACCCCATCCCCATTTTTTTTAAAAAAAACCCCAAATCACAGGGGCCTCTGGACACTTCTTTTTACTTTTCTTTAAATGGCCAAAATCACCATGGGGGGGGGGTCTTGTGTGGCTCTTGGAGGAGCTTGGGCCCCATTTCTCCTGAAGTTGCTCACCCGAGTCCACAGTGTGTGTAAAAGATGCCCGGCACAGGCACATCCATGCTTAACTAGAAGTCACACATGCAATTCATGAAGAAGGAACAGGTTTCCATTTATAGGGAGGGCGATGGAGGCAGGGAGCTCTGGCCCACGAGGGCTCATATACCGTTTACATGGAATGCACACAGGCAGAGTACTAAATGGAATCATGGAAGAAAGACGTACAGTGGATGTCAAAGAGCAAAATTGTTTGTCACACAGGTGGGTCAGGTGGTTCATGGTTCTACAAGATGCCTAGTGGTGCCGTCTATATAGCTGACGTCTCACACGAGAGGTCATTCAGCGTACTGTGTAGGCTTCACCTATTAGACCCACTGACTTGTCTTCCTCCTTTTCCCTGCTATATTTGATCCTTTCCAGTCCTATCTTTTTAAACCATTCTGTCCTTCTCATGGCTGCACACAATCTCTCTTAGCAATCACCCATCTTCTGCCCTTCCTCCTGGCTTACACTTTGCTGCCGGGTCAAAACTGGTTCTCTTCAGAAATACTAGAATTGCATTTCCATTACCCTTTCACACCCCTTGTTATAACCTTCTTCCAGGGCTCAGCCCCCCCCCCTCTCGCTCCCTTTCTTCAGCCCCTCAAAACACGTTCACTTAATAGGAGCAACAGGCACACAATGCTGCATTCTGCCAGTGTCAATGTGGGCAACGGGCAGGCACTTGTGTGTGCATGCATACACACACACACACACACACACACTTTTTATTCCTACCCAACTCTTGCAGTCTCTTTTTCTGTTCTTCTCGCCATTTGCGAATGCTTTCAGGCTCCTGTGTCAACCGGTCAGCTCTGGCAATGGCTGCGTAGGCATCCGTGGGTCCATTGGATTCCTTTAGACAGAAGCAACAGTGTGTGAGATCCCGGCTCTTTGCCCTCCCTCCCTCACCAACGCCTCCATTTTAGGCCCTGGCCACAGTATCCTCCATCATGTTTTGGCCCTTCGAGCTCCCTCAGCTGTCGCAGGCACAGCCCAACAGTGCAGCAAGCGGGGGACAGCAGCCCCAAACACTGGGAGGACCCTCCCCCCCCGGTGAAGAGCCTCCAATATTAACCACGGTAAGGAATCTTGAACAAAATTATGGGCGAGACCTATCCCTAGTTGTCCAGAAGACAAAAGACCATTTCCCCCCAGTGCCTATTCAACAAACAGAATAAGAAGGGAGAAGGGGAAACAGGCAGCCTGAAGGTGCCGTCATAGAGAACGCCAGCACGTTCAGAACTGACCCTTCTGAAAGCCTAACTGAGCTTCATAGAGCCTGCTCCACTGTTATATAAAGAACTGAAAATGCTGACATTTTGAACATTACTTTCTCCACACCCACACCTCCCCAAGAGAGTCCACAAACTGCATGCAGCAGTGTGGCTCCATCCTTCTTTGAGCTGAGCTTTGGAAAGAAAGCCAGCTATGGTGGCCAGGTGACCCGAGAGCTCCAGTCCAAAAAGTTCCCTTTCCCAAGCATTGCCTGTACTTTTGTGGGTGGATAAACAGATCATAAGAACAGCATTTCAAGCAAGACTTTTCTGGATCCCTGAAGGATGCAGTTAACCAGTAAAAAAATATACTAACCCGGAGCGACTAACCAACAGAAACATTTCACCAAAACATCATGTTTTCTGCATTTTTTTCTCGCTCTGATAAAACTACCAAGACAACCAAAGAAGGCTAAATCAAAATATTTTGCTGACATGTTTGTTATTCCTGTGTGAGTGTGGGTGTGGGTGTACACACACATACATCATACACATAGCCAATGCAAGATTCCCCCCCCAGTGTTTTCTTTTCTTGGCCCCTGGGGGAGAAGTCCAATTAGTAGTTCCAAATGCAGCAAGAGACCCACTGAATCAAGGTGACTTACATAAGTATTGATTTCCCATTGGGCAACCAATTCAGTGGGTCTACTCTGGGTTCCATAACAAACAGCTGAGGGAGCTGGGTGTGCTTAGCTTAGTGAAGAGAAGGCGGAGAAGTCATATGAAGGGGTCCAGCATGGTGGATAGAACGAGCCTGGTCTCTGGTGTGCCCCAGAGTTAGAAATGAAACTAACGGGTTCAAATTACAAGAAAGGAAACTTCAGCTAAACATTAGGAAAAACTTCCCAATAGTGAGAGCTGGGAAGAGAAGGTGGGGAATGTTTCTTCAGTGGATATTTTTAAACAGAGGTTAGAAGGGCATCTGTCAGGGATGCCTTAGCTGTGGGGTTCCTACACTAGCAAGAGATTTCACTCCATAACTCTTCGGGTCACCTCCAACTCTATGCATCTCTAGTATAAATGGGATTAGCAACTGTATTTAAGCCTTGATCTCAAAGGTAACATACCCATTCTACTTTTCTGCCCTATTCCTACCCACTGCGTTCAGAGGTAACAGGAAGGTGGCAGATGACATCACTGTCTCTAATAAGGGAAAGGTCCCAACACCGTGGCCTTGTGAGCCCTGACTCCACTACTCCGAGACTTTCCCCTACGTCAGCCACTTCCCTGGCTACTCACTGACAACATGATTTTCATGCCTGTGCCGCAGGAGAGCTCCTGAAGTTCTAAGCGACAACGGAATCTGTGACTCTGTGATGTCATCCCTATGATGTCACAATCAAGGGTGCTTGTGGAGATCTTTGTCTCAGTAAAATGGGAGGTTTATTTTGGCTAAATAAAAATTCTAAAATCGCTTGGATGCCATCCAGTCAGGTTGCTTTTTTAAAAAAAGGTTTGCAGCCTCAGGTTGAAATCACTAAAACAAACCTCCCTGTACAGTATCTTTTCATTTGTTTTGCTTCAACCCAATGGCTTTCACTTTAAGAAAACAGGATAAATCTAGTTTCAGTTCTACCCAATCAATAATTCAGTAAAACTCTCTGAAGCAGGGCAAAGAGCAACTCATGCTGCTTATATACCAACCCACAGCACTTACAAGTACTCCCTGAGTAGTTTATAAGGGATGGTGCAGGCTACGCATGCCCCCCTTCCCCAGCAAGCTTCGTACTCATTTTATCCACCTCCGAAGGATGGAAGGCTGAGTAAACCTGGGGCTAAACCCCAAGTCATGAGCACGGTTCTAGCTGCAGTACAGCAGTTTCACCACTGCAATACAAAAGCAAAGCAAAGTGTTCTGCTTATATACCACCCCATAGCACTTCAAGTAGTCTCTGGGTGTTTTACAATTTAATTATGCAGGGTACACATTGCACCCTGCCCCCCGCAAGCTGGGTACTCATTTTACCAACCTCGGAAGGATGGAAGGCTGAGTCAACCATGAGCCTGCTACCTGGTATTGAACCCCAGGTCATGAGCACAGTTTTAGCTGCAGTACAAGCATTTAAGCACTGCACCACAAGGCTCATGAGTACAAGGCTCTTCAGACTATACTACCTCAGACTACAGGACTGACATGGATGTGTGTAAGTGGGTGTAGCAGATTTAAATACATACCTCACACACCATGGAAAGCAGAAGCAACTCTACCCAACAGCAGTCCAGCTCTTATGAGACTTGCTGGAACCAATGGGAAATAGTATTACCTCAGAATCATGGAAGGGACCAAGGACTAGGAGCAGAGAGATTTGTAGTTCAGTGCATTTTGGAGACCATTTGGTTGAGGGAAACCACTCTATTGTGAGTAGTATGATAAAATGTGAGAAGGAGAACCTCATAGAGGTAGAGGGGAAAGGCCCTTCATTTAAAAAAAAAAGAAGCTACAAAAAGAGAGAATACTATGATGCTAAAATGTTGCTTTCTTTTTCCAAAGATCACATTTAAAAAACAAAAAAGGTTCTCAAAATGCTGCATGTGAGACTTAGCAGTGCTCTATTTTCCTTCTTTTTAAATGAGGTCTGTGGATGGCAAAGGAAGCAGGACTTGTTTACCAGACCACAAATTATACGTATATATAACTAGGAAAGGCAACTTGCATTTAGCAAATGTGCATATGACAGTGGCTGCCTCCTCCAATCAACATGTACAAGGAGAGCACTTCCAGTTTCTGTTGTGTGTCTGATTCATCCATTCATTCTGCTTACACCCGTTTTTAACTCCAAGAAACTGAAGGTAGTATATACACCAACACACATTTCATACTTGTGAAATTGGGAAGAAGCAGTGGCTGGACTGTGATCACACAGTAAATCTGTCTATGTGAGGACTTCACCATGGATCCCTGGAGTCATGCCCCACCACTTCTGACAGCTACATAACTCTGCCTCTCACTGCTTATATTTCTTGCTCTCAGTTTAAACCTCCACTTTCCTCCAATCTATGGTTGGCTGAGGTGTGTCAACAGAATTCCCAGACGTGCACATACTTGTCTGCCAAGCTCTGTTCTGTTGTCAAGACACAGATTTTAACTGCTACAGTTGCCAACCGTAAATCTTTTAGTTTTAAGTCTCATTTTAAGATGTTTCTAGACCTCAGGGTATGCTACCACCTGTGAACAAAATTTCACATTTCTATGAGTGGTGGGGACTTAAACATTTTGATAGACAGGGAAACAAAGAAGGAATTTGTTGCAGTTCATTTCAGTCCAAGGGTGTTAGCTGATTCACAAAACGCCTCACAAACTGGCACAAGACTATTTTTATTGTAACTGGCAAAAAAAAAGGTATCTCTCTGGAAGCAGTTACCTGAGATAGGCAGTTATTCAATAGCCAGATTACATCAGAGGGACAGAGGCAGGCTAGACATTAGATCAGTGGTTCTCAACCGGTGGGTCCCCAGATGTTCCTGGACTGCAACTCCCAGAAGCCTTCACCACTTGCTGTGCTGGAAGGGATTTCTGGGAGTCGCAGTCGAGGAACATCTGGGGACCCACAGGTTGAGAACCATTGCATTAGAAGAACCCCACAGCTGGAGAGACTAGCAATAGTCATTTTGTAGTGTTAATGTCTCCTGAGTTGCTGGGCAGATCAGTGGTTTAGGTATCTGGAGTCAGAAAGAGGGAGTTTCCTTCCCACTGTGCTCCTCTGACAGGGCCAGGACTCAAGTGATCCAGAGGTTCCCATTCAGCTCTGCTGTTCTAAGACGATGGTGATGATCCTGTACATTGTCGACATCTTACAATGCTGCCAGCAACTAGCGGATCTGGTTCCCTGAGTACTCGGCCCAATTGCCGGGCATTTCCTTATTGCCACATAGTTGTTGTGAGAGGGGTGCAAAGCAGGTCCCAACTGATCATAACATAGATTCGGCCACACCTAGTTTCCCCGTGAGAGGCGGTGAGGTTTAAAAAGAATGTTTCTCCTGAGAAACATTCTCGCTAGCAGAAACATGGATTGACCTGTTAAGCCAAAAACAAAAGAAACATAAAAATTAAAGAGGACAAAAGCCCCTTGCAGCACCTTGAGGACTAGCTGCTATGTTCGTTAAGGAGGAGATGGGCAAGTTGTCTCTTCCAGAAGTTGCTGCAGGCATCTGTGCTAAGCTCCAACAACATCAGGAGGGCCGCAACTGGCCCACCGCACACTTAAATATGCTGTATTACAGATCTCCAAAGTTGTTGAATGTAACACAGAGCCCTTTTTATAAGGGCTTGAACTAAGGATAGCATCAAACAGGGAACACAGCCCAAGATATGTTGTTGCCTGCGGCAAAGAAAGCAGCCACACCAAAGGCTCCCAATAGAGTGAACTATAAAATGGAGGATTTACAACTAGCTTTCCCTCAGACTAACAAAGCTGTCTGGATGAGCAGCGAAACATTTCTATCTCTCAAGAAAAAGAAGTCCAGTCGCCATGACTCTACTTCCAGATAAACTCACCTGGATGATTGAGAATCTTCACTGACATGCCACTTAATACAAAGAACATCTTATAGTCTGAAAACAGCTGGTCATCTTGGTCTTAAGACCAATGTCCTACCTGTGCTACGACATCCGAACAGGCAAGCACTATTAAGAGGTCAGGGCAGCTGCTATGTAATTCCACTCCCCTCCAAGCAGACGCTTTGGCCAGCCTGCTACTCCAGTGCCTCCTACAAGGGACTGGAAAATTCTGAAGCTGCCCTTTTACACTGGGTTCACCCATCAGGCTACGGATGTTTATGACCCACAAACACTGATCAGAACTGGAGGTCTCGGTGAGCGGATAGGAGGAAGGCAGGCCGGGGTTTTTTGAACTCTGCAGTTAGTCTCCAGGGTGAAGGAGAGGGGGAAGAGAGAGAAAGGCAGAAGCAATTAAGGGGGGGGGGAGAGAGGGAGAGGGGAGTGAGAGAGAGAGAGAGAGATCTGCATCCAGAAACACTTGCCGCTGCTTACAGTGTTGAGCAAGCCTATCAGATTAGGCTCCACCTTCACCCAAATCCACTAATCTAATTAAGTCGACCCCATCTCCAATGGGATTACGTTACTGTAAACCAAGCTGATATCATGGCACAAAGGAAGCGAAATGATCCACTGCCACTGACGGCTTTTCATCCGTCTGGACAGACAGGGTGTGTTCACACACCATGGCAAGGGGTGGCAGCCCAAAGGTCAGTGCTTGAGGATGCAATGCCACTGGGGGTTCGAATCAGCATCTTCCATTCCGGCACCTCCTACTATAGGAAGGAACTGGGATGGGGAACAACACACCCAGTCCTACTAGGGCAGCAAATTTCCTCTACACCATAAAGACAGCATAAAATGGTTAACTGGCTATTTGCATATTAGTCGGAACATGACACCACAGTCACAGAACTGCAATGGGGTTCAACTTTGAACAATGGGCTGTTCAACTTTGAACAGGCCAAGGTCTACTCTTTCCGGCCCAAAGTGCTACACTAAAACCTCCACTTATGAATTTTATCCGTTCTGAGCACATGCTCATAAGTAAAAACTTTTGTAAGTAGAGCAGCGGTTTCCCATTGGAATGCATTGAAAACCAATTAATCTGTTCTGAAGGGAACAGATTTCAATGCGCCATAGCCCTTGAACTGCCCCGCTTGGCTGACACAGAGAGGGGTGGAGAACATATCCCCTCACTTTTTTATTGATGGCCAGCGGGCTACTTTTGAACCCTTCGTGGGCTACCAGTGGCCTGCGATCTACCTGTTGGGGAGGCCTGGGGTAAACGGTACGAATCTGTGCCTACAAACCAGATGATGCTGTTTCCAAGGCTCTTCTTTTTTCAAGACTCATGAAACAAGACAAATGTGTGGACATGCTCTGAGTGAACGTTGGGAGACATGTTGCAATGAAAGGAGCCCATGGTTGCTAAATGATTGCTATCTTTCATACACTGTAAAAGGAACCATCCTGATTTCTCCACAAGGGGAAGCTACCAACCATAGATGTCTAAGCAAGTGTACCTGTAAGACTCATGTTACAAAGAAAAAAAAAGAGACCCTTTAATTCCTGCTGTCCTTGTGTGAGCCTTGTCTATAATGTGTGTGTTTTTAAACAAACAACGCTCCTACATCCCTCGTCTTTCTTCTCAAACCCCGAACACTTCCTTATTATTCATTTCCACTGCACCTAAAACTGATTGTTCTCCTCTTTGCAGATGTAACTCTCTTTCTCCACACTGCCCTGCCCTGGAGCAGGCATCACCTGCCACTCAATACACGTGAATCCCCTTAAGCAGCGGCCAGGGATGAGAGCTGAGAGCAGAACTAAGGATCCTCCAGTCCGCCAAACACTTGATGCACTACTGTACCTCCCACCTGTTAGCTGGGCTGGCTAAGGATGATTGGGTGTTTAACAACAACAACGTGAGCTTCCCACTCCGGTCCAAGGAAAGAGGATGCTGAAGCCCATCTCACTTCCCTTCCTATCTGTCTTCAAATACTCCCGCCTTTTTTTCTTTGAACAACCAGCAACAAGACAGGCCTCCCTTGAAGTGACATCTCTCTGATGAATCTTCTCCGGAGATCTGGGCTCTGCTACTCCCACTGGCCGTGTAAGCAGACCATAGTCACTGGATCCATAAGCCACCCTTCTACAACCTGTTGTCTATCTGTCTTGGACTACCGTTCCCAGAAGACCTAGCTCGGACGTTCAGTGGTGAAGGACCATGGAGGTGGGTCTCCAAAACGCACAGAAGGCACCAAGCTCGGGGTGGCCTCCTCTCTTAGTCCAGCACAGTTTCTCACCTGAAAGACATCTCCATTCACGGTGGCCCCTGCGCTCTTCACCTCAGCTGCAGAGGAGGGAAAAGTGAAATATGTTAGCCAATACTCAAGGGGAGCAACCGCAGGACTGAACCTGGAAGGAAAAAAAAGGGGGGGGAAAGCAAAGTGTGATGCTTATATGCCACCTCATAGCTCTTAAAGCACTCTCTGGGCGGTTTACAATTTTTAATTGTGCAGGCTACACATTGCCTCTCCCTGGGTACTCAAATTACCAACATCGGAAGGAGAGGAGGCTGAGTGAGCCTTGAGCCAGGCCCTGAGCACAACTCGAGCCGCAGTGCAGCCGTTTGTTTACCCACGGCACCATGAGGCTCCTAGATGTCTTTGATCAGATGGAGGAACAGATTGACTACTGGCACTTTGTTATGGGTTGCAAAGGAAGGAGCTGAATTCATTTATCTTGGTAAGTGTGCCCAAGTCTGGTATGGAGTACAATATCTAAATAAGGGGAATAGCAACCTATCAGAGCTGCAAAAGAGATACAGAAGGTCCACTAGCAAACAAGGAAATAGCCATTCCTGTCTTCCAACACTCCAAGCCCTGATAACCTGGCCCTAAGCACATCCAATCTCGCCTGATTTTGGAAGCTAAGCAGGGTCGGCCCTGGTTAGTACTTGGATGGGAGACCACCAGGGAATACCAGGTGCTGTAGGCGCCTGGAGTAGGAACTGACAAGCCACTCCAGTATTCCTGCCAAGAAAACTCCATGGACATGGAGTCACAAAGAGTTGGTCACGACTGTAACGACACAACACACACACACAACCTGGCCATATGTAGGTTACTGTATTAGCCTTTGGGGCAAGCTGCTAAATAAGAGCCTGTTTATCAATGTGTTACTCATTCTACTTCAGCCCAAAACGGACATAAGGACTCAGCTACCTGGTAACTGCACAGGAGACACTGATAAGATTCAATTTAACCAGAGACCAGAAAGGGAAGCAAAGCAGGGAATAGAAAAGATAATTAAATTTAAGGAGGTGTCACTGGACACCAGATCAAAATCATCCATATTCTTGTACTGTAATACCTCGGATTACAAATGCCCCTGATAACAAATTTTTCAGATAACGAATCACAATTTATTTCCAGGTATAGGGCTGCCTCGGATAACGAATTTTCCCTATGGACTGCCTTGGATAACGAATCACAATTTCTAGGTAGAGGTCTGCCTCGGATAACAAATTTTCTCTATGGGCTGCCTTGGATAACGAATTTTCCTATGGGCTGTCTCGGATAACGAATTTCCAGCATGCATCGGTAAAAAAGAGTTATCCTGGGCTGCACCATATCTGTACCTTTAAAGTGCCCTTTATAAAGAGTTTTGAGCAAAAATCCAGGTGTCTGTGTCATTTTCCTAGGTCCGGAACAAATTAATTGGTTTTCCATTAATTCCTATGGGAAACCGCATATGGGATAACGAATTGCCCCGGAGAACGAATTAAATTCATTATGTGAGGTACCACTGTATTTCTGATCATCATGTATGGGTGTAAATGCTGGACATTAAAGAAAGCTACCAGGAGGAAAAAAAAGTGGTACTTGAGGATTGCTTTGCAGAAGCCTTAGGCTGCCAGAAAAGCAAACAAGTGGATCCTAGAGTGACTCGAGCCTGAACTATGTCTGGAGGCAAAAATGATGACTCCATGGCTGTCCTACTTTGGGCCCAAGAAGGGACTGCTTCTCTGGAAAAGACAATGCTGGGAAAGATGGAATGAAAGTAGCAGGCAAAGAGGAAGGCCAAATAAGAGATGGATAGACTCCTTCAAAGAAGCCACAGCTTTACGTTTGCAAGAGCTGAGCAGGGCTGCTAAGGACAGGGCATTTTGGAGACTGCTCATTCATTCAGTCGTCCTGTGCTTAGATCCATCAGAATTAAGATACGACAATATGTTTCTCGATAAACAGCATTATGAGTAAGTTAATTATCGCATTCTGTGTGATAGCTGGAATGCTAATGGGAACCCATGTGCAGACAGAAGGACAGTGTAGGAAAAATAAAAATTAAGAAATGAGGAATGCAGCCTAATGCAACACCTATTTACCAAGATGTCAGCTTGTTTATATACAGTCGGCCTTATTCTCAAGTAAGTGTGTATATGATTTCAACCTTTATGCTAAGAGAAATGTGAAATCCTAGTAGAAGGGGGGCAACACATAATTAAAACCTCACGTGCCTTTCATTGGGCTTTAACCGATAGATAGATAGATAGATAGATAGATAGATAGATAGATAGATAGATAGATAGATAGATAGATAGATAGATAGATAGATAGATAGATAGATAGA
>JAHTLZ010000010.1:69880986-69910292 GCA_023846285.1 Phrynocephalus versicolor
AGATAGATAGATAGATAGATAGATAGATAGATAGATAGATAGATAGAGTACATTGCTTCCCCTAAGCAGACAAGAGCCAACATTAAAAATGAAATATGTTACATCAGATGTGTAAACAATGTTAATAATTAACAACCCGGCAGCTTCACATTCTGACCATTCCTTAAACATTTGCTTTGTTTTCAAGGTCAGAGACAAAATTATTGGACTGTGTGAAATACATCTTGTGCCCCACCTCTGGCTTTATTATGTTTCCATTTTTATGTCCAGCTTGCTCATTTTCTTATGGAGACATGCCAGTAATTTGAAAAGGAAAATTCCTTGTTACATGTAACACTGATACCGTGGGAAATATAATTGTTTGCTTCTTTGTTTCACAATATTTATTTATCTATTTATTTATTTTTTATCTATTCGGCCGACAGGCCATAAAACAGTATTCATGCTGTTTTATTTTTAAAAACATTTTGGCCAAATGACCCAAATTCTCTCCAATACTTGGTATATTGAAAGGCTTCTCTATCCATTAAGGGCGAAAAAGTTTTCTGTACCATCCCTAAATGCTGGGCTAAATAAAAAAATGTAAATATCAGGAAGTACAGGGAAAGAGAGGGATCAACCACAGAACAACTTGGAAGAACTATCAACAATTGAACCTTTCAAGGTTCCAGAGGGCCCATGAGCAGGATGTTTGGAAAAATCAAATGGGAACACTGTGCCTCTACTTGAAGGAAATTGAAAATAAAAACAATAGCTTGGGTTAGGAAGATGACTGGGGGCTTCTGCCTCAAATCAAAGACTGACATATCTTCTAGTTCAGAGGACAGCAGTGAGGATGACCAGGGGACTGAAAACCAAGCCCTACAAGGACAGGCTGAAAAGAACCGAGCATGTTTAGCCTAGAGAGCAAAAAAGACTGGGAGAAGATGTGGCAGCACTTTTCAAATACTACTTAAAAGGCAGTCATGCAGAGGAGGGACAAAAAAAAATCTGTTCTCAATCAACCCAGTGTGAGGGACATGTAATAATGGGCCCAAACTACAGGATGCCAGATTTAGACTGAAGATCATGCAAAACCTCTGAACTGTTAGAGCAGCACAACAATGGAACCAGTCCTTTGGGAGGTGATGAGTTCTCCAACGCTGGAGGTATTCAAGAGAAAACTGGACTACCATTATGTCAAATCTGCTTTGCTTTGGACTCTTCTCACTCCATTATTCTCTATTCTGCTGTCTTCTTCTTCTGCTCCAGTGCTTTCAACACAGCAGGATGACATGCAGAAATTAAGGAGCTGATGTCTGTGAAGATTCTCGGTCATCCAGCTGAGATTAACCAGAAGTTGAGTCGTGGCAACTGGAGTTCTTTTCTTACAATTGCCATGGCAACTTCTGGATAAGGAGCTGGTGCTTTTCTGGACAGAAAAACCAAGTGAGTGGGGGGGGGGACTCTTTGCTAGTTCAGTTTCCATGAGCCAGGCAGATGGGAGAGCACCGAGGGTATATTTAAAACAGTGAACCCCCCCTAAAGAAGAGCTACAGATAAGGAAGAGAAATTGGCCAAGGCTTGCAAGGGCATTTCCCTGTCACGTCTGGGGATAAATGATCATACGCCCTACTTCCTTTTTTCCATGGTGTTTCATGACAGAGTTTGGCAAAGTTCCTTTATGAGACTACAGTTCCCAGAATCTCTCAGCTGATAGGGGCCAGTGACCATGCCGGCAGAGGGAAAACGGAAGTTGCTCCCGGAAAGAGCAAATTTACCAAGTTGAGCTTGGCAGATATTCCTTCTCTTCTCTAAGCGTCACACCCTCCCTAAATACATCTGACTACACCCAGGTTGCCTAGGTCTGGTCCGGCAACATTTCTAGATACTCCACCCAAAAGCCATTCCAGAGCGTCATGGAACCTGCCTCGTCCGAGATGCACCCACACGTATTTCTTTTTTTCTTCCACAGCCCCTCTTGCCCAGTTCGGAATTTGAACCCAACAACCACCACCATTGCCAACGCCATAGGAAAGAGGCCTCTCCCGATGGGTCACACCAAGTCAATTTTGCCCTGAACCTAGGGGTCCATATATTTTTGTTATGTGTCATCGAGTGTATCTGACTTACAGCAACCCTAGTAAGGGTTTCAAGATATGTGATATATTTAGGGAGAGGTTTTACTGCTGCTACCAAACCACCTACTCCAGAGAGTCTTCATAACAAGAATTTGAACCCAGGTCTCTACAGGCACAGTTGATTGTTCTGTACACTACAGCACACTGTCCAACAGCTAGGCAAAAATATGTGGTCAGTTACAGAGTTGGGGGGAAAGAAGGCAACATGACATGGTAAAACTATCCACAAAGGAGCAGAAGAAGGGTAGTATTCAGGATCCACCTGATACATTCATTCTTCTTAAAAGCAGTGTTTCATGCTCTGCAATTAATTTTTCCTTCCTGAATAACTGAGATTGCTCTGAACGACAGTGTTAGTTGTTAACCACACTCCACCATCCCAAAGTACGCTCCCAATAAGAGGCGGCCCACGAAGCAAGCGCAAAAGACAGCATGGAAGCCCAGCATGTTCCAAGCGACTTAGGGGATCTGGGTTCAAGTCCTTCCACCACCAAAGACAATCTTGCGCTGTGGCTTTGAAAGCATCTCCTCCAGCCCTTCCTTCCATCTATATCAGGCATGTCCAAACTTTGGCCCTCCAGATGTTTTGGACCCCAACTCCCACAATCCTTTGCCATTGGCAATCAAAGCTTAGAATTCTGGGAGTTGTAGTCCAAAACATCAGGAGGGCCGAAGTTTGGACATGTCTGATCTATATCAAACTGGAATATCCGCCTGAGAACAATGCTGGAAAGCTAACCTCAAGTGCAATTATATCTTTGACCTGTAGCACCCAGGAGCATCCCTGCAGAGGGGCCCTTCCAGATCTCCAAAATCGAGGTCTGTGGGATGAGGGGACCCACTCCCGGGTTCCTCTGCCCCCCCTCCTCCCTCTCCTCGGGTGACCCTCTCGGGCTTTGCTGGGACACCACCTCCCTCCCGCCTTTGTCCTTCTGCCTCCCCCCGACAGGACCTGGCACCCGGTGCAGCTCCCTTCCTGAAACACAGGCCTCGGAGGGAGGAGGAGAAACATCCTTATAATGGAGAGGGGTCGATCTTCCTTCCCTAGTCCAGGGGAAATCCTCCTAGCCGGGGGAGGAGAAGGCGAGGGCCCCCCTTCCAGGAGAGATGTGGGGGGGTTGGGGGTGGGGGGGTAGGCGATGCGGAGGTTCGCCCCCCCTCTCTCTTTCTGCCACTCCACTCACCCGGCGCCTCGCCCTCCTCCACCGGGCTGCCTCCCATGGCCCCGCCGTCGGCGGCAGTGGCGGCGCCGAAGCCCTCGTCGTTCTCGATGCCCGCGATCTCGCTCTCTTGCTGAGCCAGGAAAGCGGCGGCCGGGTCCTCCTCCGCGGCCTCGGCGGCGGCGCCGCTCTCCGACGAGGAGAAGAAGCCAAAATCATCAGCCATGTTGTTGTTGGCGGCGCCCCCCTCCGTCCCCCCCCCCACTGCTTCCTCCTCCTCCTCCTGGCCCGCCTTTCCCGAGCCTGCCCGCCTGGTGCTCTGCGAGGAGCGCCGCTCCGACTCTGCCTGCCTGCCTGGCGCGGCCACCCAGCGATCCAGCCCCCACCCCGCGACCCAGAGGGAATTCCGGGCTCGGCGGCGTCGGCGGCAATGGGAATGGGGTGGGGAGGAGCCTCCGATGAGATAGCAAGGCGAAGGGAGGCGCCCTTGGCGAGCAGGCTGCCGAGCACGGGCGTCTCTCTCTCTCCCCCCCCCTCTTTCCCCCAGCCGCTAGGGGGAGACGGGCTAGCAGGTCGAGTGGTTACCGCGCGGTGGAGGTGGAGCGCCCTTGGTGGGTTGCCTCCCCCCAACACGCAATCCCGGTTGGTGTTGGACTGGGATGCCCTTGGATGCCCTTGCCATCATGCGCATCATCGTCGCTTTCCTTTGTTCCGAGACCTCCCGAGGTACTCGGGGCTGCCTAAGGGCAAGAGGGCGCCCTTGCACTCCGACGCCAGGTACCGAAGCCACCAGGACTTAAAAGCTTTTTTATGAAAACCCTGAGGGTGGCACAGGGTCCTCTGCCACCGCAATGAAGAGAAATAAAGAGTACACAGGAGGTACAGAACATGCCCTGTGGCTGGCATAGCTCTGTCCTCCCAAAAGAGAAAAGTAGCCAGAGGACTCCAAGGGATGCTGTAGCTCCCCAGTAGGGAATAAGTTAACTTTTATTTATTTGCTAAAGCATTTCTTGAAATGACTTGAAAATAACTTAAAATCACATCAAAAAGGAGTTAATGCCATTTACATAGCTTTCCTATTGGGAGGCCTGGTCTAGCTTTTGAGGGTACCATGCAAGTCAAGAATAATTGGAATTAGAATTTTTCACTTTGGAAAGAAAACCAGCTACTGTTCCCAAAGATAGATGGAGGGATGGGTAGAAAGATGTACATTTTCTAGTACAGTAGTAAGCAAATGTGTTTCGTATGCGTGACTTCTATAGCTCAAAATTTTCTTGGTGCAGAATTGGGGATTATGTTCTAGGCCATGAAAAAAATCACAGCCTTTAAGGACACCCATTTGCAGTGGATCACCTAGTCTGGTGTGTTGTCTACCTCATAGTTCCATGCTATTGTTGGGCTGCAAGTCCCATGAGTTGCTGCAGCCACCATAACAATGTTGAAGGTCCGTTAGACAACAACATATGGGGTCGGGGCACACTCCCCACCCCAGCTAATCTGGTGCCACCTACTTGCTAAGGCTGATACAGACACTTTTTTCCTGATCCAGCAAAACGCTCTTTACTTTCTTCAAGAGCATCTTAAAGCTCTTATAGCATTACAAGGCTCTTACACTTAAGAATATTAAGCTTAAGTGCATATTCAGGATCACTGAGCTCAGATTAGTGAGGCCTATTAGACACTCTGAGAGCTACTCACAAATAATTCCCATTGACTTAAATGGGCTGTGCTCCCAGGTAAGTAGATACCTTCAATATAGCCTTAAATTTAAAACATATCAAGGAACCATATTAATACACCAATACACTAGCACGTTTGGCTTTTTAAGGCCATGCAAGACTATATACTTTTAGCTTACATGTACCGTCAATCACATGCATTAAAGTGATGTGTTAATTACACCAGTGTTGACAAACATCTCTTGAGCCAAGCATGATTCTTTGGTCAATTTCTGGCTTTCTCGGGCAATTTCTTTGATTGGGGTCCAGCCTTTTCTGTCTGGGTGACTAAGAATACAAGCTAGACATCTTGCTGGCTTCTTCACATGTGCTAAGCTAAGACATGAAAAGGAATACACCGTTGTCTCATCTGTGTTATCTACCTCATCTGCTTGCTGCAGGATTTAAAAAACAGACCAAACTTTTGAATCACACTCCAGGAAAAAGCTGAGCAAGAGGGTTGATGATGGGACGGGACAAATGACTCAGCACCTGCCTGCCCTTCCATTAATCTTATGCTTTTAGTGTGCATGCCATAGCCAGAGATCCTGATATGCACTATAACTCACTCTTTTGCGCACAATCTGAGGCTTAGTCCCAGATAACAGTGCAGCAAAGAAGCGTCAGGCTCCTCTATGAGGCAGCAAGCTACTTCTCACATATCAGTGAATGATAGTGTACGAAGCTGAAAGAGACATCCAAGAGCTCACAAGTTTAAATCATAGAATCATAGAGCTGGAAGAGACCTCAAGGGCCTTCCAGTCCACACACACACCCCAATAGGCATGCAGGAACCCCCACCAAGTACCCCTGACAGATGGCCATCCAGCCTCTGCTTAAAAACCTCCAAACAAGGGATTGGAATGGATATTCCACTGCCGGACAGCCCTAACCATCAGGAAGTTCTTCCTAATGTTCAGATGGAGTCTCTTTTCCTGTAGTTTGAAACCATTGCCCCGAGTCCTAGTCTCTGAAGCCATGGAAAACAAAGCAGTCCCCTCTTCAATATGACATCCTTTCAAATATTTAAACATGGCTATCATATCCCCTCATGCCATCACTTTATTCTATGTGAAAGAAAGAATGTAGTCATTCAGTTCTATCTGAAAGAGCTTTACCCTTCTCCCTACCTGTATCTCAGAAGTGGGAAAACCTTTGGGCCTGGAGGACTGAAACTCCTCCAAGTCACTCGTCCACTGACTGTGATGGGCGGGGCTGCTACACTTCTAGCTTGTTATGCCTGAAGGATCAGCCTAGCTGGGTTACCAGATCAACACTGAAGAGTCTGGTCCAAGTGCTTTTTACAGCCGTGGTGTGGTTAAGTTGCAGCTACTGTCAGAAGAAAGCCATCTTGATGGAGGCAGGTGTCTGTGGGCTTTTATTTATTTGTTTAATATAATATTTATTTGATTTATATACTGCCCCATTAGTGCAACATGCTATTCAGGGCGGTTTACAACAGCCATAATTCAAACTACAAGTACCTCAATACACAACTAGAACATTAAAAACAGTAGTAAATAGAACACAAGTTGTTTTCTAAAAGTTAACAGGGAGGGGGCCAGGCTTGTCTCCAACAATGGCTGGTTCCATCTGGTCAGGGCCATTGCGAAGAAGGCCTGAGCCCTTGGGGAATGACTTAAGGCAGGCATGTCCAAAGTTCAGCTCGGGGTCCAAATGCGGGCCGTTTTAAATTTTTGAATGGCCTGCAGCCTCTTCTCCCTGTCGGCTCAGCCTGTCACTCCTCCCTGCCAGTCGGCCCCTCCCCATGCAGGCTAGAGACATCAGCTTGCAGTTTAATGGTTTGCCTACCCTCCCTACCCTCTCAGCCTCCGTCCGTTCCCCCAGCCACCTCCCCTGCCATCCCACCCCTGGCTCCATTGCTGTAGTGTCCTCCCCACCTCCTTGCACGGGAGGGCAGCATATGCGAGCAGCGGTACATCTTGGGTTCGTGCGGGCCAATTCCTGGGCCATGCAACAGCCACTGGGCTCTTGAGTGCCTCAAAACCGGAGCATTTGTGGTTGTTGCAGTTGCGTGTGGGCCTACACCCTTTCTCCTCCCTTCAGGCTGAATGGTCGGCTCCTACACATTTTCACCTCACCAAATCTGGCCCTCCTTGCAAAAAGTTTGGACACCCCTGACTTAAGGGCTTTCAGTACCCTTCTAGCACATGTGATGTT
The DNA here is from genome assembly GCA_023846285.1 of Phrynocephalus versicolor. Taxonomy (NCBI): domain Eukaryota; kingdom Metazoa; phylum Chordata; class Lepidosauria; order Squamata; family Agamidae; genus Phrynocephalus; species Phrynocephalus versicolor. Next base: position 69,888,166 of record JAHTLZ010000010.1, read on the forward strand.
TCTTCCTTGTCAAAACCATCAAGAAACTGGTACAGAAAATTAACAAAGCATTTTAACTCTTGTCTGTAGTGTTCTCCTATGGAAGTGTACCATTATAAGGAGAAAAACAACAGAAGGAAAAAACCTCAGGATGGTTGACACAGAAGGAACATATTTTAGCGACCATTAACACCAGTTGCTTTTCTATCGTGTTCCACAACCAATTCAAAGAAATGGCATATGATATATGTTACTTGTTGGTTGTTGTTGTTGACATCATTGCTTTTGTACAGGAAGAAGGAAGATCCTTTCCATACTGGGGAGATTAAATGGCTTAGTGCAGTTAAGTGTGGACAGAACATCTTAAAATGAGAATGACCCCCTTGCATTTTCATTGGAGATGAGATTCTTCTGCTGAGAGCTAGGGCAAATATCTCAAGTAATGGGCACAAAATAGAAAAATAATGTTTCATTTTGTTTTGTATGCACCCATTGCATTTTGTTTTGTTTCTTATTTAAAAAATCGTACGAAATGAAATGAAACAATTAAAACGGCTCCCCTGGGTCCTAGAGACACTAGATTTGGTGCCCAGGAGCCATTTTAAAAGGGTCCAGCTGAGCTGTCATTGGCTGAACCCCTTTAAAACTGGCCCAGTAACCACCAGGGGATCCCCCGGTGGCAAAAGGGCCATTTTAAAGGGCTCCAGCTGATGACAGCTTGGCTGGACCCCTTTAAAAATGGCCCGGTCGCTAGCGCGGGGCTCCCATGGTGGCGACCGGGCCATATTCAGAGTAATCCAGTTGAGCTGTCATTGGCTGTACCCCTTTAAAAATGGCCATTGGCACCATGGGGATCCCCTGGTGGCAACTGGGCCATTTTTAAAGAGGTCCAGCTGATGACAGCTCTGATGAACCCCTCTGAAAATGGCTCCCCGGCACCGCATTGTGCCTCTAGGACCCAGGGGAGTCACACACATCCCCGCCCGCCTCCCAGCTGAGAGGAGTCAGGTAGCTGGGACTGAAAGGAAGATGTGGGGAGTGCTGGAGTGGCTGCGGGAACCCACCTCCTCCTCTTCAATCTCCTGGGCTCTGGTAGCAGCAGTGGTGGGGGCTCATTGTGAGCCCAGCAGGTAAGGGGCCCCTTTTACAGATGGAACGAAATGGTTCATTTCAATGAAAAAACGACCAATTCATTTCATCTGTAACCTAATGAAATGACAAAATAGCATTTCATTTTTCATTTTGTGCCCATCTCTAATCTCAAGTCATGGGGTTTAACAGGCTAGATCAGTGATGGCGAACCTTTTAGAGACCGAGTGCCCAAACTGTGATTCCAAACCCACTAATTTTTCGCAAAGTGCCAATACAGCAATTTAACCTGAATACAGGTGGCTGTGAAGGGGTGATGTCGGATGCCCATAGAAAGGACTCAAAGTGCCACCTTTGGCACCTGTTGCCATAGGTTCTCCAACACTGGGATAGATGGACAGCAGTGCAGTGAGCTCCCACTGATAAACCCCAGCTCCTGCCAACCTAGCAGTTCAAAAGCATGTAAATGCAAGTAGATAAATTGGTACCGCCCTTAAAAGTGGGAAGGTAAGCAGTGTTCCATGCATAGAAATGCATTTGCCTACGGACTTGCACAACACTGGCTCTTTGGCTTAGAAATGGAGATGAGCATTGCCCCTAGAGTCGGACATGACCAGCATGCATATGCGTGGGGAAACTTTACCTTTACCTTGGATAGCTTAGAGAAAATCAAGGTCAATTTCTCACTGTTTCTCAGTTTCCCATGGCCTGGACAAGTTACATAGTCTCAGAGCGCCATCCCAAGAGACTCTGGAGTGTACCCAGGACACCTTGGGTCACTTGGACAGCACCTAATTAATCTATTTGCTTTCAGTAGGTATAGTTACTGTTGTTATCCTTCCATTATTTTGGATTATTAACGTTGCAGGGTGACTTTGCATCATTTTCTCAATAGATCCTTCATGCTGTCTTTAGAGTGGGTTAATAGTGTTTGCTTATTCCTGCATAAGTTACTGTATTTGATTTTTTTACCCCCTTTAACGTCAGATGTTGGCTCTATGTCATCTTTAGACCTTTCTACTGCCCTTTCCCCTTGGTAGAGCTGTCAGAAATTAAACTGTGCTTTTGAGATTGGTTTTGGGGTCTAAAGAAGGATCTTACCAAGCTGCTTCTAATCCTCCAGTCCCTAGCTCATTCCATTAAGGTAAGTGTTCTTAGAAGATTCATGTTTGACACCACGACCACTGACCTGTGGGGTCCCTTGGCATTCTGTTCTGTCTCCTATGTTATTTAACATTTATATGAACCCACTGGGGGAAATTATCCGGAATTTTGGGGTTAAGTGTCACCAGTATGCCGATGACCCTCAACTCTACCTCTCATTACCTCCAGATTCCAAGGAAGCTATTTCGACTTTAGATCAGTGCTTAGCTTTGGTAATGAACTGGATGAGGAAGAACAAACTGAAATGAAACCCAGATAAGACAGAGGTGCTCCTGGTCAAAAAGATCAAGGGATAGGGATGCAACCTGTACTAGATGGGATACCCCCCCCCCAATTGAAAAAAAGAAGTGTATAGCTTGGGGGTGCTTCTGAAGTAATCCTTGACCCTAGATGCCCAGATCACAGCTGGGGCCAGGAGTGCATTTACACAGTCAAAGCTAGTATGTCAGTTTCGCCCATTTCTTGAGAAACCTGCTCTGGTCACTGTGACACATGCCCTAGTGACATCCTGGCTGGACTACTGTAATGCACTCTATATGGTGCTACCAATGGAAAGTCACAGGAAACTTCAATAGGTTCAAAATACAGCAGCCAGATTACTGACTGGGGTGAGGTACATTACACCCCTATTAAAGCAGCTCCACTGGCTGCCAATCAGCTATCGAGCACAATTCAAAGTGCTGATTTTAACCTACAAAGCACTAAATGGCCTACTTCCAAGCTACCTCCAAGATTGAATCTCGCAGTATGAACTGGCTTGGGTGTTAGGGTCATCAGAAGAGGCCTTTATCTTCATCCCGCCACCTTCACAGGTGCATCCCATAAGAACACATACAAGGGCCTTCTCTTTTGCTGCTCCCAGACTTTGAACTCCCTCCTACTGGAGGCCAGGACTGCCCCATCTCTGCTGTCTTTCAGGAAGCAGGCAAAGACCTTCAGGCAAGCTTTCCCTGAATGAGGGACTAGCTGTTATGTGACTTTTAGATGGATTAACATTAACACATGCATGATTGCCTTGACTGATTTCACAAGAACACCTGTGTTTTCCATGTTAGTTTCCTTCTCTCATAATGGATTTTCCCCTTTTAACTGTTCATGTTCTCTTTTTAGCTTTAACAATGCCTTCTAATTATTGTAAGATGCCTCTTCTAATTCCCTGTTCTTAATCTTGAATATATCTTACATGTTCTGGGCTGTATATTATCCCTCATTATTGTAAGCCACCTTAGGTCCTTTTCCAAGGAGAAAGAAGGGTAAAAATATTTTTTAAACCCTTAATTTTTACCTCTTGGTAATTGTCCATATTCAACTGTGTGCCCCTAGCCCCCATATTAGATGTCAATTGCATTTAGATTCAGTTGAAATGGCCATTTGTTTCCTCTATGTCAAAATATTCCACCATCACCATAGGATGGGGTATTAATACACTTCTAATTAATATAGGGTAATTATCTTTTCTTAGGAATAAGTTGGAATATTTTGATCGAACACAAAGCCTTTGGCCTGTTTGCTTGCTGCAAAGTGATCTGGGATATAAGAGAGTTACCAGAGGTAAGACATCTGCAGAGTTGGTGTCAGGAAAGGGAACTGCAGAAGGAAAATCAAGATTAAGGAAAGAAAGCAGTTCTTTGCACAGCACAGAGTGAAAATATGGAATTCAATAAAAACAAGACTGCATATTGGCCATCTTAATGATCTTTAAGGGGAATTAAATACATGTATGGAGGGTGAAGCTGTTGATGGCTATTAATCATCGTCCATATGCATCCAAAAGCCTCTGAGCTGAGCTTGGAAAAGCTACCTTTTTGGACTAAGACTCCCAGAATACCCCAGCCAGCAAGGATGATTCAATTCACGCAACTGTAATCTTATAGCTACAGTACATTGTAGTGATCAGTGAGTAGACCTCAATGTAAAATTATATATGGCTAGCATATGCCTCTAGCCCTTAGTGAATAATCATGAAATCAGAAACGAAAGGTTTGGGGCGCTGGAACCACGGGTATCAGAACTGTTTCATTCTGGAGGTGCAACTCCACCAACAGCTTGATACAGTGGTCCCCCCGCCCTTTCGCGGTTCATATACTGTGGTCCCGCTATATTGCGGGACCGCAGTATATGAAAAAAATGCTCCCTGGGTTAACCCATACTTACCCCCAACCTGGTGCTGTCCTAAATGGGCCTGCGAGGGCCTTTCCAGGCTTTCTGGAGGCCCCCAAAGGGCCTGCGAACCAGAAGTGACCAGAAGTGACTTCTGGTAAACCAGAAGTGACTTCTGGATTGCTGGGAATCATTTCTGAGGCCTCCGGTAAGTAAAAGAGCCCACAGGCGCCCTAGGGCTAACCTGACCTGCATCTGCATATTGCGGATTTTCAATTATCATGGGTCGGGCTGGGTCCCTAACCCCCGCAATAGCCGAGGGATCAGTATCAAAGTTTGGGCATCACTGCACTATTCTAGCAAAAAGGGGGTTGAGCCGCGTGGCCATCACAAAACACAACTGCAAAAATAGGTTACTCTCTATTCTGCTCTATTCTGTTGAACAACTTGCTAAAAACTGAAGACAAAGCTATGAAAAATCTTACTGTTAATGCAGTAAATATTGAAAGAACTGATTTAGCTAGATTTTGGGGAGAATATTGTTACTGTTAGACATGCAGACAGATAAACTGAGAAGTTTGGTGGATATCAGAAATAGATTTTACTGCAGACAGATGTGTTTGGTCAACTGGAACTCTTTTAAATTTAAATAAATATTTTCGATGTACTGTATTAGATTACCTAATAATGTTTTACAAATAAGAAAATAAAATAAAGACTCATAGATCTCACACCTGACTCAATGTTTCAATTTATATAATCCAAGTACTGTAAATAGAGAAGTAAGTAGTTTGGAGAATGCAAAAACATGAACACACATCCCTTTGTGATATTTGGACTAGTTGTAATAAATGAGATATTTGCCCAGTTGTAGATTTTAATCTATTGTGCCTCTGCTGTATGAAAAATAAAAATAAAATAAAAATAGAGAAACTGGCTTTTCCAGGGTTAGTTAACAATTTTTCTAAGCAATCAAGTATATTTGCTTCTTCAACACTGCATACAAATTATGGGCTACAGCACAAATCATTTCCCAACGTTTGGTTACAGAATTCCTACACAGTCACATCAAAAGAGAATCCCATAAACCAGGGGCGCCCAAACTTTTTGTAAGGAGGGCCAGATTTGGTGGCTGAGAATGTGTCAGGGGCCGGTTGCTCCCCGACCCTGCCACCCCACTGCAAGCCCCACCCACTGACCCCTTGCAACCCCACCTGCAGGAAGGAAGGCGGGGACCAAGGGAGGGAGGGAGAAAGGTGGAAACCAAGAGAGGAAGGAAGGAAGGTGGGGAACAAGGAAGGGAGGAAAGAAGGAAGGTGGGGACCAAAGGAAGCACAGGGAGCCTGTTTAAAAAAACATGGGGTGAAGGAGGGGGAGGGAGGGGTGGGCCAGTCAGCCGCGGGCCACTCAGAATGGCCTGACGGGCTGGATTTGCCCCCCCCGGCGGACTTTGGGCAGCCCTGCCATAAACATTTCCCTGTCATGGCCTTGGATTAGAACTTCCTGCTCTGGTGGCCAGCAAAATTTACTCAGGCAAACTGAAGCCAACTTTATACCACATCATGTTTTGTACTGAGCTGCCTAGATGCCCTAAGCACATCTGATCTTGCCTGATTTCGGAAGCTAAGCAGGGTCGGCCCTGGTTAGTACTTGGATGGGAAACAACCAGGGAATACAGGCGCTTACAGCGCCTAGAATAGGAACTGGTGGCAAATCACTCCGGTTCTCCTGCCAAGAAAACTCCATGGATGTGGTATCACAAAGAGTTGGTCACAATTGCAATGACACAACACACACTCTCTCTCACACACACACACATAGTTTTGTAAAAGGCACAATTGGTTACACTACAGCCAAGGTGAAAAAGCAGTCAGTAATTACTGACCTCTTGTGGTGGCCTACTTTGCAATACAATCATCCTCCCATTTTATCAGCAGTAGCAGAAGAGATTTTATAACAGGGCTTTAGACATATAATGGAGCCTCACCTGCTGCCATTCTGAGCTTCTCTGGGCATTTATTAACTGCAAGAGATGAAAATGCGAGCAAAAGAAAACATTTTCTTGTAGTCATCAATACATTCACTAGGCAAATGGCACATTTGATTCCTAGGAATGCAAGCAGAATGATTAGGGGACTGGAACACCTTCCTTACCATCTGAGGCTGCAATGGCTGGGCCTCTTCACTCTTGAACGACGGCACCTAAGAGGTGACCTGATTGAAGTTTGTAAAATCATACACGGTGCGGACAAAGTAGATACGGAAACACTGTTTTCTCTATTACCCAACACTAAAACTAGGGGACACTCCATGAAACTTTTGGGTGTTAGATCTCAAACAAATAAGAGAAAGTACTTTTTCACCCAAAGGATCACTGGTCTATGGAACTCCCTGCTAGAAGTGGTGACAGCTGTCAGCCCTGAGAGCTTTAAGAAAGGATTAGACAAGTTAATGGAGAACAAAGGTATCAATGCCTATCATTATGGAGGCCTAAGGACAACCTCCAGGTTGGAGAGATAGGCAGGATATCTCTCAATGCCATTTGCATGAAATCGTAAGCAGATGAAGACATCTACCTGGGAATACCCTGAAGCAAATGGTGAGCCACTGTGTGAGACAGAATGCTGGACTGGAGGGGCTGTGGCCTGTTCCAGCAAGGCTGTTCTTATGTTCTCCACTGTGTATTATTAATTCATTTGGCTATCTTCTCCTTTAACTCAACAGCTGTTGGAGGCTTTGCAGCTAGCTGAAAAATTTCCACAGCATGTGTTCTAAAATAAACTACACAAATGCAAAATATAGGAATGTAAAAGCATTCCTGATTTTTTAGAATAAAAAATAAAAGCTTTTGGTTGTGATTTTTTTTTTTTGGCTACACATGAAAATGACTCCCACTTGTACTATTACTTTTTTATTTCCTTGGCATAAAAAAAAATCTTCATGTATTTATTATTTTCAGTGAAGTGCTGGAAGCCAAGGGAAATATGGCTGCAAAACACATTCTGACATGTTCATTGTGTGATTATGTCTGGTCCCAGGTACCACAAACAATATGGGCAGCAGTCAGAGCGTTGTTGCCCCTTGCAACCAAAAAAATGTCACTTCAGAAGAGCAGTTTTTAAGAGGTTCATAGCAAGAAAAAAAGCGTTAACCCCTGTGTTTACTGTGATTCTGATAATTATCACACATGCATAGGCAGTGACAGCTGGCCTCTCCAACAGTTTTCCGGTGACAGTTGGAGTCAACCAAGGCTCTGCACTGTTGCCACTTCTGTTTATACTAATCATCGATGTCATCGCACAAGACCTGCAGCAAAATGCTCCCTGGACCAGGCTCCTACTATGCTGATGGTGTCGTGCCTGCTACTACCACTAGTAAGGAAATGAAATGGCAAATTCAGATAGGGAATGATTGCTTCAAACACTTTGGACTCTGCCTTTAAAAAAAACCAGAAAACTGAGTACTTGGACTTTTTGCACCCATGGAACACTCCAAATAAATGGAGAAAACCCAAAGGAGGATAATATTTTCCAGTATCTTGGCTCCCATCTGCAAGGCAATGGTGGTATTGGGGGTGAAGAGCAAGCAAGGGTGAATGTGGCCTGGCTGCAATGGCGAGAACTCAGCAGTGTGAAATTGCAACAGACAAATGCCAATCCATTTCGCTCTAATCCAAGATCTACAAGCCAGTTGTCCACCCTGCTGCACTCTATGGCACCGAGTGCCAGGCAGCAACAGTGGACATAGAAAAAATGCCTCCATGCCATGGAAATGCATATGCTACACTGGATATCAGGCATCTCCCTATTCAACCACATCACAAATATGATCTGATAGCAATTAGGTTTGGTATCAATAACAGAGAAGATGAGAGAAAGCCAGCTCTGTTGGTATGGACATGTCCTCAGAGCAGCACCTTTCAGTCACCCAAACGGCATACCAGCTGGAAATCAATGGCTGGCAGCCACGTGGGCAACCAAAACAGAGATGGCAAGACAGCGTCAATAAAGGCAAGCAAATTGCTGACCTGCATCTTTTGAAGATGCGGTCAACCAGGCAAAGTGTCCTTCCAGGACCTGAAAAGTGTATCCTGCACCTATGGAAAAATAAGAAGATATGTAGTGACAGCCATTTGCATTGGTTTTAAAACTGTGCCTTGTTCTGTCAGCTCCTGTCTTTGTTTGCTTTTAAGCTTCTGCCCTCTTCCTAACTCTTACTCTTTCTGATAAATTCAACAGCAACAGTACATATAAGACAATTTGAACCCAAATGTCCTAAGTCTTATACAGTGGTACCTTGTATAAAGGATTTAATTTGTTCCAAATGAAATTCTGTTAAGCAAATTTTCCTTTATACACATTTCCCATAGGAATGCATTGAAAACAGAGTAATCCCTAATCGTGACCATTTTTATGTTGTATGGATTCGCCCCATAGGCAATTCTGTTCAGCAAATTTCCCCTATCTCCGGATTTTTTTATGTTGTACAGATTTTATGTTATACAAACCATTTGTTATACAAGGGTTCACTGTATATCTATAGGCAACTTTATGTCTAATATCCGAATATAATGATAACAAATATGTCTGACAACCTTGTTTTCTGACTTTTTAAATTCTACAACTTTCAGCTCTAATCCATTACAGCACAGTATTCAGGACTAAGTCCCTCTCATCATACTTGTTCATAAGTTTATAGGTTTTCTCTCTTAGCAGCAAGTACAGTAGGAGTTCCATGAGATTTACCCTCAGATAAGACAATGCAGGCTTGAAGCCTTAACACCTCTCAGCCAGGGGCCATCCATCAGGTCCGGGCAACCTGAACCAAAGTCCAAGATAAATCAGAATTATATTCACGAAACACAAGCGGTTGTAGAAAAATAAAGTGAATCATATTGTATTGCACACACATGCCCATCCCTGCCTTCTCATTTCTTCACAGACACACAAGCACATGGGTGTTTCTCCTCTTAATATTATAAAGTTGAAACCTCCAACAAAACCAGCGGGCAGCTTCCAGGGTGAGGGCTGTCCGTAGACTCCTGCAGACAGATGAGCACGATTTCCTGCAATTCGGAAGTTGTATGGTATGAGAGAGTTGAGGGGCAAGAAAGCCGTAGTCATTCCTCTTCTGAACGGCAGGGTTAGCAATGGAGAACATTCGAGGCTGCTGAAAGCTACTACCTCTCAAAATTCCCCAACTTATAATATGGCAATAACGGGTGGCATTTACAGGACAATTTTAAATTCTCTTTAGAGCCTGAAAACCCCCAGCGACCTATTTCCTACAATGCAAGACCTTTTCTCCAGGAAAAGAACACATGATGCTATATTTTTGTTATTTTTTTAAAAAAAATCCTTGGATTTTTATACAGACTTGAATGACCTTGAATTTTCATACAGACAAAATTATGCTCTCTTTGCTGTGTGTTGCTTTCCCCCGCACATGCACGCTAGTAGTGTCCGACCCTATGGGCCATGCTCATCTCCGTATTTAAGCCGAAGAGCCAGTGTTGTGCAAGTCCATGGCTTGGCTGCAAGGAAACATTGTTTTTACCTTCCCACTTTTTACGTCGGTACAGTAGCTATTTATCTACTGTACTTGCATTTAAATGCTTTCGATCTGCTAGGTTGGCAGGAGCTGGTGTTAAGAGCGGGAGCTCATTCCGCTCGGGAATCGAACGCCCGAGCTGCCGACTTTGCAGTCAACAGTTTCGGAGCCTTAGTCCACTGAGCCCCCACGCCCCCGCTTCCCTCCATAAGAAGGGGGGGATACAGTAAATGAACAGGAATCCGAACCTCCTTCCTCTCAACGGGCGTTCTATACGTCTACCCTTTTTATCTCTACGGTTCCATGAGGTCGCTGGGCAGCACGTGCAGCTAGAACGCAGAAACGGAAGTGTCGAATTGTCACGTCACTTCCGTGCGGCGACGCAGCCGCGGGTCAGAGGCGGCAGGAAAATGGCGGCTCCGGAGGAGCGGGAGCTGTCGGCCGAGCAGACTGAGAAGCTGCTTCAGTTCCAGGTGCCGGTCTCGGGCTTGAAGGGCGGGCGGGCCGGTCGAAGGCAGCGATGGCGCACCAGCTGTCCGGGTCCGACGAAATTCTGGCCCTCAGGGGGCGGTGGGTGGTGGGTGGGGGCTCACGTTGGCTGAGAGGAGCGGGAGCGGTTTGGCCCGAGGTTTCTGCCGGTCGTGGGATGGAGGCCGCGCTGTGGGCGGGCGGTTGGGGGGTGGGGAGAGGAGGCTTGTTGTCGCTTCATCGGAAGGTTTGTAGTCGCGCGGCCCCGGCCAGGCCTTCATTGAACTCCCTGCGGCGACCCCGAGGAGGCCTTGGCCGGCGCGGATCTCTCTTCTCCGTGAGATCCTCTCTATAGGTTGAGGAACCAGGGGGTCGATTCTTTTCCAAAGACAGATCAAGAAAAACAGCAACGAATACTCAGTGGCGCTCGTGTACAGGGTGGGAATCTCACTCAAAAAGTAACAATTCTTTGTTGCATTTTGCTGTTGAAGTTTCTTTAACAGCAATAGCTGTATCTGTGAAGATTCTCAGTCATTCAGGTGAGTTTATCTGGAAGTTAATGCGGACTATAAGATGGAGGACTCCCAACTAGCTTTATTCAGACTGATGAAGCTGTTTAGATGAGCAGCAAAACGTTTCTATCAAGAAAAAGAAGTCCAGTTGCCATGACTCAACTTCCAGATAATAGCAATAGCTTATACCTTATGGTCGGTAAAAACACAAACAGGAACTTAGTCACTCCAGCCATGTTAGGGAGTAATATCCTAGTACATTCATTCCTAAGTGTTTAATAAAAGGCTTTTAAAACTGGCTTGCTGTGGTGTATTTATCTGTCCCAATATTGTATATTTTGCTTAGATCAGCAAGGCCTTTCTCCCAATTCTTTGAATGCTGGTTTATTGCTTACACCATATCTATAATGTATTGAATAGTTTATATAAATCACTGCCATTTTTGTAAGATGTAAATTTATCAGAAAAAAATCTCTTTCACTAATTCTACAGCAGTTTGATGCTAGTCAGCATCTTTTGGCAACCACTGCAGAGTGACTAGCTATTATGAACACCATTGCTTATCTTAGATTTTCTTGAAAGTAAAATGGAACCTATTAATGATCCATTCAAATCAATTTAAGCTTATTTATAACTCAGGTTTTGACTGTTGCTTATTTTTGTTGTATGTTTTTGGAGGTTTGGTTGTTCTAATCCTTGGTAAGTAGAACCCATTTCCCGAACTTAACATAACTTCAAACATGGGTGTAGTGGCAAGTAATCTACAGTATTCTGTTGTGTTTCTGTAATATAGTGGCACCTTTAGTTCTGATGTTGCTGATTGCTTTGGAAGTACAGTAGTACCAATACATTACAATAAGAAATTATATATCAGATAATTTTGATACAAACAAACCAGTGCAAATGGACTTGGGTGAATCTAATGGGTAAAAGATGTGAGAGGGCAGTACCTGTGTAAACTTTAAAATCAACATAGTGTGCTTCTTTATCTCAGCAATCCAAGGGTTAGGTCCTGGGGCTAAGTTAAATATAGAGCACCTTTGAAAAACACATTGAATGTCTCCTGCTTCCATCTACATTTCATCTCAAGGCTGAAGCAAGACAGGCTACATTAGCTGGCTTTCACCCTCTCTCCTGCTTGCTATGGGCAGAGTCTTTTTGGTGTAATTTTGTATGATATAGGTGAGACTTGGTGCCCCAATCTTTCTCTTTTTAGCCTCTGGGGCTCTTGGGGCTCTCTTGTGCCCTAGAGAAGCCTTTGGTAGCCTCAACTAGAGAGGTGAAGTTTGTTAAAAGTAAAAAAAAAAAGTTGCTGCATCATTGCTGATACAGTAATACAATCCCTGTGATTTTTAATTATAAAGACTGTTCTTTCTCCCCCCCCTCCCCATTTTGAGTCTCCGAAATGCTTCTGCAAGGTGAAAGGAAGACGTATGGAGCCTCAATTTATAATAATAATTTTTTGCCTTCCAGTCAGTTTCTAGGGTTTCAAAGTAGTTAGAGCTCAGAAGTGTTTTTTCATTTTCTGCAACACCTTGAGACTGTCCAGCTTTCCCATAACTACACATGCTGGCTCTTTTCCTAAGAATGCAGTGGGGAGGAGAGGAAACTTTGAATTAATTTAAGTGCTTTGTCTGATTTATACAGACAAAATTATGCTACATGATTTTGCACCATATCATTTAGCCTGTTGAAAAGTGCTGTGTCAGTAATGCACATTATCAGCTTGCACACCTTTTTGTGACACTTTAGTTGCCTTAATAAAATTGCATAACGCAGATTTTGAGTTATGTAATTTGTGCTTTGTTTGCACTGGCATCTTCTAAAAAACGTGATTAGATCATCCTGATGAGTAGAGAGTACATTGGAAATTTCAGTATATTTTGTTTGTTTGAAAATGTTTGTATCTTTTCAGAGAATGAGAAGCTGCTTACATGTAACACAGATTTCATCCCCCCCCCCGGGGGGGGGGGGGGGGTCTATTTATATGCTATGGCTGTCTCCTTATAGTTTGCTTATTCTTTAAAGTACAGTACTGTGGGTTATGCTAAACCCGACAGCTGCACATTTATTCTGGTAGCTTGGAGAACCATAAAATTTATGGAAGTAATTATTTTCTTTAAAAATATATATCTGGAAAGAGTTCTGTATGTTTTATTTTGTTGATGAGAAATTTGGTTTGAAGTATAGTCATGGTAAATGGTCAGTGTACTTGTAGTTGAATTAAAGAATTTGGTATCATGTCATATTACAGTAAGTACAACATATCTGTGAGTCATTAGGAATAGAAATATTTTCAACTTTGCTGCCCAATTTACAATGACCCTGTGAATGAGCAGTCTCTAAAATGTCTTGTTCTCAACTGCTCTGGTTAGCGGTAGTAAACTCAAGCCTATGACTTTAGGGCAGGCATGTCCAAATTTTTGCCCTCCTGATGTTTTGGACCAAAAATCCCAGAATTCTAAGCTTAGATTGCCAGTGACAAAGGACTATGGGAGTTGTGGTCCAAAACATCTCGAAGGCCGAAGTTTGGACATGTCTGCTTTAGGGAATCAGTCCATCTCATATTTGGTCTTCCTTGTCTTTTGCGGCCTTCATTCTTTCCCAGCTTTTGTGTGTGTGTGGGGGGGGGGAGAGAATCCTGCTTCTCCTGATGTGTCTAAAGTAAGACTGTCAGGAATTGAACTAATTTCCCGGTATCACCTCACTAGCTGTTGTGCTTCCTCATGAATATCAAAGAGAGGATGTGTTAGCTTACATCAAAGGGAGAAGGTGTAGATTGAAAGAAAGAGGAAGGGAAATGCCCCCCCCCACACACAGATAAACAGTTGTTTGTTGCCAAGATCAAAAGATGTCCCCAACTTTCTTATGTTAAGTGCCTGGAAGGGTCTACCTATGCCTTGAAGCATCTCAAACTGGAAAATTCCACCTCTTTAGAGAAGGTATTCTGTCCACTATAAAAGGACTCGCTCAGACAAAGGGAGATATGATGATGAGAGATAATGTAGGCGACTGGGATTTTCGCCTGAGGGCAAGGAAAGATGTGTGTCTTTACCACTGGAAATGTGCTTACCTTTAAGTAAGTAGACAGACTAGAATTAGAATTTCTTGTTTTCTGAGAATTGCAATATCTTACACTTTCAATAGCTTGCTATTTTTCTTTTGTAATCTGAAGACTGCCTTGTAAGGTCTCTTGCAGTGTTAACCTCATTTTTTTGTTTTCTTAATAAACTACATTTCTTTATATTTTAACTGGAGTGTGATTCTTGTGACTGTGGGAAGTGTCTTGCTAAATCTGGGCCTATGATTGGCAGCTACTGAATTTTCTTTGTGAGCATAGTTTTCCTTTTGAGCTCTTCACTGTTTCTGGGGTCCTCCAAGCTGGAGAGGAGAAGGAGGGGCTGGCAGGGTGCTAAATCCCCTGGCCCCGGGTACAGCGTTGGGTTTGCTCACGCCCGACTGGACAGCTGTGGGCCTTGTGGATCCTTCCTGCAGATTCCCTGTGGCACGTTGAAGCCTCGAAACCTGTTTCTTGGTGGCAGTGGGTCTTCATGCGTCATCCAAGCAGTGACAAAGACAGTCTCTGTTTCAACATTTTGCCACCAGAAATAGGTCTGTCTTGATTTACCAGGACCCACTTGGACAAGAGTTTAGGTGGTCTTGGTGTCCAGGGTGGATTATTTTAGTCATATCCTTGCATCTGATTATCTTTCCGCATTCCTTCATTGCTGCCCTCCCTAGTCTTAGGGGTTTTTTTGTAATTTCTTGGCTGCACTTTCCATTTGGATTGATGATTGAAACAAGGTATGCAACATCTGTATCTACTTCATTTTCTTCATTGTTAATATTATAGTTGTGTAGTTCTGCAGAACATTATTTTTTTCTTATCTGTTTAGTCACAATCCAGCTTGGTCTCTTCTTTCATTTTTGCTAAAAGCTGTTTCAGGCCAGTACTGATTTTGTTTCTTCATTTTTTAAATCATTGTTGAGATATAGATTGTGAAAATTTTATTCATTTTGTGGGTCTGGCTTGGTTGGGATGAGCAGTTGATTAATTTGATCCATACAACATGATGAAATAAAATGTAAATTCATTTTCTGAGAACATTTGAGAGAAATAATGTGTTTGAGGAATAGAGGGACCTTGCAACTTTAAAATAGCAGCATCTTTAAAAAGAATCTGCCCAGTGCACACTACTCTGAGCACGCAGTTATAAAGAAAACCCCAAAGCCAAGAGCAAGTTGAAGGACTTTTATGACCAATTAAAATGTATCTTAAAATTATGTGATGTTCATATTTGGCCAAGAGGGAGAGCACTGGGGTGGAAATTATATTGGCTAGCCTATTCTTATCCTATAAGAATGGAACTTATATCAGAGCATTCCCTAAGGAGGTACTGTATACAGTTGCAAGACAAAGTATGTGAACCTTTGGAAATGTCATGGTGTTCTGCATTAATGTGTCATACAATGTGATCTGATCTTCCTCTAAGTCATGTGTATTGACAAATATAATGTGCCTGAAATAATAACAAAAAAAAATCCTCATTCAACATTCAAAAATACTAATGGGAAAAGTAAATTAACCCTTGACTTGAGCTCAAAAAAGCCAACTGGAGTCAGGTGTTAGCATACCTGGAGTCAACCTGTTAAGAAAATGAGTTTGGAGGTGTGGACTAAATCTATGTCGACTGATAAAAAAATCACCCTTTTGAGTTTGTTCTGCCTAAGAAGAATATGTTTATGTGAGCCATGCCTGGCTAAAAAGAGCTTTAAGAAGATCTATGATCAAAAATTCTGGATTTACATAAAGCTGGAAATGGTTATAAAGTGATTTCAAATACTTGAGAAATTCACTAGTCTACAGTTAGGCAAATGATCTACAAATGGAGACACTTTGGGACTGGGACTGCTCTACCAAGATGTGGGTGCCCAGTCAAAATGACCCCAAGAGCACAATGAAGACTCATCAGTGAGGTAAAGAAACAACCCTGACTGATAGCCAAATATTTGAAGGCATCATTGGAACTGACTAACATCTGTGTTCATGAGTGCATAGTACATAAAACATTGAACAAGCAGGGTTTCTATGGCAAGAGACCACAAAGGAAGCCTCTGCTTACTAAGCAGAACATTGCTGAATGCCTGGAGCACATTGATACTCTACAGTGATATTGGCAAAATGTTTTGTGGACTAATGAAGCAAAGATTGAACTACTGTATTTGGAAAGAATACACAGCACTACATCTGGCATGAAAAGGGCACTGCATATCATTGTGAAAACATCATCCCAACCATAGAGTATGGTGGAGGAAACATTGTGATTTGAGCCTGCTTTGTTGCATCAGGGACTGGCCAGCTTGCAGTCATTGAGGGGAAGATGGATTCCCAAGTGTATGAAAAAAATTATTCAGGATAATGTGAGAAGGCCTGTACACCAGCTCAAATTCTGTAGAAGTTTGGTGATGTGACAAGACAGTAATCCAAAATACCAGAGCAAGTCCACCACAGAATGGCTTCAGGAAATCAAAATCCACCTTTTGGGGTGGCCAAATCAGAGTGAAGAATATCTAGATCAACTTGGACAGCAATGTTGTTGTGAAAATATGATTATTACTTATGATAAACTTTCACAACCTACTACCCTCCAGATATGTTGGTCTGTAACTTTTGTCAACCCATCCAGTATGGCTATAAGAAGTGAGGTACAGTTCAATGTATTTAGAGGATTTTGGGTTGAGGGAAGGCTGTAGAACACCTTGTGAATCTTGGGAAGAGTGCTATCATTGTGTACTCAAGATTGATTTCATCTAGCCTAACTATCTGGAAGTTGAATCATGGCAACTGATAACCTCACCTGGATGACTGAGACTCTTCACAAACATCTACCCCAACTGTTACTTCAGCCTTTAATCAAGCATAGTAACAGGTTGAACCATCCCTCCACCCCACTAAAAAAATTAAAAGAAGAAAAAAGAAACCAGGAAGTATCTTTATCATTCCCCAGAAAATGACATGGATTTCTTTCTGTCTTTGTGAATTAACATTTGTGTTGTGGCTAGAATTATTCTGATTTTTCAGAACATTAAAGTATTGCCTAAACCAGTGTTTTTCAACCACTGTTCCACGGCACAGTAGTGTGCCGCGAGATGTTGCCTGGTGTGCCATGGGAAAAATTCTCCCTACACCAGCAATGCCCCCCCCACATCCCGCTCGCGACCAAGGCAGCGGTGCGGCGCCGGCGAGCCGGAGGAAGGTGGGGTGTCCAGAAAGAAGCCGGCTGCCGCAAGGCTTCCTTGGGAGATGTAGTTCCTCCCGCAGGTCTGAGACGTGGTCCTGGGGAGGAGAGCAGACTACCTTTCCCGGCGTGCTTTGCGCACCGGCGAGGAAAGGCTGGCCGTGGGCGGGGAAGGAGAAGAAATAAGGGAGGAGGAGGAGGAGACTGGAGAGCGAGAGAGTGAGAGAGAGCCGGGAGACCCGCGCAGACGCATTGCGGTGAAGGGCGCTCCAGAAGCCACTCTTAAAGGTTCTTGGGGTTGGTTCCCCCTCCTCGCTCACCGACCCCCCTCCCTCCCTCCCCGCCTTGCGCACTCGCTGTTTGCCTCCCGAGGGTGGGTGCGCGCCCCTGCCGAGCCAGGTAGGAGCGCGCGTGCACACCCCTCTTTTAAGGGTGGGGAGCGGCCGGCCGTTGACAATGGTCATTTTTTTGTGGGGGGGGGTAAATAAAGGGGAGGACGTGGGAGGCTGAGGAGGGGATTCCTAGGACCTAGGGAGGAGGCGGGGATGGGGGGTCCCTTTCGGGTCCTGTGGCTGCCTGGCTGGAAGGAGGCGGGGGGGAAGAGAAGGGAGGCTTATACTGGAAGGGGTAAAAGATGGGGGTTGGGGGGTCGTATATGAAGAGCCTCCCCCAATCCCACCTTCCTGGGTTTGCAAGTTCCTCTGAAAAAAAGTGCCAGGAGGAGGGAGGGGGAAGGTGAGGGCAGGCGGACATTTTGATAGGGATGCCTTGGGAGGGCCTGGGCTGGAGGATGGATTTGTTGTTGTTTTTATTGGGGGGGGTGAGAAGTGTGTTTCTGTGTGTCTGATAGGCACAGAGTTAAATTTTTTAACATTTTCTAATGGTGGTGTGCCTCGTGATTTTTTTCGTGAAACAAGTGTGCCTTTGCCCAAAAAAGGTTGAAAAACACTGGCCTAAACATACCTCCCGTTTCATCATATGGTGTGAGAAATGTTCCGAAGTAAAATTGTATAGCTCTAGGTTGCCAGTCTAATTGCTGCACTTGATTAAGAAAAAAGTTATCCCAAACTTGACAAGAGTTTTTGTTCTGCTGGAAGCCAGTTGCTCTTTGCCTTAGAAACGTAATTCTTTGGGATTTGCACACTAGTATGGGAATTAATTGCACAGCCAATCACACACTGCATGGAAATGTGGTCTGGTGACAATTTAAATTAAATTCTGTTTGGTTCCACTAGAGTGTTGCAGTAACTGCTTCAGTTCCTTCAGTTGAGGTAGAAAGCACCCAGCTGGAGTAGAAGGACCATTGT
Source organism: Phrynocephalus versicolor (assembly GCA_023846285.1). Lineage (NCBI taxonomy): Eukaryota > Metazoa > Chordata > Lepidosauria > Squamata > Agamidae > Phrynocephalus > Phrynocephalus versicolor. Next base: position 69,906,574 of record JAHTLZ010000010.1, read on the forward strand.
TTAGGTGTTGTTGCAGACGGCATAGGATTTGGAGCACATAGACCAAGTGGTTACCTGTCCCACCCTGGAATATTTTTAAGTGTAATAGAAATGCCTTTACAAGTGAGACTGTAATAATTATGGCTGTTGGGCATGTAAAATTTGGTCGGGGTGGGGAAAATTCCTTTCAAACCTCTTGCATAATTGGCGAGCAAATTCCAGAGGATTGCAGATTCCAGCTCCTGAACATTTGAGAGGTCATACTCAATCCTCCAGAAACATTTTAGGGAAGGGGGTGCATTTTATTACAAGGGGTATTGTTTAGCACGATCTTATTTACTGCAAAATTGAAATATAAAATCATTTGTATCATGCAGTAAACATCCCTTTCAGATCTTGGCTACTGGGAGCTGTAATGCCAGTAATTTTCAATGGCTGATGTAGGACATTCATGGGTATATTCAAGAGGATCTTGAAGTCACAGGCATGGGAAGCTTGTTAGATTTCTTGATGGGGATACGCTTATCATATTTAGCAATCTAATTTTATGGATATCGTTATGGCACGGAATACATTAGCTGGAGTTAGGTGGTAACAGACCTCCATGTTTTGGATTGCATCTTCCACAGGCATTTTGTATAGGAAATGTTGCACTCTTACCTAAATGTTGTAGTGTACAGATTGAGGTTTCTGTGCACTGATGAGAAGAGTATAAACTGTAGTTCTTTAGTCCCTGTTCTTTTTTTATCTTCATTCCAACTAATTACATGTGCGGTAATACCTTGGTTTACGAGTGATTTGAAATACGAGCAACCATTTATTCTAAAATTGCCTTGATCAACGAGTAATGTCTTGCAATAGGAGCACTGGAGCAGGTCACATGGTTGCAAGTGAGCCAGTTGTATCTCCCTCCCTCCCTCCCTCCCTCTCTGCTGGATTGTTGTGGATTGTCTGGACTGGAGCATTCCATCTCAGGCAAGCCTGAGGGGGGAACAGATTAACGGACGTCTCCCTTGCACCAGCCAGGAACGTTTTCAAAGGGGAGTGCAGGTTAGGGTTCTATTTTTCTTTATATTTATATTTTTGCTTTGGTTTCAACATTCTTTCTTATGTATCAAAGCATTTCTAGTCCTGGGGTAGCTAGTGAAGTGTGTATATGGCTTCAAATTGCATTTTATTGTCACATTAAAACAAGAGTAAAATCCAGTTGTTAGTCCCAAGTAGAACAGGTTCTGCAGCCAGGCACCTAAATCATGGTGTGAACGTGGACTTCTAGCCAACTTCTTTTATGAGTTTTCACATTTTGTGGGCACAGTATGTGGTCTGTCTGTACAGTATGTTTGTCTGTTGTTGGCTTTTATAACCACTAGTGTTTTTGTTCACAACTGTCACCTGGCACTGACTGCTGCAGCGTTCTATTACAACTGCCATTGGGAGCTGACTCCTGTTGAGTTTCATCAGGCCACCATTTTGCTTAACTTGCTGCTTTTTACTTATTGCCTCATTATTGTCAGTGTTGGAGGAGTAATACCCCCTAAAAAAAACCTTGGTCCAGCTGGTAGTACCTCGTAAGGGCCCCTTCCCAGGATTACTGAAGAAGATGGTCAATGGTTTTGAAGGTGGAATAGTGCTTTATACCCCAACAACAGATAAAATGGAAAAACCATCTTCTAGGAGAAGGAAAACTCTGTTTTTAAACCTCCGCTGCCTTGTGGCTATATCGATTTCTTAAAAAGGCTTCAGGAGTTAACCTTGAGGCAAAATCCGGAGCCACAGTCTCAGAGGCAGTTCATGGCTGCGTACAATCATGTTCTGGTTACTCCAGTGATGCAGGTGGAACTAATCGTACTGGCTCTGCTGTTCCATTGGACTATACCAGTGACATGGAAAAGAGTTTTTGCTGCTTGGGCAACAGTTTTCACCTCCATATTAAACTACCCAGGCCCTGTACTCTCAGGAGGCCACATCAGCTTTGCATGCCGTGTGGAAACCACATGGCTTCTATACAGAGCATGATACCATAATCTCTCAAGAATGAAAGATGACTATACTATGTGGTCTGTGGGACCCCAGAACGAATCATCTTAGTTTTCATTATTTCTTATGGGGAAATTTGCTTTGATATAAGAGTGTTTAGGTTTATAAGCATGTTTCCAGAACGAATTATGCTCTTAAACCAAGGTACAGTGGACCTTCATATAACAAATGGTTTGTATAACATAAAATCTGTACAACATAAAACATCCCGGAGATAGTGGGAAATTGCTTAACAGAATTGTCTATGGGGCAAATCCGTACAACATAAAAATGGTTGCAATTAGGGATTACTCCATATTCAATGGATTCTTGTGGGAAATTTGTATAAAGGGAAATTTATTTAACCGAATTTCATTTGGAACAAATTAATTCGTTTATACAAGGTATTACTGTAACTATTAAAAGTATAATGGCTGCAATATACTGTGATAGTGAAGAACAAAGCTGACATTCTCATGATGTCAAGTTTGACCAGCCATACTGTTGTCCCCCGCCCTTTCACGGTTCACATACCGCAGTCCTGGTATATCGCGGGTCTGCAGTATATGAAAAAAAGGCTTCCTGGGGTAAGGAGGAAAGTCCTTCCCAGGCCTGTCAGGGGCCCCAAAAGTGCTTCCCCGCAAATTGGAAGTGACTTTTGGTAAACCAGAAGTGACCTCCGGATCACTAGAAAGCACTTTGGGGGCCTCCGAGGGCCCGGGAAACCCCTTGCAAGGGCCGTTTGGAGCAGTGACAGGCCTGGGGTTAGTACAAGAGATCCCAGAGAGCCCCCCCCCCAGTCTCGACCCGACCCAGCATCTGCATATTGCGGATTTTCAATTATCGTGGGTCAGGTTGGGTCCCTAACCCCCACAATAGGTGGGGGTTTACTGCACCAGGTTTGGCATTTTAATGGCTGGTATATAGATGTAGAATCTGGTAGATTGTGGTTCCAAGTCATTATAATAGTTCTGCATAATAAGGCTTACAAGACCATGACAGTTGCATTTCATTTGCTTTGGATGGTCCAGGGAGAATTTCAAAATTTATTCTGCCCAAGTGTTTATAAGGTGAAGCATGGAAAATGAAGGCTACATTGGTATGTACCCTGTTTCCCCGAAAATAAGACATCCCCTGAAAATAAGACCTACTTACAATTTTGCCCCACACTGAAATATAAGGCATTCCCCAAAAATAAGGCCTCCCCATAATAAGATCATAGATGAGAGGGATCTCATCTGGCAGAGCGTATCACTCAGCGGTCAACTTCGGCCCGTCCCGTTCGGCAGGCGCGAGCGCACTTGCTCCGGGTCGCCACTCCTCGGGAAGCCCGGAGGACGAGCACTCGGACCCGGGCTTTCTCTGTGGCGGCCCCCAGCCTCTGGAACTCCATCCCCAGTGAAGTGCGCTCTGCAGAGTCCCTGCTGGCCTTCCGAAAGGCGCTAAAAACCCATCTTTTTCGGGAGGCCTTTGGCGATGTTTAACTGGTTTTCTGTTCCTATCCCCGCCATTGTAATCTGCGCTTATCTTCCATTGCTTAGTTTGAGGTGCCATTTGGTTTTAACTTTGTTTAGGGTGTTTTACTTGTTTCGTCCGATTGTCATTGTAATTTTGTTGGCTTTTGCAGCCTTCTGTAAGCCGCTTAGAGTACATAGTAGATAAGCGGGGTACAAATACAATAAATAAATAAATAAATAAATAAATAAATAAATAAATAAATAAAT